>JAEOAD010000024.1:12062500-12390000 GCA_036365145.1 Orientallactaga sibirica | reverse complement strand
CTGAGACTCAGACACTAGCTAGTCTAGTTGAAATAGTGATTTCCAGGTGAGACCAAGTCTCAAACAATCAAGGTGGAGAGCAATTGAGGCAGGTGCCTGTTGCAGACAGCTTCAGGTTCACTGAGATGAACTTCCAGACCAGGCACAGTTATGGAGGAAGGGATATTATTTATTGAAGCTTACAGATCCAGGGGAAGTTCCATAATGGCAAGAGAAATGGCCTGCTCTCCACAGGGCCAAGCAGAGAGAGCAAAGCCAACCAGCCAGCCAGCCACCACAGAGCAAAACTACAGCCAAAAGGTCACACAGCACACTTCAGGAACTCCTGCTAGGCACATTTGCATATCTTTACAATGGAATCTCAAACCCACCATTAACACCTTAAGACCAGCCCCCAGTGACATTGCCTCTAGCAAGGTGATTGCAGATGCAACCTATAACTAATAAAATACTGAATATATTGGGGGACATATATTCAAACTACCACATTCCACCCTTGGCCCCCAATATATTTAGTTCCTGGCCCCCAATAGATTTACAACCATCACACATTGTAAATTGTACTCAGTCCAATTTCAAAGGTTCTCACAGTCTTGATCAACTTAAGATAGTGAGTCCTGTAAAATCAAACAAGTTAAATACTTTCAACATGTAAAGGCACAGAGTAAACATTTTAACTGTATAAGGAATAGCAAGGAGAGACTAAAACAATGCAAACTCAATCACCATCAGCCATCATCAAACTTCTGCAGTTCAAGTTCAATATAACCATAGACTGAGTCTCCAGGTTTTCCAGTTCCGCCCCTCCAGCTGGGCAGAGTCACCAGGGAAAACTTTCATAACATGCCAACACTGCACTCCATGGTAGCCCTTTTGCACAGTCCTGGTATATCCAAAACATCTTCAGGTCTCCATGCAAACCACGGTCCATCTTCCAAAAGGCTCTTCCAGCCTATTCCTGAGGGTCTTCATGCCCTGCCTCATGCCACATCTCAGCAGCGGCTCCTGGAACCGTGTGCAACTCATGACCACTCCATGCATTTTTCATGCTTCCAAAACTAATACCAGGTGTGCAGGACACAGCCATATTCTTAATCCAGGGATGAAATAAACCACAGCCTTGAACAGCAGGTTCCTTTTCCAGTCAGCTCTTTCCAAGAATTTGCATTTTTAACAGTCTTTCCTCAGGCATCCTCTCCATTGTTTTAATGTAAATCAGTCAGGCCACCATCCTTCCACCTTCCTTAAGATTGCTAATGCCTTGACAATAGAAGCTCCAGTAACCTAAAACCATCTCAGTGCCTCTGCTTTTAACTTGCTTGAGGTTTTTCAACTTAAAATCTTAAAATCTCAGTCCAATATCTTTAGCCAAGCACATCAGTCCATTACAAATTTAACCTTGATTAAACTTTCTGGGCCTGGATAGCGGAACATAGCCATCCCTTATGCCAGTAGCCCAGTTCCAACAAAGTCCTCTGCAGTCTTTCCTTCCCCTTAGAAAGCTCATAAGCCAAGCCTCGAAGTTCAATACTGTCTGCACGTAGCATTCTCAAACTCTCATCAGAATAGTCCATAAAACTTGGCTTACCATTCCAGAAGGCATCTTCAGTTGCAAGCACCAAGTCCATGCCCATTCCTCCAAAGCAAAAGTTCCAAAAGACAAATATCCACACGGTCAGGTTCATCTCACCCCACTCCTGGTACCACTTTACTGTTGCAGACAGCTTCAGGTTCGCTGAGATGAACTTCCAGACCAGGCACAGTTATGGAGGAAGGGATATTATTTATTGAAGCTTACAGATCCAGGGGAAGTTCCATAAAGTCAGGAGAAGCAGCCTGCTCTTCACAAAGCTGAGCAGAGAGAGCAAAAGCCAACCAGCCACCACAGCACACAGAGCAAAACTACAGCCAAAAGGTCACACCTCACACCTCAGGAACTCCTGCTAGGCATATTTGCATATCTTTACAATGGAATCTCAAACCATCACCACACCTTAAGACCGGGTCCCCCAGTGACCTTGCCTCTAGCAAGGTGATTGCAGATGCAAACTATAACTAAAAAAAAAAACTGAATATATTGGGGGACATATATTCAAACTACCACAGTGCCCAATGTTGCTCAAGCCTTCATACACACATGAACACAAACATGGACCCTCATGGATATGGACATGCATAGACATGTGTATGGACTCCACACATATAACACATGAAAAACTAATTTTAAACATCATGATGAATTCATATTTGTTAAACTTATAATTATACCTGTGTGTATGGTTTATCATTTGGAAGAGGACAAAACTGAAATATTGTTCATACTATATATTTTTAATTTTTTAAATTAATCTACTTTTAGAAAATTAAAAAATCAGCAATTAAGTGTTGCACAATTTTTCACTTTTCCTTTTATTTCCACATTTATTGCCAATAATATTTTTATTTTAATTTGGTATTAATTGCAAACTTATGAGGATTTTATATTTGTTAGTAATTACTGGAACAATAACTCCTAAATTATAAATATATAATTATATTATAGAAATATGCTATATATTGATTATCAATTATCATTATTCATCAATATCATTGTTATTATCATCTTATCCAATCATAAAACAATCTATGGCTTATATAAAATCTTGAAATTTACAAAACTATTTTAAATTCATCTAAGGAGTATCTATTAATGTAAACTCTATAGACAGATAAACAGCCAAGTCTTTAGAATTAGATAACAAATCATAGTTGAATGTATGAACTTGTAAATCATATATCAGTTTCTTCATTTTAAAAATTGAACTAATGGCACCCAAAACTACCCAGTGTTATGTAACGAGGAAGAAGAAAACTGTGACATCAATATAGATGTACTACAGACACACTGTGCCATCAGGCCTTCAGGAGACAGTGCATAGCAATGAGATTCTTGAGTGCATTCGTGTGGAATATAACACAGTGATCCAGGGCTTCCAAGAAGACAGGTGGTCGCATTATGCAGTTCCAACAGAACTCATTTCTATTGGATGGCCAATTAATTGATCCATCTAGAGAGCACAGGGGCCTCTTGAAGTCACACATATCAGAGAAAGTGGAGAGTGAATGTGCAGGACCCTGATAACATTCATAATTCACTAGATTACAAGTTTGGATCACGAGGTTAGGTCTTTGATACCTATTTCAGGAGCATGCACTGTAGTGTGTTCAATTAAGGATTGAATGTGATGTCCATTCAACTGTGATGTTAGTGATAGCCTTTAGGACAATCTTCCAGAAAACACATGTGGAAGGATATAGGAGAGTTGTAAGACAATCTAAAACATTTTGATACTGTGAGTGGTTTCTTAGGAGTATTCTAATAAAGTTACTATCAGTAAAACAGCAAACAGATTTCTCTGTTTGTTCATCTACTCACCATTTTGCCATTTTTTCATCACATGGGCAAGCCTTATGATAAGGATTGATAGATGAATTTTAAATAAAATGTATGAAGTATTTTATTTTTACCTGAACAAAAGACTTTTGACTGAAACTGATCAAACTAAAGGGAAAACATGTACAAGTATTATTTTAAAATACTTTATCTTTGGGACCTCAGGGCTTTGTTTTTGGTTCATTTCATTATGTTGACAAATGCACATTTTCTATTTCATTTTTGCCATACCCACCCAGTGAATATAGTTCCATACCTTTAGCTGATTTGAAAATTGCTGATCAGTGTCTTTTAGTGGTAACATCCAAACACAAATAGGTTACAATGCAAAAGAAATCATCATCATGCTAATACCAAGGCAATGTATCCTCTTAGTGGACAAAAGTGTTATCATTAAGGATTTTTGTGTTGTTGTTTGTATGCATAGAAACTGCATTCTCTATAGCAGTATTGCCTTCCTATTGTGCCTAAAAATAAAACCCAAATTGAGGCAGAAGGGAAATACAAGAGTAGTATATCTACTTATTTCACAAGATTTAAATTAACAAT
The DNA here is from genome assembly GCA_036365145.1 of Orientallactaga sibirica. Classification (NCBI taxonomy): domain Eukaryota; kingdom Metazoa; phylum Chordata; class Mammalia; order Rodentia; family Dipodidae; genus Orientallactaga; species Orientallactaga sibirica. Next base: position 12,386,018 of record JAEOAD010000024.1, on the reverse strand, counting down.
TCTATGAGCCACTTCTAAATACAGGGACCGGTATATCTAATCAAGAAATGTAGTTCCAGGGCTGGAGAGATGGCTTAGCGGCTAAGCTGTTTGCCTGAAAAGCCAAAGGATCCTGGTTCAACTTTCCAGGACCCACATAAGCTAGATGCACAAGGGGAAGCACATGCATCTGGAGTTCGTTTGCAGTGGCTGAAGTCCCTGGTGCTCCCATTCTTTCCCTCCCTCTCTCTCACCCCCCCCCCCAAATAGATAAAACATATTTTTAAAAACGGTAGTTCCAGGTTTGAGAGATGGTCAGTGGTCAAAGACACTTATTTGTAAAGCCTAACTACCTAGGTTTGATTACTCAGTACCCATATAAACCAATACAGACGCACAAAGGGTCATATGCATCTGTATTTTATTTGCAGTGGCAAGAGGCCCTGACATACCAATTTTGTCTCTCTCCTCCCTCTTTCCTTGTCTCTCCTAAACAAATAAATATTAAAAATGAATTATAGTTCCATTTTTCTGTCAGAATAGAGATAGTAATATGACCTTGCTCTGTTCAGGGATGTAGAAGAATTATGTATACCAAAGTATTTATGGGGGGGAGTAAAGTTTTCTATAAAATAAAATTTACTCATTTGTTCTTGAAATTCCTTTCTGTTTTCTGAATTATCTACAGAATTTGTATTTAACTTTATATTATGTACACTGGGAGTCAATGTTCAGTATAACAACTGGGGAGATTGCTCAGTGGTTAAAAGTGCTTGCTTAAGACCCACATTCCCCATCGATGAAGTTCCCTTTGGAGTGGGGAGGGCAGGGGGGAGGATGGTGGAGTCACCAATATGATTGTAAAATTAGAATAATATAAACAAAATAATAAATTATTTAAAAATTGTTTGCTTATACTTTAACTCAATGTGGAATGTGTACTAATCCCAGTGTTTCAACCAGACATGACTCAGAGTAAAAATGTGATATAATTAAAATGTATTTTGTTGTTTTGAGTTTCTTACAGTTAACCTAATTCAATACAGCCTACATTGTGCATCAGTTTTCAAGTTTAAGCAATGTGTAGAACTAGAAAGAAATCTATACTCATAATACCGGAGAAAGTGTCTTTGGTGCCATTACTTTCAATTTCTTTTTTTTTTTTTTTTTTATATTTTATTTTTTTTATTTATTTGAGAGAAGAGTCTTTGGTGCCATTACTTTCCATTTCTAAAGGATCTTGAGGTTAGGTCTGGAGAATCAAGCTTTCCTTAGGCCCAGGCTAACCACTAGAACTCTCCAGCCCGTATGTAGTCTTAGGGTGGACTTGAACTGACAGTGATCCTCCTACCTCTGCCTCCCGAGTGCCCGGATTAAGGACGTGCCCCACCACACCCTGCAGTATGTTTTTTTTTTAATAGATGTATTTCATATTACTGTAATCCTTGGTATTCTTTCAATATTGTACATTTTTTTTTAATTTTTGGAGAGAGACACAGAGAGAGACAGACAGACAGACACACACACACACACACACACACACACACACACACACAGACAGGTAGAGAATTGGCGTGCCAGCAGTCTCTCAGCTGCTGTGAACGAAAACTAGATGTGTGCGCTGCCTTGTGGGCAAGTGTGGCATTGCGCCCTTGCGTCACGTGGGGCCTGGAGATTGGAACCGAGGTTCTTAGGCTTAGAAGGCAGGTGCCTTAACCGCTAAGCCATCTCTCCAGCCCTGACTTTTACTCTTAATTGCCCTATTATTGTCCAACCCAATTAGCACTTTTGACTTCCAACAGCCAGCCAGAGCCCTAGACTTACTTAAAATGGTAGAGATGCTAGCTATGATTTCTTCTCTCCTTTACAGTGTGTAGAAAATATTTGTTATCTTTCAAAATTCATATGTGAAATACTTATGTACCCACAGCATTCTAGGTATCATGGCAGTAGTTGGATATTGGACATAAAGAAACAAACAAAAATATTTTTTCTAGCAATCTTTAAAAATATATTTAGTTACTTATTGATTTGTGAGAGAGAAAGAAGCAGAGAAAGAGAGGTAGAGAGAGAATGGGCATGCCAGTCACTGTTAATGATCTCCAGATGCATGTGCCACCTTGTACATCTGACTTAAGTGGGTCCTGGGGAATAGAACCAGGGACCTTTGGCTTTGCAGGCAAGTGCCTTAACTGGTAAGCCATTTCTCCAGCCCTCTAGCAATTTATTTTTTATGAGACAGAGAGAGAAGAAAGAATTGACAAGCCCAGGTCTTAGCCACTGCAAACTCCAGATGTGTGTGCCACCTTGTGCATATGCATCACTTTGTGAATCTGGCTTTTATTGGTTCTGGAGAGTGGAACCTGGGTCCTTAGGCTTTGCATGCAAGTGCCTTAACCACTAATCCATCTTTCCAATCAATTTAATAATAATAATAATAATAATAATAATAATAATAATAATCCATTAATTAATTTTTATGGCTAAAAATCTAATATTTCTACAACCAAATGAAGAAACATGAACACACATGAAATTAGTTAAGATGATTAAAGAATCATATATATATATTCTCACCACCATGTAATAGTTTGTACCTGATCCATAATGTGCTTCTTATACTTGATCTACAATTTTGAAATTTATAATGCTGAAAAAAAAAAACATGGATAAAGATCAGTGGTTTTGCCATAAATGTCAGTAGGTTTTTAAGAGGGTAGCAAGCTAAAGGACATTACATGTTTAAAAAGCTCCATCAAATTCTGTAATAACTAATTTATAAAACTTGTAGAATCAACATAATTGAAATCAATTGTAGTGAAAATACCACAGAGTATTTTTAGATTAAAAAATTAGCTGTTAATAACATGTGAAAATGTTACTGAAATGTCACAAAAATTTCATGTTTCTACATTGTTTTCTTTTGGTTATTTCAGAAGATTTCTGTTTTATCATATCTAGTGTTTCATATTTCAACACTAACATGTGCATATATAATGAATAATTTAAATTTATGTTATATATAGAAAATGTGACCTATAAAATAAGACATGTACACAAATTGAAAACTTCCTATGCCTCTTGTAAAGAAAAAATAAATTTTAAATAGTCAAGTAATGCATATTTGCATCATATCTTCCAACATTTACTTTTTTCTTGAAGGTATTTTAATAAATATTAAGAGTAGCCATGTGAGTTTCTTTTGTCTTAAGAGATGATCATGAAAAATTCCTGGGACAAAAGAATACCATCTGGGCCAGTAGAAAGGCATTCTAGGAAATCACAAAAATACTTCCTTGAGTAACTGATACTCTTCATCACATAAGGAAATGATCAATTTTTGGTGTTGGTTCATAAATCCCTTCTGCCTAGTTTTAAAGTATTTGAAAGTAAAATTTTTAATGAAAATATTAGATATAATTTCATTAGAATAAAATTATCACCTAGTTTCATTATCTATAAGTAATTACATCATAATTTACACTCATTATTTATGAAAATGTTGCTAGTAAGGTTAGCTATCCCACTTCGACTTACTCAAAAGTGCTATGTGTCATAATCATGTATATCTATTACAGCACAAGACAAGGGTCATGATGCAGTCTTTATAATAGATGTGGTAAAAGATGATAAATGTGTGTGTGTGTGTGTGTGTGTGTGTGTGTGTGTGTGTGAAAGAGTGCTTATAGGATTATTAGATGACCACCAATAAAGATTTTAATTTTGGTGATTGAATGTGTAGTTTCTTCTAATTTTAGTTTAGGCAATATTCTAGAAGTTGAAGTTGAGTTTGCAAAATATGATATTAATTTGTATGAGTAACATAAATTAAGAGAAAACAATATCCCACAGGTTGTTTTGATGCCCATAGATCTATAAGTCTTCACAACACTCTTCATTGTATCATGAAAATTGTGATATTATATAGAAGGAAACCTCCACAAAAATTATATTTTTTGATATGTAGTATTAGTCCATTAATGATAGTTATGGTGATTTATGCCTCTGTTGTAACCTACATCTAATAGCTATCCTAAGAATGACATGACCAAAAGCATTTGTAATTATATTTACTTCTGAAAGATTATGGTTTATAGTTAAAACAGAAGAGGCATCCTGTCATTTTCTAAACCCGTTAAATGTGACAGAATCTATTTTTCTGCCAAGTTGTGAGAACCAGGCAGAGAGCAAATTTGCTGTGGTCAGCTAAGTGTAACCACTGAGCAGGAAAGTGAATTTAATAATGCATTATTGTTCTTCACTGAAGGTGAACTGTTACAGTGCCTTTGTTAGAGGAAGCCTTGCCTCTGCTTAGGTTTCCAGATGCTGTGCAGATTACCTGATTAAAATCTCTAATGCATAATAAAATGTACCAGGTAAACTTTTATATTAGCTTAAATGCATCCATGTTAGGACCATAATACTGAATCTAATTGGAAATATTTTCAAATTATATTACCGTTTGAATTCATAGAGTAAATAAGCACTTGTTATATAATGAACAAATGTCATAAAAACATAAACTCATATAAAATATCTTAAACAATAGTGGATGCTTTGGTTGATGCTGAAAGTAATATAGTCTTTTAAATGAAATTTAATTCATGCTTTCCATGTCTTACATATTAAAACCTAAAATATACCATTTAAACTAGGAACACTTCTTTCTTGATTTTATTTTCATTTCTTTTTGTTTTCTAGTCCCATCTTCTTTTGGAGATGATAAAACCTTTTAATTAATAAACATATTGATTAACTCTAGTGCTTTCATAAAACTTTTAGTTCTCATTAAGTGAAAGTAACAGTAAGAAATTGTTTTCTTTAATTTTATTTTATATTGCCATAATTAGAATTCATAAAGTGTTCTCTTAAAAAAATTAGATAGAAATACTGTGTTTATGTAGGAGTGCAGATTGTTAGCAAACCTTTGTATGTAGATTACATTTTTCCAGTGAATTCTTATATTCTCATTTTGATTTTCAAGGATTTTATGAATACACTGTGGATTGTAGGCTTCTGTAAGCCAAATGTATCCATTCATGGTTGAGAATTAAACAGTTTCACATATGTATCTCAGAGATTCCTTTGTGATACCAAGCCTTTTTAAGAGGTGTTGCCTGTAATCCACAAAAAGGTACACACATAGTGATTTCTGCTTATTGATGCTGACTGAGTTTCATAGTAAAGGGGCAGAGGAAGGCATCTTTTTGAATACCACCAAAGAATACTACTATGGGCCATAGAACATGCAAGTTCAAAAGACAGAAGCAAAGTACAAGTTCACAAAATGTAGCAGTAACAGTTAGAGCCAGTGTGAGAATGTTTTTGTAAGTAGTGAATGAAGATATAATTTTCAACATTCTTTTTGCCCTAACAGAGCAATGTGTATATGCCAGAACCATAATAATTTTAACTATATCTGCACTTTGAGTATTTATATAGTAAACATTTAGAGTCTAATGCTAAAGATAAAAAATAAGTCACTGTGCAGCATTTATGAATGAAAATGCATTATTGTCTGATGATGAAGCATAAATATCCAATAAATATCTAAAATAATTTAAACTCCTCAATTGTCCTGATGACTTGTCAATTAGCCTTTCATTTTAAAAGGACAGGCGAGATCAAGCAATTTGCAATGAAATAGATACAGAATTAACTTATCATTGAACTTTAAAAAAATGAAATCTAGAGCTTTATAGGTAAAATAGGTATTATACATTAGATTTTTTTATCTACTATTAAGATTTTTATTTTATTTTTATGTTAACCATACAGTATTTCTTATACCTTATAAAGTCTCAAAAAAAAAAAAAACATTTAGAGGTTACTATTCATTGTTTTTTACAGAACTAATTTAAAAATTTAAATATTTTATAATTTTTATTTTCTAAAAAATGTAAGAATTTATTTTCTCCCACAGACCTAGTGTCAAAAGAAGCCACATGATCCCAATTCTTCAAACCTCATTCTTCCCTGTTACAGCTTCAAGAGCCATACTTGACCCTGTCTGAATGCTAGGGTCCCCTTTATCACTGTAAGTGTTATAGTCCAGTCTTCTGTATTGGTGAAATTGTTCTTATTCAATCACATCACAGAAATAAAGCTATTATTTTGGAAAATGAATTAAATTCATACCATTCATACTAAGCCATTAGACTCTGTAAGTTCAAGTGTTAGTTATATCAATATGCACCTGATTTCCTTCAGAAGTATGTGACACTGTTAATGGAGTTCTCTGTTCCCCTTTACGTTCCTCTATTTTTGTTTACTGTGTTCTCTATGGTACTTTTGCCTTGCTCAAAATTCTATAGGTAAGTAAGACTTTCCAAGACTTTCTTTGCCTCTCCTGTTCCTTCAAACATTGTAATAAAATGATGAAGTTGAAGACAGCATCAAGCATTTCATCCTAAAATTTAATTAGACTTTTGTTGGGGTCCCTCCTAGGGCCAGCAGAGGAAGGACCACAGGGTCTCTGCTGAGTAGGGGGTGAGAGGTGCAGAGTCATGACACAGACTCTGGGAGTTGGGTGGAAGCAGGCAGAGGGCAAGCTGCTGCAAACTATTTTATTCAAGGAAGTGCAGGGGGGTTTAAAGGGTTTCGCTGGCCAATCATTGTATGGGGTGGTCCCCTTCTTGTGACCAATGACAGCCTGTCTCTGGGCAAATCACCTCGCAACAGGTTGCTGGAGAGCATGGGACTGTAGCTGTTGTCATGCCAGGCCTGTGCAGGATGCCACGTCCACAGAATGTACTTCCTGGTTTCTTTTAGCATGAGGTCTGGCTAGGGCTGACCTGCATTGTGCCATACAGACTTTTAACCTCAGTATCATTTCAATCCCCTCTCTGCTCTTGGGCTTAAAAACAATCAATGTGGAATGTCTAAAAGAACAGTGACCCAGGGTGGAGCATCTCCCTTTAAAAAACAAGAAACTATGCTGTAATTTGAAATTCAGTTTATGATGATTTTGTTGGTAGGAAAGAACGTAGGGTTCATTCAAAATTCAGAGACTGACTATGTGATACATAAGTTTTAGGTTTTGCATTTTATGTTTTATTTGATGAAGAAAGTGAAAGTACCCTAAAGTTATATATCTATAATTTCAGTGGAAAGAACTTCATGGAAAACAGATATCATAAATTCCAACACTACTTTTTTTTTTTAAATTCCCTCCTTTCATCTGCTTTTACATGCTCCTATAGTAAACTCTAATTATGCAGTTAGTAACTGTTTTGTATCAGATCTCAAAAAAGAAAATTAAAAATACAAGGATGAGCATAACACCTCAGGATGTACAGTTTCCACTATGAAAGAAAGGAGATAATATTAGTTAAGTATGTGAAGTTTACATTGTGAATCATATTAAATAAAAAATCAGGGAGTGATGGCTGACATCTGTGATCTGAGTTTGGGAGGTAGAGGTTAGCAGATTATTTTGAGTTCAAAGCCAGTCTGAGGCTACAGAGTGAATTCCAGCTTAGACTTGGGTGTTTTTTAGATCCTACTTTCAATTCTCAGACAGAATGTCACAAATGTCATCAATAAATAATAGATAAGCAAGGTAATATATGAATTAATATGAAATGATTTGGGGGAAATGCCTGATATTAGACGAGAACATGTGGTAGGAGTTCTAATGGGGGACCATAAATGGTGACACCAAGAACCATTCTGTGGTAGCATTTGAACTGTAATCGGACAGATAAGACAAAGACTGTCATGGAGATGCCTGGGGAAATTCAAGGAAGACATTTTGAGCAAAATACAAACAACTCCAAGATCTTGAAGCAAAGTGAGTTTTTCATGACAATATGGTAAAATATCATGTATGTAGGTCTTTACAATCCCTAAAAAATTAGCTTGTATTTTTATAAGTATCCTTTGAAAACTTGAATTAGGGAGTGCTGTCTTTCCAAATGAAATTTGTGCTACAAATGCATATTGTAGTGTGGGAGAGAATTGAGCATAATTTACACTATTGGCCGTTACAGAGATATAGAAGGCATTGAGGCAAATTTAACTAGATATGCTGATAGGTTTGATTAGTGAGATGCTGGTTTAGAATGCCTCCTGCATTGAGCTGTGAGAGACATGCCTGTCTCTGGTGCCATTGCAAGTTCACAATCTAACTGGTGTCCTAGATGGCATTAAAAAGTCGAAATGTATGTACAATAAATAATGTGTAAATTTGATCTAAGGATTAAAAATAAGCACATATTTACTATAGAGAGAATATTCAGATTCATAGCCACTGGGCACAAGATGCATTCGGAACAAGACAGCTAGTGATCAGCATGTCACTTTCCTTGCTATGTGCATGTTTTGTAGACTGAGGAGATGGCTCAGCAGTTATAGGCCCATACTAGCAAAGCTGCAGTCCTGGGTTTGGCCTGGATTCAAGTCCCATGCAAGAGTCAGATGCACAAAATGACACATGTATCTGGAGTGCCTTTGCAGCAGCAAGAGACATTGTCCTAGTGAATAAATAGCATATATGCATATTTAGAGAGAGAGATAGAGACACAGAGAGAGAATTGGTGCACCCTAAATAAAATATATATATTTAAAATTGTTTTGAAGTCTTATACTAACAATTGGTTTAGGGTCATAAAGATCACTATTTCTTTATTTTTATTTTAAAAATAATTATCGGCTGGAGAGATGGCTTAGCAGTTAAGGCACCTGCCTGCTAAGCCTAAGAACCGGGTTCCAATTTCCAGGTCCCATGGTTAGCCAGATACAGTGACGCAAGGGTGCAATGCTGCACTTGCCCACAAGGGGACACATGCATTTGGATTCCGTTCACAGCAGCTGAGAGACTGCTGACATGCCCATTCTCTATCTGTCTCCCTCTCCCTCTCTCTCTGTCTGTCTCTCTCTGTGTCTCTCTCCAAAAATAATAAAAAAAGAAATATCTACTTATTTATTATGAGAAGAGAAATGATAGATAGATAGATAGATAGATAGATAGATAGATAGATAGATAGATAGATAGATAATAGATAAATAGATAGATGATAGATAGATATGTAGAAAGAGAATGGGCACACCAGGGCCTCCAGCCACCGCTAAGGAACTCCAGAGGCATGTGCCACCTTGTGCATATGGTTTACGTGGGTACTGGAGAATTGAACCTGGATCCTTAAGCTCCTCAGACAAACGCCTTCACCACCAAGCCATCTCTCCAGCCCAAGCTCAAACATTAATGGAATTATATACTACTTTTGATACTTAGCATAATAATGTCATGGAACATGAAAATGCTGAGCTTTAAAAAAAATCATTGTTTATGGGGTTGACTCATATATTTATGAGCTGATTTCACTGATCCTATTCTAGGAGTTAAATGAACTTTTTGCCTCTTAACAAATAATAAGACTACACCTACCTTTAAGTAATGTTAAGAACATATCATCCTAATTGTAGGATACATTATATGTAAAACAATGAGGGAAATCTCAATTTAAGAAATAGTGGAAAAATATATATATTTGCCTTGTTAGAAGCAACTATTTGGAGTCTACTTACTTCTAACATTAAACACTCTGCCTTTTTTTTTACCAAGAAATTTAGCTTGTGCTTCCTTACTTTTTCAGATGAAAAGCAAATTATCTTTACATACAACTTTAGCAAAGGTATTGACATAAAAATTCATAGCCTAAATAAATCCTAAATAGGAACAGAATTAAATATACAGCTTGATATTCATGGTTTCACTAAATATACATTTGAAATTTTTCTCCTTCAAAATATTACAAATGATTTTATAGTTGTTATCATTGTAGATTATAAAGCTCCAATACTCTTTGTTGGCCATTTTATTTTTTATTACATGAAAATTAAAATTTTAGAGGGCTATTTTACAATCTAGATAGTGTTTTCTCATTTTTCCTTTATATATAGATAGAAGCAATTACGGACTTTGGGGACCAATAAATCCGGTTTACTTTTGGAAACTAAACATTCTGGTGTTAACATTTTGGTTAGTTTTAGAAGTAGATCTTAAATAGTTAAGGGTAGGTTTCTTTTTCTTGATGTTTACAGTCGTTAGGAACATAATTCCTCAATGATTCCAAATCATTAACAAAGTAACCATGCAGTTAGATTAGCAAGCATAATTTGATTTTAAAGCAAAACTATTTATATGGCTATTTGTCCTTTCATTATTTTGATTAGTGTTTGACTTTTCCCTCCACTTTATATAGTTTACGCTTAGTCTACCATTGATACATAGAAAGAGTAAACAATAATAAATATGCAAATTAACATCAAATGCTGCCCTGGAATGAGAGGACATTTCAAAGATTCTCTATCAGTTGTTCATTTTCCCCTGTCAGACGTTGAAATCTTTTACTATCTGTCATAATGCAGTGAAAAGCAGGTCCACTGATAGTGTCTCCTTGTAGCTAAGCTGTGAAGAAGTCAAAGTTTCATTTGTAAAGGCAGTTATCATGAAGTGTTGCAGACCTACGTTATTGGTCTTTATTTAACAGACCTGAAGATAAGATGTCTAATTTCCTGACTTGCCTTCTACTGTGTTTCTATAAATCAGCCTCTCTCTCTCTCCCTCCCTCCTGCTCTCTCTCTCTCTCTTTCTCCCTCTCTCCCTCCTACTGGCAATGGAATGGAGAAATACAGAAATGGGTACTTGTTAAAAGTTCAAATTTTACACTCTTGTAGTCTTCTTCTGTACTATTTTTTTCTAGATACTTGGATGGCAATCTAATAATATATTAGTGTGGTACATGTACATAAATAGGTGCACATCCATGGAACATTTCATAATAGATAAGACAAGGAAATATGTTAAGTTTTCCCTGTCTTATCTATTTCATTTACACAAAATATTAAAACTGTGTTGGGAAAGACCCTTAAAGTAATTTTGCTTAGATTGATTTGAATGTAGAATGGGTGACATGGCTTGAGGTAAGTGCAGTCAGGTTTTTGTACACATAGCAACATGATAGTGTTTAAATTTAAATGAAGTCAATGAGCATAGGTAAACTAATGATCTTTATAGCCAAGCTTGGAGTTTTCTTCTTAGAGATTTAAGTTTCACTCTCTGTTAATTTTACTTGTGTTTTACTTTACTGTTTAAAATATGAAACTGAAAAAAAGGAATCCTTGAAAGCCCAGTGATAAGAGAAATAAATGAAACATCTTGAAACTACTATTAATGTAAAATACTGGAAAATATGAAATATGCCTTCAGGAGATCTACTATGACATGGTTGCATTATAAACTAACATTTAAAAATTTTAATGATATCATTACTTCTTCCATATTTTCATTTATTTATGTGTAAGTAGAGCGAGAAAGAGAAGAGAGAGAGAGAATGGGCACTCTTGGTCCTTTAGGCTCTGCGAATGGATTCCAAGTGCATCGACCACTTTGTTCATATTGCTTCATGTGGATACTGGAGTCAAATCCTGACTGTCAGGTTTTGCAAGCAAAGGTCTTTAACCACTGAGCCATCTCTCCAGGCCCATTGCTTCTTTTTTAAAATTTTACAATCAACTTTTTTGTTCAGTTAATCTCAATATAAACTGTTTAATGTTAGAAGCAAGTAGACTCCAAATAGTTACTTCTAACAAGGTAAAAAATATATTTTTTTCCATTATTTCTTAAATTCAGATTTCCCTCATTGTTTTACATATAATGTATCCTACAGTTAGGATGATATGTTGTTAACATCACTTAAAGGTAGGTGTATTCTTATTATTTGTTAATAGGCAAAGTTCATTTAACTCCTAGAATAGGATCAGTAAAATCAGCTAGTATGTATTTTGCTATTTTAATGAAAACAAAATAAACCTTGAAGACATAATTAGGGCTGTGGTCATTATTTGTTCAAAAAGAAACATTTTTAAAATAAAATTATTATTCTTATCTTTGGAAAAAAACATATTCAATCAATAGTGCAAAGAGAATGATCATTAAATGATATTTAATGAATGTATATTGTGTGCCAGGAATCCCAGAACCCTTAGCTGATTTTTTGCATTCCAAATTAAATAGGAGAATTAACAGTATAACAATAGTAAGGTTATAATAAGCATGTACTATGTGTCTTAGTATTTACTTACACACACATCATATTCTTCTTAATAACAACTATATAAAACATAATCATTTTTGTCAAAAAATCTTTGTTTTCTTAAAAATTATAATTATTAACACCATATTTCAATATATTTTTCTATTCTTTTTTAATGTTATTATTATTATCAAGATGTTTCATATGGATACATCATGTGCTGGTACCCTCTTTTCCCTCATCCCTGTCCCCATTTTGTTGGGGATGCTCCTGAGTGTGGTTGCAGGTATTCCTCGTGGGGTTGTGGTTTATGCACTGTGGGAACAGCAGTCAGTTATTTTGGGGGGTAGGGTGTGCCTCTGACATGATGTCTCAACCTATGGCTCTTACCGTCTTTCTGCCCCCTCTTCCACAAAGTTCCCTGAGCCATAGTAGGTGAGTTTTAAGTCAATTTCAGTGATGAACTCTTAGGAGCCTCTGGATCTCTGCTTTGGTAGGTTTTGAGTATCTGTTGTATGGTGGAACAGGAATGCCAGAGGTTACTTATGAGCCTATATTTTTGATTATGCTATGCTATTCTAAATTCAAAACTTCTGAAAACAAACAGGTAAAATGGCAAAACTAATGATGAAGTTACTAAAAAAATTAGAAAATTAAACCTACAATTTCTATACTATTATCATTACGGATTTATATTGGGGACCTCTTGTTATTCCATTTTTTCTTCATATATCTGCAATTAAAAGATCAAGGACCATTTCAAAATTCATAAAGAACTATTGATTATCTCATTATGAAAATTAAGCTTCATACAGGCTCATTTGTGATTATAGAATTTCAGACTTAGATGGTGTTTTTCATAATTTTACAACTTTTAATGACTTACTATTTTCATATTTTACAACTTTTAAAATTAATTAATTAATCAATTAATTAATTATTTTTTTGGAGAGAGACACAGAGAGAGACAGAGAGAGAGAGAGGGAGAGGAAGACAGACAGAAATGGGTGTCAGCAGTCTCTCAGCTGCTGTGAACGAAATCCAGATGTGTTCGTCCCCTTGTGGTGAAGTGTGGCATCACGCCCTTGCATCACTTTGCATCTGGCTAAACGTGGGACCTGGAGATTGGAACCGGTAGAGATTGGAACCAGTGTTCTTAGGCTTAGGAGGCAGGTGCCTTAACCCCTAAGCCATCTCTCCAGCCCTATTTATTTATTTTGGTTTTTCGAGGTAGGGACTCACTCTGGTCCAGGCTGACCTGGAATTAACTATGTATTCTCAGGGTGGTCTCGAACTCATGGCCATCCTCCTACCTCTGCCTCCCAAGTGCTGGGATTAAAGGCATTGCTACCATGCCTAGCTCATAATTTTACAACTTTTTAATGATTTACTATTTTGGTTTTTCTCCCCATTTCAAGGGCTTAGTTAAGGACAAAGATCTCTTCTTTGGTTATAAACACCACCTTAAAAGTTTTTTAATAAAAGCATGTAAACAAAATGCATGTGAAATTAATTACAACTTATGTGTACATATGCCTAATAATTGCATTTAACAGGACTGTGTACCCAAATACATTCATTTAACCTGAATAGGTTTTTTTTTTTTTTTTTTTTTTTGTCAAGGTGGGGTTTTGCTCTAGCCCAGGCTGACCTCGAAATCACCATGTAGTCTCAGGGTGGCCGTGAACTCATGGCGATCCTCCTACCTCTGCCTCCCAAATGCGGGGATTAAAGGAGTGCGCCACCACACCCAGCCTGAATAGCTCTCTTGAGAAAAGAGAAGATACTTACTTCTAAAATGATTCACCTAGGTGTTCCTATGTACTGGACTTCATGGTGATATGCTTATAATACTACCAAATCAGATATCCAGAGAAACAGACTCCCATGGCCTTGTCTCTAAAATAGACCTAAAATGAACCCAACCTGGCTCTGGGAAATTCGCAGAAGAGGAGGTAGAAAGATTGTTAGAGCCATAAGTCGGGTCATTATGCACAGAGACATTGCCTCACCCCCATAACTGATGGCCACCCCCACAATGCAAGACCCACAAGCCCTGATGGGGGAGGACAGGGAGAAGGCTAACAATGGTACCATCATGACTCTATGCACATTATATAGATAATTAATAAAAATAAAAATGTAAATAGCAGTAAAAGTATTTACCTAATCTTTATTATTGTAAGTGTGCACATTATTTTCTGGCTCACTTTTGACTACCTTATACCACCATCTCTCCTCCTTCTTTATGTGCATTATTTGAAAAGGACAAAGATGAATGCTGATTATAATGTAATGCTCACCTGAACATTATCTTAAAGACTTTCTTTTTCCTCTTGCTTTTTTACATGGTGGAAACAGAGTGGAAATGAAATTAAAATTATGTTTAGATATGAAATATATCTGAATTAAGTCTTTACTTTTAAATATTTACTTAATGAACACATTAATGGAATACAATTATTTGATATACTCTGATGTCATTTCTAATTTGATAAGGTCTAATATTTTTAACCTTAAGATGATGAGTAAGTTTCAATTGTATGCCCTTTCTTTTCTTTGTCCTTTCTAAAAATATGAAAAAAAAATATAAATTGCTAGAAGAAATGAGATACAGGATCAAGCAGCTAGGGTAAGTGGTCTATTCATAGGCAATGGACTCCCTCAGGAAGGCCAGATAATTCTCAAAAGTTGTTCTGCCATTGCCTTTTCCCTTTAAACACACACACACACACACACACACACACAATATTAAGCCTCTTTTAAAAGAATAGATATCATTCATTATCCATTTAAATTTCCAAAGAAGTGAAAGTAACTTTTTATAACAAATAGGAGAATAAAATATATCTTACAACCATGGTTATGTATGTTTGTATTAAACAACAGAACAATGAGCAAGAAAAGCAAGAGAACAATGATAGAGCACATTTTTCTCTTTTTGAAATTGCAACAGAACTTCAGAATTGAGTTATTATAGAAAGAGGGCTTTGTTCATTGTTTTGTGATGTTTCCTTAGTAATAAAGCAAATAACATTAAATTTTACATAGCACTCAACTTATATGGATACAAAGCATTACATATTTTTAGGGTGCTGCTATGTTGATTATTCAGACTTTCACTACTTTATTTTGTATCTGCAGTGTTGTTTTGGATTTACCCCATATAACATTCTTCTGTAAACATATATATACACATATTTGAGAAAGGACAGTGAGAAAGAGGCAGACAGAGAGAGTGAGATGGGAATGCTGCAGCAAACACCAGACAAATGTGCCAGTTTGTGAATCTGACATTACATGGGCCAGCAAGGGCCAGCAAGCTTCACAAGTAAGTATCTTTAATCAGTGAGCCATCTCTATAGTTCCTACCATTCTTAATTTCATGAAAGATCTTTCAAAATAATATATAAAAGTGAGAAAGAGAGCCAACATGAGAATATTCTTCATAAGTAACTAACTGGAAAGAAAACGTCTTTTTAAGAACTATTTATCGTTATTTACTTTAATATTTATAAAGTAAAGATGAGCAATTTGATTAAGTGCTTCCTCTAATAATCAACATCTTAAAATATTTTCCAAAATTTTGGGTTTTCACATTATTAATTATGTTGAATTTTTGGAAACAAATATTAATAAGCATCACATGCTCTTTGAATCGTGTAACTCAAATTAATGTCTTTAAGGAGAGGTGATTGTCAGAATTTTCATTGAAAGTTCACATACCTTCAATCCCAGCACTTGGGAAGCAAAGGTAGGAGGATCACCATGAGTCCAAAGCCATGCTGAGACTACAGAATGAATTCCAGGTGACCCCACGCCTGAGAGAGACCCTACCTTGAAAAACAAAAACAAGCTCCCCCCAAATTGCAAATGGATTCTATCCTTTGATGTAATTAAATATCATAAAGTAATCTGAATTCTCTGGCAAATATTTTCTATAGACATTTGACTACACTGTATCCCAGAGAGATAATACGGCCTGGAAGAAGTGAACTAGATCCAAATTCTGAGCACCACACATGGGCCAGATAAGAATAGACCAATAAAAAACATCCAAGGCAAACTCATGTTTGATGGACGTCATGAAATCACTACAATAACATTTGCACAACCCTTGACAAATAAGCACTTCTTTTTAGTTTCCATCACTCCATTTCCACTTCCCTATTCTTAATTATGGTCACTGTGCACATTTCTATCACCACTTGTGTACAATAGGATTAAACAAATGAATACATTTCTCTAGATAAAAGAATATATAAGAATGCATTGTATACCAACAATAATGTTATGCATTTGACTAGTTGAGAATTAAACGAAAAGCTATCATTTATATGACATTAAATACCTGGAAGCTATTTTGTTTTATACTTTGTCTCTGATGTTCATGGTGAACACAGGCCAATGTTATCCGGCTTCACAGATAAGAACTGCAAAGGTTAAATGACTTGTTCACACTGGCACAATTAGTATGGAGGGAAACTGTAAGCAAAGTGAAGTTTTCTGTTTTAATAACCTGCTTTTTCCTGAAGCAAGCTTACTGTGTAAAGAAAGGACATACCACAAAGTTGGTGAAATTAAGTTATAAATAGGAAACTGTATTGATTTTGATTCTAAATCACCATCTCATCAATAGAATCTAGTCACCTGGTTTTTATACTTGAAGAATTCCCTGTGGCAATTATTGAATTGCTTTAAACTATGTGCTAATGTCCTTATGTCTGAATAAATTTTACAACAGAACTGATCTTTAAGAACACACCAGTTTATTATTTTTTCTGCATGTCAAATCTACTAATAATTTTAAATTGAAATTATTGGACTGTTGTCTTTTTGAAATATTTTTTAACAGTTTTATAACTTTTAATGCCCATGTTCACAAATAATTAACTTTAAAATACCTCCCTATTCTTCTGTTTTGTTTATTATAAAAATAGTATATATCACCTTGAATTTTATTTTTATAAAAGCAAAGGTATTCCAATAAACAGTGTTAAAATTTTGCAAGGCAGTTTAACCATTATATATATTTTTTCATTAACAACTTCCAGTTTCATGTCATTTGTTTTAGATTCTGCTACTATCTTCATCCAAAAAAAATAAGTAAAACCCAGTGTCTCTTTTGAGTTGGAAAAAATTGTTTCAAATCACTGGCAAAGCTTAATGACTTCTGACTGCTGAGATATGTTAATTTAAGCCAGACCAAATGTTCCTCAGCTGCAAATATTTGGTGTTGTTCACTGGGAACTGGCAAGATTTATGAGGGCCCAGTGGCAAAGACTCTGTTCACATGCCTCTCATTGTAATTGTTTCCTGCATTCACGCTCAACGATGAAGGACTGTTTTAGAAGAAAATACCAACTTTCAGAGGCTGGTGACAGCCTCCAATAAGATGTTCCTTCACCTTTGATGATGAGGACATCCATGTGCTGTTCCTATCATTAACGAAGCCTTTTCCCTTCTACCCCAGTGCTGGCAAAATATAGATTGTGACCTTTTTCAAGGTGCTTTATAACAATGGAAATGATTTGCTTGAGCAACTTTTAACTAGTTAATGGTATTACTAATGTGTAATGCCAGTAATACACGTGCTATTACCTTTAACATTTAAAATTCTTTTCACAGATTACCTGTGATGTTTTCAAAATTGTAATTAAGTTATAAGTTATCATATTTATTTATGAATCATAAAAATAGTTGAACACAGAATATACTTTTAAATTAAATGCATTTTAAATATGTGCATATTTATTAAATAGTTAGTAGTTTCAAGTGTTAACTCATGACAGTGTTTTAATATCCTACAAGGATTAAATGTTAGTGACAGAAATGACACCATGCAATGTAATAGACAAAGTACATTTTCCATAGCAGAACTGAGCCTAGGGCACATTTGGAATCTGAAAAATTTACTCCAAGAAGAATTTCTTTAGAAGGAAATTTCTTTCAGAGTAACTCTTTAATATCAAACAGGGACTAACCACAAATAGCTCCACAATATTACCACAAATATTAATATCACCGCAAATAATAATTTCTTATGTAATGGCAAGTACAATTGTATAGGTTAATTTTAGTGGTACCTATGCATACGTATACATGGCTAGAGGGAATACTCTTTCTTGAATGGTGATACATTTTTATAGTTTGTTTGTTTGTTTACTTGTTGTATTAGAGATTGAATACAGGGTCTCACGCATAGAAGCAAATGCTCTAGCAATGAGCTGAATCCCCCCCAGCCCTAAATTTATTCACTTATCTTATTCACTTACATTAATTATACAAAATTATGACTTTCATTATGACATTTCCATGTACATATGTCATGTGCTTTGGTCATATTTTTCTTCCTCCACATCCACAGCTTTCCCCTTCCATATCTCTATTAGTTCCCCTTTTCCACTAAAATCTTTCATTTAAATGTAAGTAATAGTGTCATCTTGCAATGAAACTCATGTGCACTAACTCAGCTCAAAAATGACTTTCAGGTGCTGGAGAGATGGCTAGGCAATTAAGATACTTGCATGCAATGCCTAATAACCCAGGTTCAATTCCCTAGTACCCATGTAGACTCAGTTGCACAAAGTGGTCATGCATCTGGAGTTCATTTGCAGCAGCTGGAGGTCCTGAAATGCCTATTCTCTCTTCTTCTTCTTCTTCCTATCTCTCCAAATAAATAAATATTTTTTTAAAAAATGACTTTTGGGATGGAGAGGTGACTTAGGGGTTATTGCATTTGTCTGTGAAGCCTAAGGACCCAGGTTCAACTCTCTGGTACCCACGTAAACCAGATGTACAAGGTGATATAAGCGCACAAGATAGCACATGTGTTTCCAGTTCTATTGCAGTGGCTAGAGGCTCTGGTGCACCAATAATCTCCCTCTCTCTCTCTCTCTCTCTCTCTCTCTCACTCTATCTCTCATACAAAATTTTAAAAAATGACATTTAGCCTGACTTTTGAGGACTGGAGAGATGGCTGCAAAACTTAAGGACCTGGGGTTGATTCCCCAGTACCCACATAAAAACAAATGCAAAAAGTGGCTCATGGGTCTGGAGTTTGTTTGCAGTGACTAGAGGCCTTGGTGTGCCTATTCTCCCTCTCTCTGTCTGCCTCTTTCTCTCACTCAAATAAATAAATGAAATTAAAATGAATTTCTGTTTCCCATTTTACAGATAAAGAAGTAGAGGTACAGAAAATTCCTAGTCAGTATCTGTGCCTTTGACTGAAATCCTATATTATCTTGTAACTATGGATGTATTTGGGGAAGTAAGTCAACAATTATTTGCTTGCATGACAGTATGATAAGCATGTGATACTATTTTTTTAAAATATTTTATTTATTTGAGAGAGAGAGAGAGAGATCGAGATCAGAAATAGGCAGGTAGAGAGAGAGAGAGAGAATAGGCGCTCCAGGGCCTCCAGCCACTGCAAACAAACTCCAGATGCGTGCGCCCCCTTGTCCATCTGGCTTACGTGGGTCCTGGAGAATCGAACCTTGAACCGGGGTCCTTAGGCGTCACAGGCAAGCGCTTAACCACTAAGCTATCTCTCCAGCCCAAGCATGTGATACTACTAACGAGGACAGAAAAGACCTCCCCTGTTTATTCAGGTATTTTCTTTCCTTGTGTCCTAGCAATACCATATCAGAAGATTATGTCATGTGAGAGGGCCAGTCTCTGCATGATTCCATATTGAACTCCTTAATTACCTATCTCTGTATAATAAAAGGAAAAATGCTGACAGAAT
Source organism: Orientallactaga sibirica (assembly GCA_036365145.1). NCBI lineage: Eukaryota > Metazoa > Chordata > Mammalia > Rodentia > Dipodidae > Orientallactaga > Orientallactaga sibirica. The sequence goes on along the minus strand of JAEOAD010000024.1, from coordinate 12,366,251 downwards.
GCAAGAGAAAAAAATCTAAATTCTTTTCTTGCAATAAATGTGACATAGATTGTATGAAGCAATATTTTTGCCCTTGAAATGTTTAGACGTATTGACAATCTGTCCAGTAAATTGTCAGCTTGTCTTTAAGGTTAGATCTTCTAAGTTCTTAGCATTTAACAGACTGACATTGATCTCCTGGTTCTTCCAACTTGTGTACCTCTAGCATGCTGGATTTGATTTTGGAGCCGGACCTTAAAACTGCTACCCTGATGACAGTATCATTTCCATCTATAATAGGAAAATTGTTAAAATTGAATTTTCACACTTTAAGTACCATTCCAAAATACATGTGGATCTTAAAGTATTCCATATACTGAGTGTTGTAAAATGTCTTAGATAGTAAGAGAGAGATAACTGCATGATAAAATATAGATACCAAAGGATGACTATTGAATTGTTTCTAGTCTGACAAATATTTCAGGAACCCTTTGAGCAAGGAAATCTTGAGCACTTATTACCGTCACTTTGTTTAGGATGCTTAGATAGTCCTCATGTCTTCAATAACTCTGTCATGATTGTGAAAAGACTTCCAAGGAAATATAGTCATATTTTTATTTGTTAAATTTTATTGGTGTAAGTGAAGAAAATAACTTAACAGCATTTTGCATAATATTTATTAATTCTTGGCAAAACTGAACAACACATTTAATATTTTTATTATTCTATTAGTTGGTAAAGGATCATGAGAACAAATGGCAGTGGGAATTTTTTTTAAAGTTTCCTTTGACTCTTTCCACCCACAGGCTCTGAGCACGGCAGTAAATAGTCCATTTTTGTTAATGAAGCTTCCCTCATACAGCTGGGATTGTTTAATATTTTACGAGTGTTACTTTGTTTTGCTCTCAACGATCTCAGGCAGTTAAGGATTTATGAATCGTGTTTTTCTCAGCCCATCTGCGGTTTCCTATCTTCCCTGGCCTTGAGAATATGTTTAAATTTATTAAAGCGAAGCAAAGGCTCATTATTTCAAAGGAGAGCCAAAGTGACACAGTGAATTGGTTATTAATGGAAAGGCACTGCCATAGGGCGATTGAAATTTAATGATATCCTACAAGAAAAAAATGAGGGTGTCACTTTCCAAAAAGTCATGCTAAATGCCAGCCTTTTTAAGGTCCTGCCGCTAATTTTATGCCTGCGCACAGTAATGTTTTCAAAAGCGTTTAGGAAACACGGACCAGTGACTGTACTGATTATCCTTTTCACCTTCGCGCCTGTTCCAAATGGGTTTGTGCAGTGAGCGATTTAATCTCTAAATATAGGGAACGTTAAAAAAATAACATTGCTGTTTTTCACAAGCTAAGGGCCTTTTGCAATCCTCCAGAGATGGACTTGCAAATATGCTATCTCCATATGTTCTCAGTAAGCTCTCAAACTGGCAGATCACCAAAATATTAAAAATAAAAACTAAGAAAGCAAAAAATCAATCCTGTGATTTTTTTTATTAATTCTGTCATTCAAAAGATGTTTTAATGTCATAACCTACAAACCATATTTAGCAATATTCAAATAACATTCAGCTTGAACTACAATACGACTTGGTAAAATTTTAAGCTTCCCTTATTTAACTTGGACTCTTTATTGAGTCGCAATGTTCAGGCATCAAAATACCATTTCATCTCACTCCACTTAATGCAAAGCAGACACCTATCTATTAGCAAGAACACACGGTAGATATTCAGTGCTTTTGGATATTCTGATTTAGAGATTCTCTGTACTAATTGAAATGCATATAAAAGATTTGTATTTTAAACTCCTTTAGAACAAAGTTGGATGTGATAATCTATTGCTCATCAGTCCTCAGGACAGTAAGTTGTAATCATAAATGACTCCTGAAAGCACACGATTCCAATTCTGACTTTATGAGAAGTAGTCTTTGTGTAGACAGTGCAAGCCTTCTGTTTTACCTCTGAGTGACTTTGACACACATTACTGAGGAGCAGAGAGAACTGCCTGGGCCGATTCCAGTAGAGGCCACAATTTGTATTTAGGGTTTCAGTTCAATTAGGCTTGCCATTCAGTAATTTAAGCAATACGTTAATTACATGAAGTAAATATGAAAATTTTTAATACAAGAGCTACATTGGGTCCAATTTTAATGTGTTTTTACTTACAAAGGCGGAATATAAACTAAAATGTAAATGGTGCATATGAAATGTACTCTGGTAACATATAATTTTGTCATAATGCATATGGTAATGTTAAGTTGTCTGATGGTGGAAAACACACTTTGGCATGTAACAAGTTCTTTTTCCTCTGTTTCATAAACAAAGTTACTCAAGAATTTGTTAAATTAATTTTGCAAAAGTAAATTATACTACTATATTCACAATTAGGTTAATAATATTTTAGACCCTGTAATCACACATTCCTGGGTAAGAGTGATGGAATAAAATATTCAAATTTAAGAAGCAGTAATGCATCTTGTAGAAGAAAAAACATTTGGTTGAGGGTGTCAGGGAGCCACACTTTAAGTTTCTCTGGCTATCACCTCTTAGCTTGCAGTGAACTTATTGTCCTATAATCTTCCTAACTAAGACATAAACACTTCAGCTACATATATTTTGATTGCTTCACGACAGTTTACTGGAGGCTGAGCAATGACAGATTTCTTCATTGTCTTTTTGCCAAAATTTGTCCTTTAAGTCATTTTTGTTGACTGCCCCTTTTAGCAGCTCACCTCACAATGAGAGAGAAGACAATTAATGGGAGGGTGATTTATCACTGCCAAAAACTGTCAAGGACTTCAGTTGTAGCTGGAGAAAAAGCAATTTCACATTATGGCATTTCATTCTGAATACATTGTATTTACAGCTCACAGTTTTATTTTCAGAGCCTATTATCAGGTGAAACAGTTGCATCTGAAATGTTGTTTGTGACATAGGTGACCTGTTAGGATTTGATAAGTATTTACGCCAGAGCACAAGGGGCTCACACATCTGCTGTTGGCAGAAGCAATGGAAAAAAATAACCTGGAAATGAGGCGTTTGATTTTTCTGGTTCCTACACTCGAGCATCTGTTGCTATAATTAAGTGGCATTCAGTAATTGCAGTGCAATGGTGAAATAAACATATGCATTCTTGCCAGCTTTTAGGATTTGGTGTCCTTACAGTAGCAGACAAGCAAAGTGACTTCAGTAAGAAGAAAAAGGTTTTGTAAAAGAGTTTAACAATTAACTTTTTGCTTAAAAAAGATATTTCATATCAGAAAACAATTTCATTGGAAAGTGAAATTGTGCAGTTTGGAAGGAGGAAGCCCTATGACAGTCAACCATTGCAACAAACTTATCTGTAGGAATGTCAAAATAGGTAAAACTGATTCCTAAAAATATTTCATCATGGGGAAAAATAAAGTAGTTATTAGAAATTTGAATGGCACCATGTCATGAAAAAAGATAGTAATGAATTAGACAAATAGGGTTTCCCCTGGTATCTTAAAAGAAGCTAGGGTGTTTGTACTGGGTGTTCACTTTTAAAAGAAGTATAATGGGTTATTGGGGGCTACTATAGTAACTGGTACAGGGATGTTGCAAAGGTTTGTTAGTGTTTTTGGAATTAAATACACAGACCTCAATAACATTGCCCAAGAGCTTGAGATCTGAGTCTGGATGTGGAGAGAGTAATTTGGAGATGACCTTCGCTGTCTCTTTCCCCTGGAGGGCTCCCATAACATTTCACAATGCATTTCAAGGAATATCTTGCTTACAAAATAAATAGTTTCTATTAGCAAAGCTTCAATTTGCCCTGTTTATGAATACTGTATGTAGTCCCTCAACTTCTCTGTCCAGTATGCCTTATGCCAGTAGTTATTCAGAAATGAAAACAATTTGGGTTCAGGTAAAATATTGTGGAAGTTTACAATCTCCAGGAAATGTCACATGAAAAATTCTATTGTGCTATAAATACTTAGAAACAATGACCTGAAACATGCAGAAAAATGAGAAATTCTAACAGTCTTGAAGTTGACATGTTAGCACGTATCATAAAAGGTTTAGGTGGAGGTCTATATTATCAGTGGGGTAGGATGGTGGGTAAGTAGAAGAGAAGTGGGAGGCTGTTCCGCCATCAGCTGCAGGAGAGAGTAGGAGCAGTATATGCATTCTGACGAGGATGGTTGCCTATGTTATTTGGCATTTCTTATCTGATGCTTTGGCATCAGGTGATTGTTTGCCTTTCTGGGTGAAGGGCAGACACGAGGAATCAACCATGAAGACATGAAAATGACAGATGATGGCTTCATAATGTCACAAAATGTTGAGTGTCTGCTGAGGAAAAAGCATATAAAAACAACAGTTTCCTTGAGTTTGAAAGGTTAAATGATTATTATGTAAGTTCTTCTCCTCTTCCCCAAGAGGTAGGTGGCTTGAATTTGTGTTTTAAAATAAGCTTAGACATTTTAATTCCCATTTAAGTTGTACTAAGATTCAGAACTGAATTGAACCTGCACCTATTTATTCATATTCATACATATGTACGTGTATGTTCACATTTGTGTGGGTATGTGTGTGTGTTCAAGTATGCCTAATGGTATGTGCATGCATATGTGGAGGTCTTCTTTCATTATTTTTCTCTTTATGAGATAGGTAGGTCTCTCTCTTAACCCAGGGCTCACTGATTCTGCTAGTCTAAGTAGGCAGCTTGCTCAGAAATACAGTGGTCTCCACCTCCTAAGCTCACGCCCACCCAGCTTTCATGTGGGTGTTGGGGGTTCAAACCTGGGTCCTCAAGCTGGAAAGCAAACACTTTACCAACTGAGTCACCTCCCCAGGCTTCTGAACACATTTTAACGTGACAAAATCATAGCCAGTTCTGGAAGGAACAGGGAGGGGGAAAATGTGATCCCCCTGCTTTCCATTTATTTTCAAAAGGCATATTATGAACAAGAAACCATGGCACACACTACTAAATAATATTCTAAGTACTTGAGTGCTCTGCTAACCTAGCCCTCACAGTGCCTCGAAGGCAGCTTCAGTACGAGGACCTCCACTTTACAGAAGAGGGTCACAAGGCAGGAAGGACCCAGGGTTATGCACTTGGCAGGGAATAGGCAGTCTGGGACGTGAGTCTCAGATAGAGACCGTGCTCTAGACACCATGCTCCTAGCCATGATGTCATTCATCAATAACTCTGAACTTGACACAGGCCTAGTCCGGACATCTTAAACTTGGAAGTGACATAGCTTAAACCTATATATGCTTTACGTATGGGGAATATATTATTTAGGTTTATGTGCTTACAATCTTTTAAGCATACCTATCTACTTGCTGACGTACCTACTTACCTTTCATATTATTGTGCCTAACACTATATTAATACTGACTTTGAATTCTCCCCTTATTTGCTCCAAATACAATGGTCTCTGAAGCATTGTATTTCTTCCTTATATCAGAGACTGCAATCTTCTGTTGCTAGATTTCTTTTCAAATTTGACTATATTCCTTGAATGAACTATTCCTTAATACATAGTCCTATTTCAAAATAGAATTTAATATATTTGTCAAAGATAATTTTGTATATGTAGTAAACTAATAATATATGTTCTACATTAAATCAGCCATTTTTTGTTCTAAGCAATATTTTTTGATCATTGTTTCTTGTGCTTATACTAGAATTTTAGAAACAGATTAACTTATATTTTAAATTTATATATGACTACTTCATTTATTTTTCCCTTAGAAACCTTCTTTATTTCGCATTCTCTAAATTGTTTTATATACTTTTGGGAACTAGCTTCAACTTATTCCTTGATTTCTACCTTAGCAGTCATTAATAACTTCAATGACCCTTTGCCAAAACCTTGTGGACTGGATGGTTTACTCCCGAGGCTGTGATGTGGTGATGAGAACATAACATAATCATCCTGAATCTTCACAATTATATTCTTAGGTTGATTCCATTTTATCTTCATAATAATGATGAGGAATTCAAGGATGACATGGGAAACAAAGATTGTCTGAGAAACAAAGTGTGAAATTGACAAAATGAAGAAGAAACCCACTTGACCTCCACCACTGCCTCTTCTTTCTAAATTTCTTAAACTACATTGACTTTTGAGTCCTCCTATTTTAGTTTGCAGCTAAAATTATTACTTTATGTAAGTATGATAAAAAATACAAATGAATAGCTCGAGAGATGGCTTAGCGGTTAAGGTGCTTGCCTGCAAAGCCAGCAGACCTCAGTTCAATTCATTTCAGTTCATTTTCAGTGACTGGAAGCCCTGCGCACCCTTTCTCTCTCTTTCACTCTCACTCTGCCTCTTTCCCTTTCTCAAATAAATAAATAAAAATAAAATATTAAAAAAATAGAAATGCAACATATTAATCAAGTAGATTTTGTTTAGTATTATATCTACTATCTTCTGACTTTTAATTCTTACATACATGTCTACTACATTGGTAAAGACCAACATTCCCCGTAAGCCTACCAGTACTATTACCACATAATGATATTTTCATCAGTTAAGGGCCAGATATACTATGATTATAAGATTATAAGATTATCATACACCTAAAGCCAGGTGGGGTGGTGCACACCTTTAACCCCAGCACTCGGGAGGCAGAGGTAGGAGGATCATGGTGAGTTTGAGTTCGAGGCTACCCTGCGACTACATAGTGAGTTCCAGGTTAGCCTGGACTACAGTGAAACCCTACCTCGAAAAAATAAAGAAATAAATAAATAAAATAAAAAATTATCATACACCTATATATTTCCTGTTGCCTAATGATGCACAGCCCTCATAGAGTCACTATACTAGGTCACCCATGCATTTGTGGTGATGTTGGTATAAAATAACATACTGCATTGTTATCCCTGTATCAGTATAGCATACACAATTATATATGGTACATAGTACTCAATCATGACAATAAGCAACTATCTACTGGTTATATATTTGTCATACTGTATTTTAAATATTGTTTTATTATTTAACTATTTTATTATTTTAAACCTAGGCCTGTTGTGTATTAAAATATTTTTATTTTTATTTATTTATTTATTTGAGAGAGAGAGAAAGAGGAAGAGGCAGGAAGGGAGAAGAAGAGAGAGAGAGAATGGGCATATCAGAGCATCCAGCCACTGAAAACAAAGTCCAGACACATGCACTATCTTGTGCATCTGGCTTATGTGAGTCCTGGGGAATCAAACCTAGGTTCTTTGGCTTTGCAGGCAAGCCCCTTAACTGCTAAGCCCTTTCACCAGCCCTGATCTTATTTTTTTTAAGCCTACTAGAAGAATGTGCATGCGATGCAGATTCAATGTCCTGCTTTGTAATTGACCTACACTACTTAGGTTTGTGTGGGGGACAGTAAGTGGTGGTTACACATTGATGAAATTGCTTGACACATTTCTCAGAACATATTGCTGACATTAAGTAACATATGATTATGCACTGTGCTATTTTTGTTTATACCCTCTTGAAGAATAAAACAGATTTGAGCAATACATTTTCATATATTAGATAAGTTTTTAAAATAAAATATTATAATCTTTACGGGGATAATATTAGGTAGGATTACTGAAGACAGTTGAGCATAATGGTAATAAACAAAAATTCGGATTTAAGGATTTTTCTTGGATTTCACCTCTGTTCTTATACCATAATGTATATGCAGTAAAGTGGTCAAACATAGTTAGCTAGTCTTCCTTTTTGAAATGTGAGAAATAATAATAATTCTGAGGAAAACAGAAGACTGCTTTAGAGAGAAGTTGTAAGAACAACTGATTAATAAAGGAACCTGGATACCTTTTGTTCCTATCATCTTTCATCTGTATCAAACATCTCTACAAACAATGGGCACACAAAGGTACTGACAAGTTATATTTCAAAAACACATTTATGAGTTGTTTGTACATTGGAGTACCCTTTTAGCTCATAAAATAACAATATAGATATAGGCTACAACTAATTAAAATCATGCTATCATCCCATTAGTGATACACTATCAATTTGTTAAGAATTAAGTAGGCTCCCTGGAAAACCAGAGCTAGACTGTTGAAAGCAATTATGATAAAGAAGCTCCTGATCCCACTGTACAAAAGGAGTCAGCATTTTTCTTTTCTGTAGAGAGTGTTATAGTTATCATTTCTGGCTTTATGTTTCATGATTTCTTTTACAAATTCTAAAACAGTTGTGAGAAAACAGGCATAGTTGGCAAATAATTGGTTATTCAAGTATGAATTTTATATCATTCCAAGAAAGGCACAATGTGACTGTTCTTTCTTTCCTATTTATTTATTTATTTATTTATTTAGTTAGTTAGTTAGTTAGTTAGTTACTTTCATATTTTGAAACTTGTATTCTAGATTGGCATCAAAAGCACTATGTATCTGAGAAGGACCTTAAAGTTCTGATCCTCTTGCCTCTGCCTCTAGAGCGCTGGGAAACATGAAACATGGAGCCCAGTTGATGTGGCACTGGCAATCTAACCCAGGACTTTGCACACATTAAGCAAGTACTTTAATAACTGAGCTATATCCCCAGTCCTGTTCTTTTAAATTTAATTTAATTTTCCCACCCACCACATAAAATGCAAACATTTTTCTTTTTTTATTCAGACTATATTTGTCCTGTGGTCCATAGTTTGACTATATAATGTCTAATTCTATATATATATATATATATTTATTTATCTGAGAGAGAAAGAGGCAGACAGATTGAGAGAGAGAGAAAAAATGGACACAACAGGACCTTTAGCCTCTGAAAACAAACTCCAGATGCAAGTATCACTTTCACCTTGTGCATCTGACTTATATAGGTCCTGGGGAATTGAACCTGGGTCCTTTGGCTTTACAGGAAAGTTCTTTAAGTGCAAAGCCATCTCTCCAGCCCTATTTTTTGTCTCTTCTAAATCTTTTTTCTTAATATGTTTTATTCTAAGTACCACTCTCAACCTTTCACTTTTAAGAACTAGAAAAGCTTCTATAAAGTGAAAATGTCTTATTTTTCACAGTGAATTGGCATCCCATGGACAAGGACAGGTGTTGATAACCTGGAAGTGGTTTCAGAAGTCTAGTATTCTCAGGGTGAAAGTGTGCCTTCCTTTCTTCCTTCCTTCCTTCCTTCCTTCCTTCCTTCCTTCCTTCCTTCCTTCCTTCCTTCTTTCTTTCTTTTTTTTTCTTTATTTCTTGAGGTAGGATCTCATTCTATATCAGGCTGACCTGGAATTCACTATGTAGTCTCAAGTGAACTTGAACTCTCACAGTGATCCTTCTACCTCAACCTCCTGAGTGCTGGGGATTAAAGTCATGTGCCACAAGGTCCAGCAAAAGTGTATAATCACTTACAGAACTCTTGTAGTGAAATAAAACAATAGTTGAAATGCTGTTAAGTTAATATAGCATTATGCAACTGTGAGGCATAAGGACCTCTTTGCATTCTAGGTACCTTACCCAAATTGATTTTGTTTTATATTTTTACATATCTGGAGGCTTGACATCTAAAACCAAGAAAACAAAAGCTTTAACTTTCATTTGTAGATAGTGCTTTATCACTATGCCCTCATATGACCTTTCTACTGTGTGTGTGAAACCCTTGTGTCTTCCCCTTCTTATAAAAGCACCAGTCCTATGGCACTATGGTTCCACCTAAATGACTTCATTTAGCTTCAGTTACTCCTTTAAAGGACTTATTTCCTTATATACACAGATTGAGAGTTAGGGATTGAATACATGAATTCCATACCATACTAATCCCATATGAATGATTATCTTTTCTATTAAAAAGGTCAGTTACAAAGCTGATTCCCCATAGAGGTGACAAAGGAGGATGTAACATAGAGGATAGCTATTGTTATAGAAGGTTTTCATTTCTTCTTCAGTTTTCCTCAAAATGTAAAATCTAGGATGCTTTCCTCTGTGATAAGAAGGAATAAGGTTCTATTACATGGAATTTTTCAGGCACTAATTTGTCTTTTCATTGGGTATAGGAAAATAAAGTTCCAAAGAGTAAAGTTAGTTTGTTTCCCAGAGGCTGATTTTTCAACTAAGATTAACACAGCAAATGCTTTCACTCTAGGAAATAACAAGTATTGCTTCAGGACTTCCACCTGCTTTAATGCAGCAAACTTTGACCACGATTTCCCATACTGTTTTCTCTAATGCTTTCACTTGTTATTGCTTGTGAGCAATATGTGAGCATCATATTACTTATTTCCAAAATGTTTGTTTGCTATCTGTCATGTAGACCTTTTTGTTTGCCTTTCCTTGATTAAGTCATGTGTCAAATGTTATTCATGTATTGCTTTTGGTGGAGGAAAACAGATTGCTGTGGGGATCATCAACCTTGGGGGAATTTCATTAGTGTTGTTTTTATATTCTATAAAAAATATAAAAATCTGCTTTTTCTCTACCATTACTCTTGTGAATTAATCTTCAGATATTTCAGAATATGCTTATCCTTTATCAACAGTACATGTAATGCTAATTTTATCCACATGTATTTGGTCTCTAGAAAGGTACAGGGAAAGATATGAGGTTTTGAATATCTCGAAGACTACCGGAACGCTAGGCCTCCCCACCCCTAGACTGACAGGTGTTTAATGGATCAAGCCCTGGTTGACGAGTTCTATTTGAAGAGTCAAATAGATAATTTCTAACATCTCTTAAGCCAAAAAGTAGCAGTTGAGTTAATTTTGTCAATAATGTGTAGATTCATGTTATGGGGTCTCATTTGCTAAGAACTTAGTGGAAGCCATAGGAGTAATTTTAATTGAGATTTTTACAACCATTTGATAAGTGTTTTGATCACTATAGTTAGGGCAGGATTCCAGTAGAGGCCATAAAGTCTGTGACTAATCCACTGAGTCACTTGGTCTCTGTCATATATTGTTTAATGGTCCATGCTGCTAGGAATTATTACTGCTTTCTAGTGATAATTTTTTAAAGGAAAAACTTCTGGAAAAAAAAGATGATTATAAGTTAAAAACTTATTTTTGTAACAAGAGTTAATAAAAAATCTCTGCACCAGGGTACATGTGATGTTAATCATTGATTTCTGATGAGTTTTCACTCCCAAGCCATATATATGTGTATATATATATATATATATATATATATATATATATATATAATATACTGATGAATATTTTCACTTTCCTTGGTTAATGTTTGCAGGGCACTTACAGATGCTAGAATAATCTCTAATGTTTTTGCTCAATCTGCTCTGGAGATGGATGAAATAAATAGTTTAAACTAATTAATGTAACACCAGCTGTTACAAGTGCTTGGCAGACGTCTGTGCGTTTTGATGGGCAGGGAGCGGCTGTTGTACTTGACTTTATTTTAGTACAATGTTGATCACAGTGTAAGCTGGAATAAATGACAAGCCAAAAGAAGAAACAGATAATGAATTCTATGTAATTGAAAATAATGCCGAATTCTCAAACCATATATATATATATATATATATATATATATATATATATATATATATATATATATGACTAGGTGAGGGGAAGAGACTGATGCTACCATACCTTATCACATCATAAGACCTTGAGGTTTCTAGGAAAAACTTGATGCTGAAGTTGAGCTCCATAATCTTGAACTCTATCCTTGTATTATTGCAGAAGACTGATTATAGTTACAGGTATTCAGTGTCAGTTAAACTGATGAGACTCTCTGCTAATTCCATGTTTTTAGGGGAGAAGTAAAATGAATGAGTTATTATTCTTCTGATTGTGTTGTATTGTGTTTGTTTGTTTCTAGGCAGGGTCTCTCTCTAGCCCAGGCTGAACTGGAACTTACTCTCTAGACCCAGGCTGTCCTTGAACTCATACTACTACTATCTCAGCTTCCTGAGAGCAGGGAGTGAAGGCATGCATCACCTTGCCTGACTTCTAACTGCATTCTTCAGAAATGTGTTAGGAAATAAGTTCAATTACATAAAGTTAGCAAGTTGTAGGGGAGCTGATCTGACTTCAATTTTGATAAATATGACTACTATTTTTTTGAAACCTCTCAAAGATATTTGTAGATAAGTTGTTCATGGAAAAAGAAAGACATAACTTGTGGCTATGACCTCTGTTCAATTGCACTGGAATGGAAGGTGTGTCTCCCTGAGAAGGGGGTGTCTGGGCTTACAACTACAGAGCAAAATGCTTCTGCCGATATGCTTATGATTTCCATAAGACTGAAGAAGGCTAACTAACTCCTTAAACCCCATTTTAAAGCTGGAGGGCACGCTGCAGAGTGCTGGCTTGTAAATATAACCCCAGCATTCTGGACGATGTGATAATGGGATTGCCACGAGTATAAAGTCAGTGTGAGCTACAAAGTAAGACACTGTCTCAAACAACCACAACTAGACAGAGAGATGATAGATAGATAAATATATAGACAGAGAGAGAGAGAGATGAAACAAAGTTGTAGAGCAGAATCTTTGTTCTGTGAGAGAATCAGTGGTTGTCTGAGAATATGCATACACAAAGATCACACTCTCATTCTGCAGATTGTACCCTGTGAATTTGTCTAGTAAGTTATCACAATGTATGTGCAGCAGATGGCAAGTGTGCTACTGAAAGAATTGATGGATGGGAGATGATGTCATCAGTGAAATGACAAGGTTCATAAGGTACTTGACCTCCAAGAATAAGTCCTAACTGGTTAGAATTCTAAATGGTGAACCTTGGTGACACTAGCTAAATGGGAAATATGTGTGACTTGTATTTCTTTATGGTGGTGTTTACCTCCTTTTCTGAACTCCACATAATGGGATTTTTGTCCCTGAAGACTCAGAGATATTGTTGGAGGGCTGCACCTTGTAACCTTCTGAGGATTTCAAATACAAATCCACACATCTAAACTTTAACCAAATCATAGCAAATGTTATTTATGAAGTGAAGTTCCTAGCTTTCCCTTTTTTATATGTATATATGCAGAAAGAACTTAGTTAAGACATCCCATTAATTTTAACATGTTATCACAAAATAGCAAAGTGCTGACTCCGTGAAAATATTCAGTGCATAAAATTAAACTTTTATATTTCCATTAAAATATGTTTCTATGTATACAAGCCTAAAATAAGCTGTCAGGGACATGATGTTGTCTTATATTTTAATTATGCCTTTAGTTTCACTTACAGGTGACAAACTTAAACACACGGACATTTTTATTTCAATATTATTATTTTCATTTTCAAATGACTTCAGGATCTATTGGCTATCACCAAGAATTGTTACTTCAAAATTGGCAAGGGCCTCAAAAATGTATTTTGGAAAAATATCATAACAAGTATAGTTACAGATATGAGAACTCAAAGGAAATGTAGGCAAAATATGATGAGCAGATATGTACTTGGTGTAAAATCTAAAAAGGTAGCTTTATGATTGTATTTTGGAATGTGAATTAACTGATTAAAGGACATATCCAAGATGAACACATTGAAGATAAGTTTAGGAAAGGTCTAACCATCAAAAGCATGAACTTCTTTTCCTGAACATTCTTCACATCAGAATTCTATACACAAGCTGACAGGAATCCTACGATATAACAAATATAAATTACAGTACATATACAGTATTACATTGGATTTTGCATGGCTGAGCTGAGGTTATTAATAGGCAACTTGTTTAAAATAAATAAGCTTCTTTTTATTTATGGAGATAAGAGAAATAGATGTATAACTGTGTCTAGTATAAAGGGTATGTGCACATGTTTTGTGGCATGTATATGGTCAAAAAGTAGCTAAGGGGCTGGAGAGATGGCTTAGTGGTTAAAGGCATTTGTCTGAAAAGCCAGAGAATCCCGGTTCAACTCTCCAGGACCCATGTAAGCCAGATTGCACAAGGGGGTGCATGCATCTGGAGTTTGTTTGCAGTGGCTGGAGGCCCTAGTGTGCCCATTCTCTCTCTCTCTCCCTGTCTCCCCCTCTTTCTCTCAAATAAATACATAAAAATATATTATTAAAAAACATAGCTAAGTGCTTGGTTTAGTCATTTGATTATGATTGTGCCCATATACATCAATGTTTTCAGCTATTAAAGAGAAACAGATAATTTCTATATATCAAATGTTAATGAAATTATAAGTAGTAATTTTATCAACTAAATATACTTGAAGCAAGATAACTTACTTCTTAAAGTACATTCATTGGATGACTTTACATGAACTTGTAATGTTAGTGGGCAGAGAAATGAAAAGATTTGTTTCATATTTTAATGAAAGTTTTGCTGTAAAGTCCTGAAAATTACTTAATTATATTACACTGATAGAAAATTTTCACTTATAGTTGCAAATATTATAACAATGAATTAATTTTAGAGCAATTACTTGGTAATGTAGATTGCAATTTAGATTCAGTGTTATCTGTTTGGATATATCAAAGCCTATCTAGTTAAAGAAAGTTCTAAACTTTTTATAAGCTCATGCTATCATGTGTTAATATTACCTACATGATTAGCATAATTAAACAGTATTCTGTCAATATATATCAAGTGTTCAAAAGAGCTTATGAAATTATTTGATAAATTATTCAAGGGAGCTTGCTATTTTTAATATAAATGAAATAACAGAATCTATATCTCATACTTCATTGACACTCAGTATTGATTATATGGCTAAAACATTTTCAGGGACTGCCTTTACTTAATCTGATCTCTTTTTTTCTGTCTGAGGCAAATAAAATATTAATACAAGGTAAATGTGTAGTCCATGCACTTGCCATCTGGCCCCTGTTGAGGACAGAGGGGTCTGAGCGGCCTATGGATTTGCCATATGGGCCTAGAGGGAAAAGGTACACATTACACAGAGAACAAATCTACCATATGGGCTAGGTGGAGCACTGGAGACTAAATACTTTCTTATCCTGGGACATTCTTCACAAAAGCAAAAAATATAAATAATATATTATGTAAAACCCCTTCAAAATGGATCAATTGTTTAGATTTAATATGATGCTTTCAAGCAATGTCCAGAGCACATAAATAATCATGGTTTACTTTGAAAAGGCAAAGAGGATCATCAATCATTTACCCTGACATTTTTACATTGCATTTAACATCTGTTCCATAATAGCATGCTACAGTAATACACTTAACATCATATTACACACTGAACCCAAACAAATAAATATAACACTAACTGAAGAGATTCCGAAAGTTTGCCTTGCTTATACTAATAGTTTTGAAAACACTGTATTATCTGTTCCCTCTATCACTTGATTTTTTTTTTTTGTTATATAGAGTAGATGAAATTAAGCAAATGACAAAAGCAATTTTCTTCATACAATCAGACCTCATTAATTTTGTTTCTGCTAATATGGAATTTATGATAATGCAGCTTGGGCTTGATAAAGTTTACCTTTGTACTAGATATAAAGAAAAGATTTGCTAAGCCAATTATTAGTATAAACAAGATTACAATGAACATATTTAACCCACTTAAGAGAGCATACTTTTCAAGGATTTTAGCACATTAATTGAATGCAAATACATACTGCTAATAACAAATGAGTCTAATTTAGTCTTTGAATCAGGGTCCTGTAGCACCCTATTTGGTAGCAGATGGTTCTAATTACTGTATATACTTCTAAATTCTCTATATGTTTCTTTCCAATGTTTATTACTGAGACATTTGTTCAATTTAAGCCCAGCCGCTTCTGGCAACTACTGTCTCAGTTTATTCTCCAAATAATTTACTCAGAACTTAGTGTTTTTTTTTTAAGTTAGTTTTTTCAAGGTATGTAACATTTAAAGATTTATATATTAAAATAAAAATAACAATTATACCTTAATTTTCATGTTATAATGGTTCTTCTGTGAGTTTCTAAGATTTTTTTTTTTTTGGCGGGGGGAGAGACACAGAGAAAGACAGAGAGAAAGGGAGAAGAAGACAGATTTAGAATGGGCGCTCCAGCAACCTCTCAGCAGCTGTGAACAAACTCCAGATGTGTGCATCCCCTTGTGGGCAAGTGCGGCATCGCGCCCTTGCGTCACTGCATCTGGCTAAATGTGGGACCTGGAGATTTGAACTGGCATTCTTAGGATTATCAGACAGGCTTCTGAACCACTAAACCATCTCTCCAGCCCAAGTTTCTAAGATTTTTTAAATATTACTATTTTTATTAACAAGGAAAGAGAGAAAGAGAATGGGTACACAAGGGCCTTTTACCAGTGTATATGAACTCCAGACATAGCATCACTTTGTGCATTTGGCTTTATGTGGGTAGTAGGGAACTGAACCCAGGCAGTCAAGCAAGTGCATTAATGGCTGAGCAATCTCCCTAGCTTATTAATATAAATTAAACAACAAAAAATATGAATCCATTTATAATAAGAGCTTGGCAACTGTGAATTTATTGGAATTATATTTCCCATTATCTCTGGAATCCTTCACAGCCAAATTATACATTAGTAATATTAACATTTATTCATACAAGAGTTTGGTTTGGTCAAAATCTGATATCATTTAATGAACTTATTTATACTTTGGGATACAAGAAAAGAAAAACTGAACATAACCAAATCTTTGCATATTATTAATCTACTACACCCAATATTAATGTTTTTTCTCCAAACCCAGGTCTCCATCCATGCTCTCTAGCCTCTTTTACATTAGATTTTTCTCCTTCTTCTTAATAGTGTTTGTTAATCCATGTTGTAAGGCAAAGAGAAAATTATTTTCGTCCAACTTCTAAGCAGTAGGTCGGAGAGGCGTGCTGCAAAGAAGGCTGAAATGGATAGATTTAAGAAAGCAGGTCTT
Source organism: Orientallactaga sibirica (assembly GCA_036365145.1). Taxonomy (NCBI): domain Eukaryota; kingdom Metazoa; phylum Chordata; class Mammalia; order Rodentia; family Dipodidae; genus Orientallactaga; species Orientallactaga sibirica. The sequence goes on along the minus strand of JAEOAD010000024.1, from coordinate 12,349,514 downwards.
GGCAAGTGCAGGTAACAGGTGAAGGCCTACTGAAGTAGACAATTTATACATGAATGAACTGAACATTGCCTGCACATGAAGGGCTGGGTTCTGTGTCTGTGTCCAAAACTCTGAGACAGCAAGTGCACGGCAACTGAGAGCTAGCACTGAGCATGAAAGAAGGCACTGTTTCTGGCACAGTGTGGACCTGGGTATAATTTCAGGAATAAATCTTTTGGGGAAACATGCTGGCATCTAACTATTTATAAACATGATTCAGGAGTAGTTCATACCAGTAAAGAAAACTGAAGTTTCATTTGTAGGTTAAATCTATGTAATCAGCCAAAACAACAAAGACTTTTAAAAACCATTGCTTTGATCATTGTAGCAGGCTACATGGTATCTATATGAAAGTAATAGAGAGAGCACTGAAGATATGGCTTAGCGGTTAAGACACTTGCCTGTGAAGCCAAAGGACCTAGATTAGATTCCCCAGGACCCATGTAAGCTAGATATCCAAGATGGTATATCGATCTGGAGTACAGTTGCAAATGCTGAAAGCCCTGTTGTGCCCAATCTCTCCCTCCCTCTCTGTCTCTCTCTCCCTCTCTCAAATAAATAAATAAATAAATAATATATGAAAGGCCACAAACTTCAGACTTCATTTTAAAAAAGGAAGGAAGTAATGGGGAGAAAAGGTAACAATTCTTTTAGATTTCCATCTATAAAGGCATAGAAAGTCTTTTTTATTCTTTTTCTTAATTCCTTCCATCACTATCCTCTTCCTACCTCCCACCATTCTTTCTTTCTTCTTGCCTACTTACTTTCCTTTTGTTTCTCTTTCTTCCAAATTTTTTAGTTTTTTTATTTAGAATATATAAATATGTGTGTGTCTGTGTGTGCTATATGTGTCCATGTCTGTGTATTCATGTGTATAAGTGTAGGTTTATGCATGCCACAGTATGCATGTAGAGGGCACAGGACAATTTTAGCTGTTGGTTCCCATTTTCAATCTTATTTGAGGCAAATTTTCATTGTTGTTCACCTATACCTCAGGCTAACTGACCTATAAGCTTCCAAAATATTTCTTTATTTCAAGTGGTGAATGGCTTATCCAATATCATTATTAATTTTGGGAAAAATGTATCTAGAGTCCAGATTGAAAAGTTGATAGCCAAATTATCTTGCCCAAACTTGAGGCTATATGTTCAGGTCTATGTGTTTTCCATGACCAATTCCTATTTATCTGTTCATTATAATCCAAGCTCTAAGGGCCTCTGATTTGGAAACATTAGCTGTACTTATATCTTAAACTCCCATTGTCCCGTCACCTATTACCCAACTATGCTAGTGTTCTGCCACATCTTCTGTATGTTATTAGCATAGGTACTTCGCCCTTCCCCCAATTAATGGATTCTTCCATGGCTAAATGCCCTAAAGTTTCATTGTACATAGCACATTACATTTCTGCACCCACATAGGTAAGATTCATGAAGAAGGAGGCTATAAGGATGATAATCTAGATTTCTTTGAGTATTTTGCTACATGGTTGAGAGTGAAGCTTATAAAGAATGTGAGAAAAAATAAGAATATAATGGAAAAGGTTCATATGGGAGTAAGAAGTGGAGTGAGAAGAGGTAAGGCAAATGACAACACACCTTATCTAAGTAGACATTTTATCCTTAACATCTGGGTGTATGTAAAAGGATAGCTGAGAAGAAATTTATAAATGGGGGGAGTATTTTTTTGTGAATGAACAGGTGAACAAAGTGTGAACAAGAAAGTCAGAGCTGTCAATGTAATATCTTAATGGTGGTGTTATCTCTAAAATAGAGCGGAGAGCAATTAATGTTTGGGAGACTATAGTTTTTGTCTCACATGTGCCTAAGGGTAAGAACATGGAAGAAACAAACAAACAAAAGAAAACTGAAACTCTAGTCAAGAAATAAATTAATTGTACTATTTTATTACATTCTCTCATGTGAAGTTCCTCAAAGAATAGTGATTTCCTGATTTTCATTTACCTTCTAGGAAGAAATAACAAAAATGAAAGGAGTCACCAGGAGTGGGAATTAAAAGCCCAAAATGAATGAGGAGTTAAGAAAGCACTTGACTATTCTAAATATATTTGGAAAATCTGAATTATATTGAAAAGTACTTGGAGTAAATTGTATCTTCATTTACTGGTTCACAAAGAAGAACCTGTGGTGAGATAGACCTTATGGTGGGCAGAGTATATTGGAGCAAAGCTGGTCACCTGCTAACAGCTGATGGGGGGGGGGAGAAAAAGAGGACGAGGTAAAGCTCCCAAAATGTCATGCAAGGGCATGCTCCCAGGGACTTCACTTCTCTTCTTATCTCTTGAGAATTATACCACCTCCCAGTCGCCTCCCAGGCTAACTAACTAAACCTCATTCAGTATGTGGTCTTTGGGAAACAGTTAAGATTACATCACAACTTCAGATAAGGTTTGAGATAATGTCATTTTCTCCACAAATTTATTGTTTCTCACCATATAAGGTGACAGCCCTGCCATGAGACTGGATTCTATCCTTGACAATGAGTTTGGATTCTTGTTTTTTTTTAATTTTTATTTTATTTATTTATTTATTTGAGAGTGACAGAGAGAGAAAGAGGCAGATAGATAGAGATAGAATGGGCATGCTAGGGCCTCCAGCCAGTGCAAATGAACTCCAGATGCATGCAGCACTTTTTTGCATCTGGCTTACATGGGTCCTGGGGATTCGAGCCTCGAACCGAGGTCCTTAGGCTTCACAGGCAATTGCTTAACTGCTAAGCCATCTCTCCAGCCCAAGCTTGGATTCTTTACCAAATCCAAGGCTGATTACTAATACTAATACTTACTCAGATAGTCTTCTCATCTTTGTTATAGTTCTAAGTATTGTACGTCTCATTTGCTATTAATTAATCCATGATCATTTTGAGATTATCATCTTTAATTTGTCTAATTTACCAACTCAAACAGTTGGCAAAACAAAGTACATTCATATATTAAGGTTAGTTTTTTTTTTTTTTTTTCCCAAACAGTCACTGATAAAATGCATGATTAAATTCAAGTTGTATAATTAATTTTGATAGAAGAGTAAGTAGCAGCTTGCCTAAGTGTCTCTTGACACATTGAACCTATTGTTATATTAGGAACTATGCTTTTCTAATGGAAAAAAAAAATATTTGAATCCAATATAACTTCCTCGTGTTCATCAAGTAAATACAGAAATAAAATGAATATATTTGGTTACTTACATATGAGTCAAATAAGGTTAAATATTTTAATTATTCTTAAATTTTCTATATGCATTATCATTATGAAATCCTCCCTCATAATATACTATTTACAATTTGTTTATCTTAAGGTATGGAGTGTACAGAGTAAAAGAGAAAGTAATAGTCAACAGGAAGTAAGAGTGAGGCTTCTGTGTTCTGCCAAATTCTTGAATCCTTGGATCATAATTATGTGAAGACAAGGCTAAGTAATGAATGATAATCTTTTCACTGAAATAACCATTGTATTATTTATCTGTATAAACATTTGGACATAGTTTTTAAAATAAATCAATAATTAAAACATAGAAGAGTTTTTAAATTGAGAAAAATATAGAGGATATCTAAATTCTTAATTAATTTTGGCAAACAGATGTTTTCCTTGAACGTATCACATTAAAGCAATACTAACTACAGTTTTGTACATCTGACAGCATTATCTTTTTCTGTTCCACAGAGAATGATTTTTTTTTTTTTACGTTAGAGTTAGTGTTTTAACACATTATATATGAAGGCCCACTGATTTGCAATGTGTTTATATGCTCTGAGGATTGCAAAATAGCAACTGTGTTATTTAAGAATCCCCTTCTCACCAGGAGAACAATGCTGACAGTGACATAAATATACACTCTATATTTCATCTTTCCCTAAATCCTAAAAATTAGTGCTTTCCTCTGCATTTTTATATGGCTATGTTATAAAGTGGTTAGTTTTATAGGAAGAGGTCATATAATCTCAATAGAAGGAGTATAAAGGTCACCTAATTTAACCCCATAACAATTTCTAGGGAATAGTTTCCATAGTGCTGCTGACAAGATGCTTATCAACCTTTGCATAGACACTATTGCCCAAAGCAGTGACAGTGATGTTTGACAGATGAAGAAAATCTTACTATATGCTTACAACATTAGTCTCTTTTCTGTATTTTTTTTTTTTTTGCTGGAAATGTATTTACATAATAAGGGGACCTTGAGATCGAAAATAAATAGCAAAAGTAATTTTCATTTATGGGGGTTCACATTTCTGAAAATAAAACCTTGTCATCATTCATACTCAAAAAGTTGAAACATAAATCATGCTGAACTGTGAGCTACTTTATTAGAAGAGCCAGGAACTCATAAATTAACAGGATTTGAAAACAAATTATATGATTTATTTATTTAGTCAATTATAAAAATGTATGACAAAGAAGGGGTGTGGAGTGAGCAAGGAGAAGATGGACAGTTCTTTCCATCGCAGTTTTTTTTTTTTTTTTTTTTTTTTTTTTTTTTAGTATTAAACAGGTTGAACAAAAACAAACATGTAACTGAATTTGTTTGAGGGCACTTTGCAAAAGAGTCTGATCTGTTGAATTAGTCCAGCAAGATATATTATTATGTAACTATTATGCATGGAAAAGAGAACAAAGAGTTCTTTTAAGGCAGTAAAACTCTGGTATACTTATTAGGTTTCTCTGGTCATTCTTCTTATTCAGATTACAGGCTTTGGGGCTCAAGACAGTGTGTCAAGGGAAGGGAAGAGATCATCTAAAACAACCTGTGGCATGGATGTCATCACCACACTTAGTGAATCCTATGATGCACAAGATTAATTCTTCTAGATCATCAAAGAGAAGTGGAGCTTTGGGCAGCATCTGAGTGGTCTATTATCTAACATATCAGAGCAGATCAGAGGGGAAGCATCCTGGGAATTCCCAGTGCTAGGATGGTGTACACTGAGGCTATTGGGAGGGAGTGTTGTATGACATTGAAGGAGATTTTAAAATATAAATCAAATACCTATAGTGGCAAAATGAGGTAATTCATAGCAAGGATCACAGAAAGAATACACTCAGGGCAAGCTAAACTGGAACAAATGCAGAAGAAAACATGTGGCAATCCCCAGGGGTTGATGGATATGCTAAAGGAGAAAGGCCTTGCAAGGTGCCACTCCCAAGTGAATCTCCTGAACATTAGCTTTCCGTTGTAGCCATCTTAAAAGCAGGCCTAGTTTTCTCCCTTGCCCAATGCATGTATCAATCTAAAAGCAATAGTTTAATGGGTAGATATTTTTCATGTAGCAGGTAAAGACCTTTTTGGTATAGTTTGTGCTTGACAAAATTACTCTTGCATGAATGTGAAAGAATGACTACATCTCAGCAGAAGTTTCCAATGTGAGGGCATCTTGGAAGCTTAGGATGACCACTGGCTATATTCTAAGGAGTAAGTCAGGTCTTAAATATGAATTAGGAGCAATGGAGAAAAAGTCTATATTTTCTATCTACACATAATCTTTGTGTATATGAATATATATATATATATATATATATATATATTTAAATATGCCTATAAGTTGTATTTTTACTGCTGAATTAAGAATATGGGCTCTGAAAAAAGACTATTTCACATCCTTCAAAGTTAACTTCTTTTTACCTCTCCCTACTCTTGTGGAAAATGAGGATAACACTAGTAAAATCTTACAGAATTCTGGTGGTGGTTAAAGGATTCAATGCATGCAAAATGGTTAGTCCACTGCTTTGCACACAGAGGAAGGGCTCAGTGTGGGCCAGGTTATTCTGGTGATAATGCCAATCATTTTATTCATTCCCTTGATGCTTGGAGATAACAAGAACTTAATCGAATCATTTCTTGGTCATATCACTTTCTATTTTCCTTTACTAAAGTCCTGTCAGAGGTATCATCTTGTCACGGATCTATTTTCCCAGATATGCACATTGTTTTTTATTGTTTGGGACTTCATCAGGATCATTTATTTATTTTTTTAATAACTTTATCTGAGACTTTGCAATATGAACATTTTTCAAATTGGTTGTATTCCCATCAGGTTTTCCTCTCTTGTCCTCCCCCATCCACATTCCACTGATGACCCTCCTCCGTGGTTGTATCATGAGTACCCCAGGCAGTTTGTATAGGAGTTGGCCATACCTATGCCTTCCCACCCTATGCTTCTTCCATTTTTTTGCCCCCACCTTCCACAATGTTCCCCGTTTCTTGCAGGGCTTGTTAGAAGTCTACTTTAGTATTGAGCTCATGGTAGCCTGTTATTTTCTGCTTTAGTGAGTTTTGAGTCTCCTCACTATCCACTGCCATCTCTACAAAGAAAGTTCTCCAACTATCGGTGAGAGCAGCACACATATTCAATGTGTTACTTCACCTATAATATTTTCTCTGGCCCTGGAGGGCATAGGGCAGATGACTCATCCAGTGCTATGCACTAGACTTTCTCTTCTTGTCATTTTGATGGGTCATGGATCTCACCGGTATTTACTCTTTGTTAAAGTAGATAGTTTAACAAAGAGTAAGAGCATCATTAATCAAAGGGATAAACATATATATTCTTTAAGGCTTTTCATTGGGCATAAACTCTCCATTTAAAAAGAACAGTGGAAGCTTCCCTCTAGTTTCTCTGACCTTCCACACCATAGGTTTTGGATTTGGTTCTCAGTCCCATGCATGAGTCCCTTTCCACTGAACAGTTCTCATATTCCATCAGAGAACAATGATTACCCACATAACTTAGGCATCACTTAAAATATTTTAAAATATTTTACTAATTAATTTATTTGAGAAAGAGACAGTAAGAAGCAGAGAGAGTGAGTATGGGCACACCAAGATCTTCTCCCACTGCAAAAAAAAAAAAAAAAAAAAAAAAAAAGTTCCAGATATATGTGCTACTCTGCATCTTGCTTTATGTGGGTACTGGGGAATTAAAAATAGGATGCCAAGTTTTGCAAACACACATTTTTTACCAGGGAGCCATCTAGCCAGCACAACTCATACTTTTTATAATTCCCTGATAATTCACTCTAAGTAAACCAATTAGAAAAACTGAGTTGAAATAATCGACTATGTAGAACTACTTTGTATTTCAGGGGGAAAAAAATGGGAAATGCCATTCTGTAAATTTACTTATAAATAGAATTTATTTTGCTTCCAAAGACTTAAATGAATTACTGCTGCCCAGAGCTAACAAGAAGAGCATAGAACATCAAACTTTGGCACCAATGACACAGCCTAGGATTTCTTTTCATTTTTATTTCATTTCAAAATAATATTAATTTTGAAAAGGCCTTGGATGTATGTGACAACTACTTCTCCCTCCCCTTGAAACTTCTCAAAGCACATTTCAGAAACTCATTTTTGGCAGATGTAAATTTAAGTAAATTGGCCAAGGTCACAGCACAATAAGGGGAGAGTTATCAAGGGAATACAGTTTCCTGCTTTTTTTTTTTTTTTTCCACCATCCATGAAATTAGAGTAACTCCACCCCTTAAAATGAAAGGGTTTACTCTTTTCTTTCTTTCTGAAATTATAAACTATAATTTGGAAATTGTTTTAACCATTAACTCAGGCTTTCATGAGTGCTGCTTTAGGGCTGCAAAATGTTTATGCATGCATTATTCAGTTACTATTACAGCACCTATTACAGCCTATGCAGTTGTTTTAAAAGGAGAGTGCATTTTTTGTTGGAGCTGACCCATCAGATTTGCTTTTTATGCAGTATGACATGATGAAGAAGCTATCGGTAGGAACAAAACTAGTTCACTTTCCATGGGCAAGCACAGGCTGTAAAGTAGATTATTAAAGTAAACAGAAATAGAAAATTAGATCAGAAGTGATGTTTTACTGTGAGGTCTTCTTTGGGCCTTACAAAATGAGAAAGAACTAACCTTGTTCTATTTTTGAGTCCTGAAAAAAAAAAAAAAAAAAAAAAAAAAAAAAAAAGAATAGCTTCGTAGCAGGCATATCACCTTTAATTAGGTTTCTGCTTTTGGGAAGCGTTTTTACCAGCCCCCTTTCATTTATTTTTAATGATGTTATCACTAACAGGCAAACAGTCCCTTCATAAAACAAAAACAGTTTCTATATAAAGCTTGGTGTACATGCCCTGAGTCAGTCATCTAAAAACAAATGTTATGATTGTTTCCCTTGTGCTCTTAGAACCCTTAATGGCCCTACTGTGCAGATATACAAAACATTAACCCAGGAAATATAACGGTGTCTGCTGTGCTGCTTTCAATAAAGGTTTACCCATATTCACTTGCAACATCAGCAGTGAGGTTTAAACCTACAGGGTCATGGAAAAGACAGCAAGGTCAATTAAATGTATCTTTTCAGCAAAAGCTGTGCCAGCCTTTTCATAACTACTTGTGACTTACTACTTTAAAAAGCAGGAGGAGGTAAAAGCAACCCTAAAAAAAAAAAAAAAAATCTTCAACTTGAATCAATGTGTGTGTGTCTATGGTATGCTTGATACTATTGCACTTTTGCCTGAAAATTCCCAAAGTGTGGAGATAAGACAAACTTTATGCATAGACATCTGAGTTCTTATGTTTTATTTTCTCAGGTGAGTTTGTTAGCAAAGCGAATTTTTAAAAGTGTAGTAATACTGCATAGTCCTTAGAATTTTTTTCCGTGTGCAGATCTCCGAAATACAAATGTAGAATAGCAAGATATTCCACTGTCGTTTGCAAACAGTGGCAGAGGATATGCTTTCCTCATTAAAAACACCATGAAAACTAGAGTTTCTTCAGAAGCTAGAGTTTCTGTTTTCCCTGAGTTGTTATCTTTGCTGGTTTCCTTGTATAACCTACTGTCCTCCCCTTATGGCTGTCTTCCACAAAAATTTAATGCCCATCTCTTCCCATGATTTCTTTTTCTTCTATCCTGTCTCATCACTGAACTATAATCTATTATACTTGTAAATAAGCACTGAGTACTATTTGGATCATGCTTTTGGCACATGACATTATGACCTTATTAAAATCATAATTGCATGCATTTTTTTTTAAAAAAAATCTTTTTCTTTGAGATGTTTCTCATTTGAAAATAATGTTGATGAAATTGTCCTTTAGCCAATAAGATGGTCTTACAATAGACAGTATGTTTAGGGCCAGGGAGATGGCCCCACAGTTCAAGGCACTTGCTTGCAAAGCCCACAATCAATTCCTGAATAGCCACATAAAGCCAAGTGGTGTGCATATCTAGAGCTTATTTGCAGCAGCAATAGGACCTGGCATATCCATTCTCACTCTTTCTTTCCCGTCTTCTCTCCTACTGTCTCTCTCTCTCTCTCTGAAATAAAACTAACTTAAAAATCCAAAGTGTTTCTTTCTATAATAAACTATATTAAAATATTTTGAAGAGAAGACATTTTTTTTATTATGGATGCAGTATAACTTTAAAACAGAGACTTCTCATTTTTGCAGTCTGTATTCCTCCAATTTACCCCATTCATGTTCTTTCAACAGAAACTAATAAGTCCTTACCTGCGTGGAGAAGTTGAGATTATAAGTATGTTCCCTCTCTATGTAATGAATGTCCCCTAACTTTCCCTTGCATCTTTGAGAACTATCCAAAAATAGTTCTATACAATAAATGTATAATAAATAAGTTGTGAACTTAATTGGGTATAACTGGACAGTTGGTATACTTTTTCATCAAACCTCCAGCCTCCTCTCATGATAGTCTCATTTCCATATGAAGCCCTTAATCACCCCAAGTGAAAATCCATAGATCTAATGCCGTTTGGAGTACATCCTCAAAGTCTCTTGGGTGTTTTTATGTTACACACAGCATTTTTCTATGAAACCTAAACTTTTCCTATCATGTACAAGTAAATACAAATTTCTATTACATACTGCTGCTTGAAGAAAACTAGTGAACAATCTCACGGGCTTTATCTCCTTTTCAGTATATTACTATTATAGTTCATTTACAAGATTCATCAAAGTAACTCAGGGTTATAGAACATAAATGCTGCAGTTAGAGATGACATTCTTGTCAACATGATACATCTTCATTACAAGTCTTATTACAGACGCAGAATGTAGAAACTGCAGAAAAGTGGTACCAGCACAGTATCTCTGCCATGCCACAGTGCAGACAAATTTTCAAAAACTAAACTTATGATACATTTCATTGTTAATTATTCATTTCTACATTCCAGATAGTATTATGATAGTTTATATTTTACAAAGCATTTTCACAAACAATGTAATTGAAATAAACTATAATCCATTTAGTTTATACTAATTCTTTTACAAATATTTTATTTTATTACTTGAGAGAGATAGAGAGAAAAGACGCAGAAGAGGGAGAGAATGGGAATGGCAGGGCCTCTAGCTACTATTATCAAACTCCAAATGCGTGTTCCACCTTATGCATCTAGCTCACATGGGTACTGGGGAATCAAACCTGGGTACTTGGACTTCGCAGACAAACATCTCAACTATTAAGCCATCTCTCCAGCATTATTTGTACTAATTCTTGTTATAAATTAACTATATAGGTTTCATATAATATGAAGTGGCTATGTCGCTCTAACATTGCAAGAGCTAGAGCTTTCAAGAGCTAGTATGGTTTGTTCATGCTTGGACCATATATATTTCACTTATAGGAATATGGTTTTTGTCTTATAAAACTTCAGTACTAATTATAAATTGATGTTTTTTTTTAATGGAATTCAGTTAAATATAAGAAATGTCTTACTCTATGGTCCTGCTAAGTGTTTTATAGGCAGAATATATATGAAAGTCATGTCTGGAAATCTTAACATATTTTAGAATTCCTTAAGTTTTCAGAAGATGAAAATAGGTAAAAAACAACGTGCCCACTTCAGAACTATGATTACACCCTGCAGGTATATTATTCAACTTTACTATTATTTCTTTTATAAACACAGAGTACCTAGAATAAGAATGAGCCAGCATCACAGTTATGACAAAACTCAGTTTAAACATGTGTGTCTTAAGTCTGAATGCAATTTTCCAATGTTTTTGTCTAACCATCAATGCTGTGTTTTTGCATTATTCATGCTTCATCTCCAGAGTTTATATTTTTATAAAATATAGGTACTTCTGAGAGGAATGGAAAACATCTTATTTTCCTTTTTTGTTGTTTTTTTTTTTTTTTGATCTTTTCTTTTTTTATTTTAATTTTATTTATTTTTATGTATATTATTCTAGTTTTACATTCATAGTGGTGACTCCATGAATCTCCTCCCTGTCCTCCCTCTTCCATAGGGACCCTCATCAATTTTCTACAGAACCTTTTTTTTTTTTTTTTATCAAATTAGAAAAAGTTTTCCCTGTGCACCTCTGACTTTCCATAATCATTAAATAGGGAGATTTTCCCATTTATAAAAAAAAAAAATATTTAAGCTGGATGTGGTGCTGCATGTATTTAATCTCAGCACGTGGGATGCAGGGGTAGGAGGATTGCCATGAGTTCAAGGCCACCCTGAAACTACTACAGGTCAGATTGGGCTAGAGTTAGATCCTACTTCGAAAACCAAACAACAACAAACCTATTTCATATTGAAATGAATTTGATCAAAATGTAAGAGTTTAGCCAGGTACTTGGGAGGCAGAGGTAGGAGGATGGCCCCGAGTTTGAGGCCACCCTGAGACTACATAGTGAATTCCAGGTCAGCCTGAGCTACAGTGAAACCCTACCTCGAAAAACAAAAAAAAAAAAAAAAACAAAAAAACAAAGGTAAGAGTTTAACTGTGATTCAGCATACTTTTACTTGGAATTTGCAATTTAACAAAAGGTATTAGAGAACCAAACACAAGCACACACACACACACACACACACACACACACACACACACTCATCCACACTTGAAAGAAGATATAATTGAAACCCAAAGGGATTGCTTATGAAAATAACAACTGAGATTTTATTAACAGGAAAGAAAACATTTTAAAACCAGAGGCCTGTTATGTTTTTAAACAACATTGTTCCTTAGGATATCCTGCTAACTTGTTATGTGTGATAAGATTGAAAGCAAAGTAAGCTTTGTCTTTCAGAGTCATCCATCTCGCTGATGGTCACTTAATAAGACTTAAGTGTAAGTAAAATCATGAGATGAGCTGATGAGAATTGCAGTATCTTGTTTTAATTCTTAATTTCCTAATGAAAAGCTATATTTTCTGTTCAATTTCTATCATTCTCATATTGTAATGCTATAATTGTCATCATATTTATTGTGTTATGAGACAGATGTCAGTCATTTTCTGAACAAAACTTGAAATATTCTGTCAAAAATTAATGTTTCAGTTTTCTTCAGAAACAACTTTAGTTCCCTGTAAATGAATTAAAAAGTGAAAGTTAATTAACTTTTAAGAATACTAATTTCTTCTAGTGTTTGTTGGCTGCCTGAGTTCCCTAACTGCTTCTTTTCTTTGTGTCATCTCTTTCTCTCAAGTCTACTTCTGCTTTTTTTTTTTTTTTTCTTGCAAGGTCTTACAGTCCGTTTTGAACAAGAATGATCTCATCTTCTTATTCTTAACTACACTTGTGAAAAAACTTTTTCAAATAGAATATTACTAGGTTCTAGGAATCTCACATGAACATTTATATATATATATATATATATATATTTATATATGAGAGAGAGAGACAAAGAGGGGTGGCAGAAAGAGAGAGAGAGAATGGACACACACTTATATGAAGAGCAGCATGGATTTCCATTGAAGCAAGAGCTGGGAAAAAAAATGCATGGGCACACATTTGCACACATTCACAGAACCATTTTAATGTTTGACTGGGATAAGCAGTGTCTGATGCAATGATGATGGAAGCCAAAATGTGTAACTAACTATAAGAATTATCTAGTTAATAACTAGCTTCAGTCACTGTAGTTTACATGAGGTTTGACATGCCTTCAGAGTGTGCCTTCGCATCTTACCTCTATTATGAACCACATGGTTCATAAATGAAGCCACTGCAAAGGAACTCCAGACACATGCCACCTTTTTCATCTGGCAGATGTTAGTCCTGGGGAATTGAACATGTGTGTCCATAGGCCTCACAGGCAAGTGCCTTGACTGCTAAGCTATCTCTCCAGCTCAACACATGAACATTTTGATAGTTACCTTTAAACTTACCACAGGACTATGAAGAATTCCCTTGTCGATTTCTTACAATATTTTTCAATTAGATTACAATAAATATTTACAATAGATTAAAAACAATGAAATGATTAAAAAATCATGGCATCTGACAAGCCAACTTCATTTTAACATAATCTATCAAACAAACCTGTGCACATGTATCTGATGGAAATAAGACCTTCTGTGACTATGTGCATCTTCCTCCTTCATGCTTTGTACTTAAAGGAGGGGGTCTGATGTCACAACAACCACATTTGCTCGCCCTTTAAAGTTTTGATTTAATCTTTCTAGAATATTCATGGTATTAAAGGTAATTTTTATAGAAAAAGAAAGAGCAAAGTTCTTAAACTTTGCAGTCTTTGTTCGAGGAAGTAAAACTGGCTTAAATGAAGTTAATGGCTATGAAGTGACAATTTTCTCAGATAATAGGGTATTGAGGCTAAAATGTGTTTGAAGTTTTCTTGTTTTTTTTTATTTGTTTGCATTTTTGCTAATTTTTATTTCTCTTTTTTTTTAAAGTTCATTGATCTAAAAAAATCATCTACTTCCTTTCATTTTTAAGCAGTTGGTTTAATCTGATTATTTCTTATTTACATACAAAAGTCACCTTATTTACTTCCACTATATAAAATGATAAAGGAATTTTATAGCAAATAATGGTCCATTCTCATATATGAAGAGCAGCATGGATTTCCACTGAAGCAAGAGCTGGGAAAAAATGTATGGGCACACATTTGCACACATTCACAGAACCATTTTCATGTTTGACTGGGGTAAGCAGTGTCTGATGCAATGATGATGGAAGCCAAAATGTTTAACTAACTATAAGAATTATCTAGTTAATAACCAGCTTCAGTCACTGTAGTTTCCATGAGGTTTGACATGTCTTCAGAGTGTGCCTTCGCATCCTACCTCTATTATGAAGCACATGGTTTAAGTAAACATTGGCTAGTAAATGTAAGCATGCTGAAGACTTAATGATTTTTCACACAACACCAAGCACAGTCAAGCACAACTGCACTGACATTAAATCAAATAATCATAGATCGTAGAGGTTGTAAGTGATAATCATATATATATATATATATATATATATGGTGTGTGTGTGTGTATGTGTATGCGTGTGCTTTTGATTCTTGTGTTGTGGAGAGTCTTTAAAAATTGTGAAGTCATAAATGCTAACATGGAAGCATCCTCAGGTAGTCACCTGGCTCTTTTTTTCAAGAGACAAGCAATTATTATCTGCATGATCTATTAAGCCACATTTGCTTTACATGTGACAGCTAAGGTGATGCTGATCAAAAAATATTGCTCTCCTTTCTTAAACAGTTTCACATGCACATAGCTGTTTAACAAGTACCTTTTCAGAGCTGTTATGAGAAAACACTGGCAACCTTGGTCTGGAGCAGTAATTTATGATAGTCAGGTAAAAGTGTCCAAGATCACCTTGTTCACATTAACCATGCAGAAACTCTACCCCTGCATTTACAGTATTCCTGTAACCCTGGTGACAAGGTGGTGATAACCAAAATGACATCATGAGTCATACTTTAGTTGCTTATTCTGTTTCTTTTTCTGGTACCTGCACCCTCAGATCATCTGAGGAGAAAGAGGAAGGAGAAACTACAGAGGGAGGGAGAGAGGACTGTGGTTAGCAGAACATGTTGGCATCCTTACTTCCATCATCATCCTTTCTTGCCTTAGGTTAATTAAGTGGAAATGTGAAAAGCCGAGGGAGATAAACTTAAGTTGTTTTGACATTAATGAAGGACGAGGTAGTGTGGCAACATCCATAACATTTCTGCCCCAGAGAGAGGTAACTGGAAAACACGTTGTGTGGTTAGGTATTGTACTGAACAATAAATGATTGCAGAAAGAAGTGGGATCAAATTATAATCACAATGCCACTGTACCAAGGTTTTAGCCACTTGTAAAATTGAGAGATACTATCAGAATTGTGCAAGTACACTCTTCTGATTAATTTTCCTGGGGTAAAATATGGAAATATTTATAAAATTGAGAATACTGCCCTGAGTAAAAAAAAAAAAATTCTGTGATTGGAATACATTAAAATAAGCCATAACATCTATTTCACTAGAAATAATATGGAAAATGAATTAAAATATTTCACTTTGTGAATAAGAAGAATCTGTATCAGGTCATTATTCTAAATTGTTTAGCTGTTAAAGAATATTCAGTAAATGAGGAAAGGTTTAAATTTGATGTTAAATATTTTATGAAAGTTTTTTTAAGCTTTAGAAGTTGTGTGTTTTTGCTTTTTTGTTTGTTTGTTTTTTGAGAGGTAGGGTCTTGCTGTAGCCCAGGCTGACCTGGCATTCACTGTGTAGTGTCAGGGTAGCCTCAATCTCACAACTCAATGCAATCCTTCTACCTCTGCCTTCTGAGTGCTGGGATTAAAGGCATGCACCACCACACCTGCATTTTTTAAAATAATGATAAAATATGTTCTAGTTCAAAAAAAAAAAATAATTCCCCAGCTAATGAAAGTGAATATTGCACTTATAATTTAGAAGAACATATTTGTATTCCAGCCTTTCTCTTTGGGTGTGAAATGAAATGATTCAAATGTGAATTCCTTTGTTAACTTCTTCCTGGATATCTGGGTACAAATCATCAATTTGAAAGCAGGGTTAATTGAGAAAGAAACATTCTGACACACAAAGCATTTGTCTTATATGAAGCTCTCAAAACATTCTATTGTCAATCCAAACAGAAGAAACTAAAATGAGGTAGTTGGGAAGGTGCCTATAAAGTCAGCCAGAATATGTTATCACAACCATATATGAGATAATATTTGTTTTAAAAAGATTCTATGGCACTGTAAACTCAGTCTCATTAGAGACTGCATTTAAAAGGCTTATAAAGTTACTCATTAATGTTATCTTGTTGTATCTCCACAGCTTTTTCATTAAAGAAAATTCAGCAGAAAGCATTTTCTCCTGATAGCAGGAACCAATTTGCAATAAATGTTCTGGAAACCACTAGGGAAGCCATTACTGAGGTCTAATAAAAACAGACAAGCGTAACTTGTTCTATATTTTTGTTTCAATCACATACAGATGAGACCCCGCTTTCTACACCAACCGCAAGAGACAGCCTTGACAAACTGTCTCTAACTGGCCATGGACAACCACTACCTCCTGGTTTCCCATCTCCTTTCCTGTTCCCTGATGGATTGTCTTCAATAGAGACCCTCCTGACTAACATACAGGTAGGCCTTTCCCTCTGCATGACAGGAGCATGGAGCACACATGGGAAAGTTTTCTTTCCAAAGTACCTCCCATTCAAATTTAAGCCACTCATGAGATTGTCTTACTGATCTGTGGTATTAAACATGTTACAAACAATTCAGAGTTTAAATTTTCTATGCTAACCAAATTGGATTGCATTCTAAAAACAGATGAAAATGATATGGGCATGTAAAATAAAACATTCTGCTTATATTCTCTAGTTATTGCTAACTAATGGGACAAACCACTGTTTAAGTTTATCTGTAAGACTAAATGGCAACATACAACTTCCTATAAATATTTAGATATTTTTAAACTCTTGGCCTTCCATAGAGGAAGTGATATGTTTAGTATTTTAAAATATGTCTACTATAGATGAATTCAAAAGAATCTCTTCTTTCATAAGTAAGTTTGTTTCAACTAGTAGGGTTTCTTCAAAGAATAGACTTCAAAACCATAGAAAACTTTCCACGGATTTCCTATGTGGTCTTCAGGATGTATATTTTACGTAAAGAACATTATGAATCAGAAATACTTACAGATAACAATAACATAGAGAAGGGAGCCAAGATAATAAAAGTGTTTGTGATAGAAGAAAGCAGAGTTTTATTGCCCACACATGAAGTGATCATGTGGATCCCAGATGGAGATTTAGGCCATCTACTTTTCCATTTTAGGAGTAACTAGAAGTAGACAAAAGATTGCAGATATGATTTTTTCTTAAGTTCCTTTGTAAGAAGTTTTTACTCCAACACTTCCTCCTAAGTGATATTTTTCTGTACACATTTCCTACCATATTAAACTGAAATGTAATTAATTTTCTTTACCTCTCCAAGGACATAACAGAAGGCCTTTAATGGAACATATCTTCTCACCTACCACTGTGGCATTTTTAATACTAATATAATTAGAATCTCCAGAACTGTATTCAACGTTAAGGTTTTTATGCCTTGGTAACTGAAATAAGTCATCAATCCAGTTGAAACTTAATCACAACCGCATAATTGATTATATTTTGATTATGTTTTTACATAAACAATATAGATATGTTCCCCTAAAATTCATCCACATTATTGTTTTCTCTGAGATAAAGGTTTTATGAATTTTTCTCATGTTAAACTAAATGGTTGTATTTATGACTTTATGCTCTCAAAATCAAGGGAGCACTCATTCTCTTATGTCTACAACTCCACATAGAGCAAATAAAGTGCTGTCTGTATGCACCTTTACTAACTAGAAGCCCAATAGTAAGGGTGGTGAGGATTTCATTTTCATTTCAGTACAGAAAATATCAGTTATTTTGTTTTTTTTTTAATGTAAACCAGCTCTGCTCATCTGAAGACTGGGTTTACACAGGGACCTGTTTTTATTCTATTGATTTTCACATCTCTAAGTCAAAAATTGAAGGGTGGGGAGTGTTCATTCATCCACTCTATGCAAGGGACACTCAGACTAGAAATGCTTCTCATAGCACTTCAAGCTAATTATCTTTTTAAGTGATAGAAACAAAGAATGAGTCTGGGGGACAGCTTAGTGGGTAAAGCATTTTCTGCATCAACCTGAGGACCTGGTTCAGTTTCCAACACACATGTAAATTCTGTATGTGCTGGTATATAGCTGTAATTCCAGTGCTCAGAATAGGGAAAGAAGCTGGTAAAGTAGTCTAGCCTAATTGGTGAGCACCAGGGTTAGTGTGAGACATTGTCTTAAAGAATAAGGGGACAGCAATAGAGACACTGGTCATCAACTTCTAGCCTCTAGATGTATATGCACATGTACACATGCACACACACACACACACACACACACACACACACACACACACTTTCTATGCACACTACACATATACAGATATCAAAAGAGGGTGAAAGAGAACAAAAGGAGAAAATATAATGCCCAGATTCTCTAGAAAGTATTTATTTAATGGTTATAGATCTGATATACATGCCTGTTCAACCATTTTCCTTGAGGACATGTTTTGGAAAAAATTAATTTGACAGTCAAATAAGCTAAATTATTTCTTGTGCTAAACAATATAAATATGTATCCTATGATGTGAGAACACATATGATACGAATGTGTCAATACAAATAAAGGATGTGTGTCTACTCTACTTCAATCCACATATCAATCAATAAATATATATACACATTTATATATATCCATTATATTAGTGCATATATGCCATATATGTCATAGATCCTCATGTATACATGCATATATATGCATATTTGGTAAAATAAAAATAAACATTAGTGAATCCATGCACAGATATGTACGCAATAAATTCATACATATAAACACATATACAAATATACACAAAGATGCTGGATTTATGGTCAATAATGAAGTTACTCCAGTTTACAGAAGGTCATAAATGCTAATTCATTATTACCATATTTATGGAGTTAGGATAATAATATTCTAGGGATGATGTAGAAGGTTTAAACAGTCATGACTCTAGTTTATTAGGTACATTATATAAATATATTTGTTGTCCAGATTTCAATGTGGATAATTACATTCTGTCTACGTCAATTTCATCTGTAGTTCAACTATATGTAATGGGGTTCTCGGCTTTCTGTGTAAAAGTGGTAACTACTTCTGTAGTAAGTTAACACTCCATAGTTACCTTGAAAATACTTTGTTTTAATAAAATTAATACTGCCAA
Source organism: Orientallactaga sibirica (assembly GCA_036365145.1). Taxonomy (NCBI): domain Eukaryota; kingdom Metazoa; phylum Chordata; class Mammalia; order Rodentia; family Dipodidae; genus Orientallactaga; species Orientallactaga sibirica. Next base: position 12,330,432 of record JAEOAD010000024.1, on the reverse strand, counting down.
ATCCCCCAATATAATGCTGAGAGCATTACACTCAATACAAATAATCTCACAATGTAGTATAATTTGAAAATTTGGAATTTAACATGGCTATTACTAGATTTTTATTTACTAGTAGAAAGCTATACAGACTTTTCTTGACATTCAAATCTTTTAGATAAAGTGATAATAAAGATTTCACAGTAAATGATAATAATTTTACTTTAGTAAGGAATATGGACACATGCCATACTTTTTATAGCATGAAGCTTTATTTTCTTTTAGTTCTTCTTGAAACAAGGTCTCCTATAAACTAAGCTTGCCTCACATCTCACTGTTTCAGCCAAAGATAAGCATGAACATCAAATCCTCTTGCTTGTTCCTGTTAGGGTTACAAGCATTTATGGGGTGCTGGGGATTGAATCCAGGGTTTCCATGTTTGTAAAACAGGCATTCAGTTTTTTACAACTTTTCTATTATTTTACTATGACAATTTTTGGTGGGGGGGGGTGCGTTGAGGTAGGGTCTCACTGTAGCTCAGGCTGACCTGGAATTCACTATATAGTCTCAGGATGGCCTCAAACTCATGGTGATCCTCCGATCCCTGCCTCCTGAGTCCTGGGATTAAAGGAGTGTGCCACCATAACTGGATTAATATGGATTTTTTTAATATGGCCATCTTTCATCATTACTTCTTCCTTCAAAACTGTTCTTGGATAACTCATTGTGAGATTTCATTTGAGGAAATATTTTATTGGCATATTATTGTCTGACAGTAGAATACACTCAAAGAATGACCCAACACATTTTTCTCAGTTAAAGTTTCCTACCTGTAAATCGTACAAGAACATATTGATACAGAAGATTGGCAGCAGATTGTGTAGTTTCTTATCTGTGTTTTTACTAAAAGGATTTCAAGGCTTAAAATCGTAAAATAAAGATCCTCCATTATGTTCTTGGAGAAGTAAAATTTTTTATTACATTTCTACTGGGAGAAAGTTTCACATGGTAGGAAAGACACAGAATAAAATATCACTGAGAAAGAAGTTTTAAGATATTACCACATTTTCATAACACCAATTTGTAAAGTCCCTATAAAATCAGCCTAAATGTATTATCACAAATGTTAAGTTAATTAGAGATAGATTAGCTTTGAAGAGGCTTTCCATAAGGGGTGTATGACTCTCTCTCTTTCTGTGTGTGTGTGTGTGGGGGTGTGTTTGTGTGTGTGTTTACTGTGGTTTGTCTACAAAGAGAAATTAAACAAATGGGATTGGGATTATAGTTTAGTGGTAGAGTGGTTGGTTTAGCATGTGAGAGTCCTCAATTAAATCCCTCAATATCACAATATAAAATAAAATAAAATCAGAAATTATGCAAGTAGGAAAATCCTGAGAGAGATGTTAAAAACCACAATAAAGAACCATTTTACATTGATTTACTATGTTCTAGTAGGAAACTTAATACAACTATGGAATCTGAGGAATATTCCCCATAGGAGTGCTTGAGGAAATACATTGTAAAATAATTTAAATATCATCTGAAAAGCCATGATTACCCATCTTCAAATCTTTACATTACAATATCTTGTCCAGTAATTGTACTTTAATGTTTTACCCTGTGAAAGAAATTAATAAGTTGTTCAATGGCATTATTAGTGTGTCCTTTCAGATATAAGAGAAAGAAAACAAGTACATTAGGAAACAATTTTGCAAAAGCCCCAATAATATGGCATTGGCTTCAAATATGGTCAGTCTCAAATCAGAATACTGATATTACATGTTTTAACCATAATTTTTAACCATAATTAACCATTTAACCATAACTATGTAATGTGAGCCAATTCTCCGTTTTCCCCTCACCGATTTGGAAAAAAAAAGGCAACTAAAAAAACCACTAAAATATACCTAGAATTCTAAATGCTATCTCCTGTGTTGCTGAGACTAGCAATAATTTTTGATATATCATATTTATTAATTATATTAATTTTAATAACAATAATATGGTATTATACTTAGTAAACAGTTTTAGTGCTTCAATGATTATCATTCTATACACTTGAATCTAATTATTATGCCCATTTCATTTATAAGAATATTGAGGCAAGCCGGGCGTGGTGGCGCACGCCTTTAATCCCAGCACTCGGGAGGCAGAGGTAGGAGGATCGCCGAAGTTCGAGGCCACCCTGAGACTACATAGTTAATTCCAGGTCAGCCTGGACTAGAGTGAAAACCTACCTCGAAAAACCAAAAAAATAAAAAATAAAGAATATTGAGGCAAATATTGTGATATGGCGGTGGAGTCTGGATTGATACACAGGCAGGCTGATTTCAGAAGCCATGTTAGCTTATTAGCATGCATGACTACATGAATCACAAGACAAGTTGATACCTTGAAGTGATTATCCATAGGGTCTGTCATTCATCAACTTGGGAGAACAACTATCATCTTAGACTGGGGATAGCTTTATCATATGCTCTTTATCAAGAGCTTTTGTGATAATATTCCATTTGATAATATCTGTCACTTTTTCTTTCTGTATACAAAAGTCTTGGCTTAAAGTAACATAATTACTACTTATTCTGAGAGATAGGAAAATACTAAAAAGGGGAAAAAATAAGTATCTGAGGCCCTGACATAGACATGGGCAAATTATTAGTTTGGGGTCTTGGACAAGTTACTGTCTCATGATCCTTGTGAAGCTTAATCCTTCATTCTCATTTTTTTGTGGGACTCTAGTCCAGGCTGACCTGGAATTCACTATGTAGTCTCAGGGTGGCCTCGAACTCACAATGATCCTCCTACCTCTGCCTCCCAAGTGCTGGGATTAAAGGCATGCACCACCACACCCGGCTTGAATGACAGATTACCAAATCCTTTTATGTGGGGTATTTTCATCATATTTATCAGTACCATGTTAGTGAGGACAAAGTTTGTCAGGCAACTATCAATGACACTCAAACAGCTAAATCTGATTCAGAAATATATTTGTATAAAATGCAAACTTGGATCAAGGAAGCTTTTATTCTTAGATACAGCTGGCATATAGAAGGCATGTGTTTTTGTTATGAGTGTTACTTGATGTCCTCTCACACTAGCAGATATTTTTACTTTCAATGCCATATATATATATATATATATATATAAAACATTGCTAGCTTTATTGAAGTGACCCATGACTATTTAGGCTTATTGTGAAAAATAATGAAAATAACTTAAATGATATGGAGATCATCTAGAAAACAAAACGTGTGTATTTTTACAAATATCACATGCTTTACTTAATGAAAAAAAAAGATGAGAATAGACAACTACTGTCTCATATCATTGCTATATCACACAATCAGCCTAAATATATATTTCTATAGAACTATTACCAGCTTTGGTACCATGAGAACTGAATCCCCTTGGAAGCTACAGTCATACCACACAGAATTTGCCCAATCTTGTCTGAATCCCTTTGGAGAAAAAGTCATGTTTTAAACTTCCCAAACTGTCATCATAGGATTTTGCCAGACACTGCATTTCTAACTGAGACCTGCAGTGAGTGTGACCTTTTGCATACCATCTACCTGGAAAATCACGGAACTTACACAAATTTGAAAGTATTATTATCACTGATGGTTAAAAGGTGTCCTAATGATTTGCAGACATTGAGAGCACTCCTTGCTATTGCTATTCTCCAACCCCCTGCTGCATTGAAATTTAATTGGTCTCCTGGATATATATATATATATATTTTTGTTATGCATCAGAGCTGTCACTGGAAAGAACATTCTTTTGCACAGGCATCATTTTGTCTCTGGTGCAGATTTTTGTTCGCACTAGACTCCTACTGGTATGCAGTGATTTAAAGTCTCAAAGTTAAATTTAATTTCATATAGCTTATAGGTAATCTCTAGAGGGTATAGGATCCTAAAAGCTTATTTTTTCAGACATAATCAGCAGGAATAGGTAATGCATTGCCATTAGCTGTATTAGCAATAACTGTATCCAAAGGAAAGAGTAAACATAAATGCTCTCCCCATCTTCACTTTTTCAAAGAAATGGATATTAATATAAAATTCACAAATTAGACTTGTAGCTTAACATTATTCAACATGTTTATTCATAATGATTGTTTCATATCTAAAGAACACCAAAATATTGTGTTTTGTCAGCCAAGGACAATAATAGTTTAATAGTAATTTATTTTAAACAGCTACTGATAATACAACCAATCAACACATTAAGTGGTGCCAACATTGGCATCTTGCTAAATAATCTCTAGACATTGTGCAGAGAGTACATCTTTCAAAGATAAGTCAACAAGAGCAATCAGAGCAGAAAATTAGAATTTGGTATCTTAGAATTAAAATACAGCTAAACTAAAGTTTTAATTGGGGTGATCTAAAAGGGCACTTGATGTAATGATCTCTTTCATTTGTTACTAATTGTTTGTTCCTGATGAAGAAGAAACATATTCAGGAATGTTGCTGAATTGGGTATGATGGCAGTTTCCTTAGCAGCTATATTTTGTTATAAAACAACAAAAGAGTAGGGAGGAACAAACTGCCACACAGACATCCTTCTCCACCTTCTTTTGTATCAGAAGAATTGTGTAAAGAAATTCAGACACATAAATAATGATAATAATAAAAAAACAACAAAAAAATGAGAAAACTTTAAAAAAAGAAATCATTTATATATATATTTGAAAAGAGATTTAAAATGGTTTGTGATAATGCTAATACCTCTGTTGATCAGCTGAAGGAAGGCCACCTCTGTTGTGGAAGGCTACTACCGTTGCACATTTAGTTGCAGTTAACATTCCTCATTCAATTATTCCATGTTGACTATTGAAGGGGGTCACATCTTTGTCTTACATGTTTACCTTCTATATAATTTTCAATTGGAAATTTATTGCAGGGTTTTCAAATACCATGGAAAGATACTTTGTACTTCAAAATGCCATTTGATATTGCTTAATTTGTGATATAATTTTACTAGTTATTTTAGTCCAAAATATACTAGCCAAGAAAGCATTGTTATTTTTTTTTTAATATGCAGTATATCAAGTGGTATCTTTTCTTAATCCTTAGCAGGAACAAATTTTATATTTTTAATACGCCCTGTGGGCTATTGTGCTAGGAAAATGTTCTAAAAGTTATTCATGGATTATTACAACATTTTGAATGACTTTTAAAAAGTAATTGTAGTTGACCAGGGCTGAGGGATTACTTAGTGGTTAAGGCACTTGCCTGAAAAGCCTAATGACACAGGTTCAATTCCCCAGAACAAGCCAGATGTACAATGTGGCACAAGCATCTGGAGTTCATTTGCAGTGGCTAGAGGCCCTGGCATACCCATTCTCTCTCTATCTGACCCTCTCTCTCTCTTCCCCTCTCTTAAATAAAGTATTTGACTAATCAGTCATTATCCTTTAAATTCCTTATATGTCATATGTATGTGTATTTTAAGAAAAAATCGAGTACTATGACTGTTTCAGAAATATCATTTCTGTTAATGAAATAAAAACAATGATATGCCAGACACTCTTTGGATCTTTGAGATAGAGTACTAAACCCAGCAAGCACTCCTGCCTCAGAGAGTTTACATTTTATGGAATGGATAACTGATCATATTACATAATGATAAAAACTATGTAGACTATTATAAAGAAGAACATAAAGCATGAAATAAAAAATTCTACTTGGAGTGATATTCTAAATTGAATAGTCAGAAAAACCAGCTCTTCAATTCTGACTTTGGCAAAGATGAAGTAAAATGAGTGTTTAAGGCTTATTTCTGTTTGTTTGTTTTTAAAGGAATCTATAGGAGAAGCAGAACTGGGCACAAAATTTCTGGGGCAGAAAAAAAATGTTGAATTGAGGAATACACAAAATGAGATTGGCAGCAAGGGTAACTTTGCTAAGGAATGGGAGAAGAAGCTCAGAAGACGAGGGAACTCACTTCCATTGCAGTGTATAAACCATGTCAGAAGATTCTTTGTAGAAGAATTTCAGCCCAGTTTTCATGTTCTTTCTCCTTTTGTAGCCATGTTTTGTGCAGCCTTCATTTAGTACGGGTCTAGATCTGGTATTCTGAAGCAGTGGAACCTGCATGCCATAAATACTTGTCTTTCTAAAATAGTTTTAATTAGATAGAGAAATTTTGTGCTTCAGTAGTAGTGTTTGTTCTTGTGAGTGCTGGCGGAGTTCACAAGAATTGAAGCAGCTGATAAGTGGGCTCCTCTCTTTGAAAATACCTTTAAACAATGAATGAAATGTGCTTTGTACCAAAATATTACCATGCTGAATACCTTCTTTGTACAGGGGCTCTTGAAAGTGGCCATAGATAATGCCCGAGCTCAAGAGAAACAGGTCCAACTGGAAAAAACAGAGCTGAAGATGGACTTTTTAAGGGAAAGAGAACTACGAGAAACACTTGAGAAGCAACTGGCTATGGAACAAAAGAATAGAGGTATTTCTGAAACTCTAAATCTGTTTAATACTTTAAGCAGAATATTCAACAAAATGATATATAGTGTCATATTTGACGATTTAGTTTGGGACTGGCTGAAATTTTATTGACTTACCTTACAGCAGCATTTGAATGCTAAGCTCATTATATTTCTGGTTTAAAGACATATTCTCTTCTTCCCACCTCAAAGGGATAGAATATATCTATCCTGTCATTAATGGTATATTTATTGCTTATAGAGTTTAACAAATTCATATTCTTTGATAAGAATGAGCTCTGATAAGATGATAGCCATGGAGTTAGGCTCACTCACAATTGTCCTTTGAAAACCCAGGAGCTAAAGTCATAAAGCTAAAATAGAAAATACTGATTATTCAAGCAAAGCAGTTTCAGTAAGATATTTATCAACTGAAATTGAAGACTGATGAATATCTGAGCAAATGACTAAAGTTAAGTGTTTGTATAATTTCCCTCTGAATGCCTCATTTTCATTCAACAAGGTCAAGTACAAAGACTAGTGACCGATATGACTTCTTACTGATCTGTGAATTGCTTCTTTTAACACAGTATGCATTGTGTCTGTAGATAATTTTGAAGATCATTCATATTTTTTTCTCTTTTATGTCGGAATTTGAAGAGTATTTACCACCAAAACTCCCTTTACTTCCACAATAAGAATCCCTTAAGTGTCCTAGAAATGAGAATAATTCCTTGTGGGCCACTTATTAAGTATTCAGTTTAAATGTTCCATATATTCCCCTTCATGTTTGACATGACCATTTAAAGATCATTTCTATTTGGCTTTTAAAACTATCAAGGGTTAGCAAGTTGTTTCAGGAGATATCATGAGCTAGTAGCTAATGAGTTCCTAGAAACAGGCTTATTTGAAAAATTATCAGTGTATAACACAGTTTTAAATAGCATGGCTTCCTATCAATTGTGAAACTAAAATATTCACACAGGTAGACATTGATAATGGGTATATTCTAAGTAAACAAGGAAGTTTGATCAAAGAGAAAAATCAGCAAAGCCTTATTCCTTGAAATAGCCACGTTTTGTCCTGATCTGGGAAATTTTCTTTGACAAGGCTTAAGGAAGCGCCTTGGACTCCTGAAATAATCTTTTGAATACTTAGCCCATCAGCATTTGATTGGTTCCAATTTATTAGGTTTTCACATTTGGTTTTATTCCTTTAACCACTAGAGGGCAAAACATTCACAGATCACAACATGAACTCTTTTAATTAATTATGAACACTAAATTAATGGTGGTAATTATCAGTACTTACCTACTATGAATGTGTCTTTAGAAAAAAGCATATTTTCCTGCAGACAGAACATTTGGTCCTATCCCATTTTTATTTTTCACATTATGTAGGCAGAAAGTGGATGGTTAATGGCAGAGAGCTATGTATTAAGCTGTTTAGGAGCAAGCAAATATATAATCTAAATATTTCAAAAATAATGAGCATTTTCAAAGAACAAATAATAATATTTGGAAAAAGAAATATTGGGCAAATAATAAGATAAGCAAATGTCACACTAGTAAATAAAGGGAATAAATGCCATATTGAAATCAGTTTTAATTACTTTTTTTTTGTTACAAGATCTTAGTCAAGGCCCATTTTAGTTAAAAGGTTTATTAAGATATATGATATAGAAATAAAAAACCTCAACAAGTTAATGGACTGTCATCTAAACACTATTAGTGATGATAAAAACAGGATATGTAAAAAGTAGAAACTGAAACTTATGTTGACAAAATATTGTGCTAAATAGATGTTTTGTTCTTCTGTACTAAGTAGTGAGAAACCAAACAGTAAACTTGGAATGATTACTCTTTATGACTAAACCAAGAATTTCTTTAGCATTTATCAAAAAAGACAATTTCAAAGAAAAACATGTGTTTTCAATATGCTGATGCTTACCATATTAATTTTATGCATACAAAAAGTAAACAGTTTAAATGCAGATAGAGTACAGAAAATATACATCTTATGGATTATATTTACTAGTTAGAATATATGGATTATGTTACATATCAACATTTTAAATGTTCTAGTAGAAAAATTTATCATAGCCAACTTTTTGTGTCATAAACTATTTTTATTGTAAAAAACATGTTAAGGTTATGAATAGAACATTGTTGTTTCTTGTGAGATTTTATATCCTACCAGATTCCTGCAGTGAAGCTAATAATTTTCTTGGAATACACTACAGTACTCTGCATATGCTATGAAGAAATCATTCTCTGAGACAATACCTTCAAAGAAATCACTGCCTAGATATGTTAATAACAAGAGTATTGTGCCATTTATTTACTACATCATAAAACTTCAAGGACTGCATTTCATAAAATTCAAGGGAGAATTATTAAATGTCTAGTTGGAGTGACACTTCTTTACACATTTGTAGCAGAAATGCCTCCCGAGGAGGTGGGAAATACACTAGCAGGGCTATGCAGTGTGTGTATGTTCCACATTGTTCTGGCTCAAGGGTGAATAACTAAACCACAAGTTTTATTTCATCAAGTTTCCTTTATCAGGGAACACAAATATTTACTAAAATTGGCATCCAATTAAATGTATCTCTATACAGAACAATTGAAAGCAAACTTGAAATGTAATAGTGCAAGGCTAAAAAAAATGCTGGCTTTTCTTGGATATTTTATTGGAAATTATTTTAGGTAAATGTGGAATCCTTGAACTTCCTCTTTGTAGGTAGACTCTGTCCTGCTTGGAAAAAAAAAAAAAAACAGAGATCATTTGTAAGTGAGAAATATTACAAAAAAATTTAAAAGGTAATCTTTATACACTCTTTTCTAGCCATAGTTCAAAAGAGGCTAAAGAAAGAGAAGAAGGCGAAGAGAAAATTGCAGGAAGCTCTTGAATTTGAGACCAAACGGCGGGAGCAGGCAGAACAAACACTAAAACAGGCTGCTTCGGCAGAGAGCCTCAGGGTCCTGAATGGTGAGACCATGTCTATGGATGTGCAATCAACTTTTACTTCTAATACTGACATGACAGTTTCTACATGTGCTTGTGGTTTGATATAGTTCTATGTCTTGTGATTCATTCGGCTAACGTTAAAATGCTTATGACTGAAATCACGGCAGAAAGAAGACTGCCTTAGAAAATTGGCTTTATTTTTAAGCTGCTTCTACTGTTCTGTTATTTAATAGTATCTGTGACCTGATATTGCCTTTCTGCTTAACTAAATATTTTCCTATAAAAAGCAATAACATTAATCTAAGAACTTCCACCTTAGTCCACCTTATGAACAATATTACTTATCTATTCAAATCTCTTTTAGCTATAGTCTTGTTCAACCTTTAAAAGATGACAGAGATTTATGTGGTTTTAATTCAGCACCAAAGTAACAGGTTGCTCTTGTTTTTGTAAAGGACAATAGGAATCAAATGAAATATATGTCACTCTTACCTCTCTGTGCTTTTAGACTCTCTGACCCCAGAGATAGAAGCTGACCGCAGTGGCGGCAGAGCAGATGCTGAAAGGACAATACAAGGTAGGAATTTGCAGGAGGCTATAAATCTGGATCTAGCTATATGAGTTTTCCTCCGCTTCAGCCTGCTATTCAAGCATGTAGCCTACCATCTGGGCCACATCAAAACAAGTTCAAACAAGGTCAAGTTCATCTTGCTTGTTTATATGAGTGAATTCATTTTGTGCTGATAGATTTTCTTTAAATTAACAGGTCATTTCTGTTTATACAATGCAATTAAAAAGGAATAATTAATTTTAAACAATGTATGATTTAATCTTGGACACAGTAAATATGTTTTATTGAGTGTTTGAAGCATGATATTATACAGGGAGGGTTTATAGTTCCAAACTACATAAAGTCATAGATTATTCAAAAAGATTGTTTTTAAAATTTAAAAATGCCCACTTGTTTTTGTGAGTTACTGTAAGCTACAGGCAAAAGTACTAGTTGAATATTAACAATAAATAAGATTGCTTAATTTCGATGTAGATTTCCATCAGTTATATATGCCATTATATTAATTTCAACAACACACATCTTCTAACCAAAATCATGTGAAAATAATAAAAGGAACTTTATTAAATACTTAGAAAAGCTATAAGAAAGGGTAAAACACAATAATAAAACATCTATACAATAAATTCACTCTAACAACAGAAACAATAAAAGAACATTTGTTTTCTCTTTTAAATGAAGATGATTCTTTGAAGGTAAGCCTTAAATGATTAACAACCACAATCCTCCCAATTATTTTTATGTTGAATTTTAAGTTCAGTCATTTTTTTAGGGCATTATATCATTAATTACTTATGTCAGCTCCAAAGTGTCATTCTTGGCTTAGTGTAAAGGAAATATAATTCTTTTTACTATAAGTACAATAGGTAACAATCAAAATGTTAAATTATTTACCTAGATTTATTTTACCTGAGATCATTATAATAATTTCTTTCTAGATGCTAAGGCTTAAACTATAAATTACCAGGAGTCAGTTTCTTGGACATTTGATTAATACCATTCATTCAATTTTAAATGTAAAAGTTTTTTTTTTTTCAATTTTTAAAGCAAGTTCAGAAAAAATGTGTGTCTGTTGTATTTAATTTATTCAAGAAAGCAAATGAATCTCCAATTAGGTAGTAAGGTGTGTGTGTGTGTGTGTGTGTGTGTGTGTGTGTGTGTGTTGTAATCTGGTATATATGGAATGTTCAATGTGATCATAACTCAATAATGATTATATATATACAATTCCACATATGTATGAGAAATTCTTTATTAGAACTGAGAATTGGTCAAGCAATTATTTATTTTTTTAATTTTAAAATATTTTTTAAAATTAATTTTGAAAGAGACAGAGAAAAAGAAACAGACAAAAAGAGAGTGAATATGAACATGTCATGGCTTACTGCCACTGCAAACAAACTTTAGATGCATGTAGCATGTTGTGCATTTGACTTTATGTGGGTACTGGGGAATAGAATCCAGGCCATCATGATTTCAGGATTTGCAAGCAAGCACCTTTCACTGCTGAGTCATCTCTCCAGCCCTAAGTGGTCTTTTAAAAATCAAGGAAGATAGCACATGTTGCAATTTCACCACTTGGGAGGCTGTGGCAGAAGGATTCAAAATCTGATGTCTGTAGAGCTGCTTGGTTAATTACACACCAGACCAAATCACATACCACATCCTATCACAAAAATCCCAAACCAAGCCCAATTATTTCTCATAGATCATATAACATGTCTGCTGTTCTTTGCTGGCAGCAGCATTTTGATCATCAATACAGCTATGTTGTTTCTACTTCACTGCAAAAAGCTACCCCCACAATTCAAGACCCATATTCCCCAATGAGGAGGGTCCTCTCAGAGGGAGGAGGACAGAGAGGAGGCCATTGACAGCACTAACATGAATGTAAAATTAAAACAAATAAATAAAAATTCACATGACCTTGTTGTATGAAGCTGAGCATTGATACCATTAGATTATGGGAAGTTCTTCCTTGCTTATTGATCGGAAAAATTAATATTGTGAAATTGTCCATCCAACAAAAAAATTCTTTATATTCCAGAACTTTACAAACAATATAACAAAACTTTTTTTTTTTACTCAATTTCCACTAAATCAGTTCATTTTTCCCTTTTAATTATTTGTAATCATTGATTAAATTAATAAATTTGGATCCTACCAAACAAAACAAAATTAACTATGAATGAGATAAAGAAAGATGAGTGGATTTAGTTGAATTTTGTTTAAACACAGAATGAGGAAAGCAAATCAGATAGAGCCCAAATGCACTGCACATTCCTAAAACAGTCTGTTATAAAGTATTTGGAAGCCATGAACACCCAGTGTAGCTCAGTTCTACTGAAACAAACCCACTCTCTTGCTTCCTTCTTGTGCTCACTCCCACTTAGCCCAGGGGCTATGATGTCCTCAGCAAACTTTCTTACTCCCTGTCCAACCATAATGGAAAGCATTTTCTGTTCCAAAATAAACTCAGTTAAATTGAGAAAAGAGAAAAGCCCAAAATTTTTATGCTTGTCATATATTTTTAACATTTCTGCAATAACTGAAAACACATTTGGCTGGAGAGTTAGTCACCTAGAAGTTGGGCTCTTAAATACCGCTCAAGTGCCAGGTAATTACTATCACTTAAGCCCCTCAGTTAGACTAATTGTCGCCGCATTGATGTTTTATATCATTGTTTCCATAAAAATTTTAAAAAATGTAAAATAAAAATGAGAAAGAGGAAGACAGTAGTTTAGGAAGTATTCCCAAAGAAAAAATATTCCAGAATAAGTTAACTTTTCTTGATAAGGTAAATCAGCATGGCACAGGGACAAATTCATCCTTGTTGATATGTGAAATAACTAACCTTAAAATACTTGAATAACTATTGTGAATACAGAATACCAAAAGCCTCAAACAGCAATATGTTTTCATTATCTGAAAGGTATGGTACTAATGCTACATACCACGAGCCTCAGCAGATTTCTGTAATGACTTATGTTGGAGTGTGAGAAACATATTCTGGCTTTTTAATTTTTTTTAATGTTAGAGAATTTCCACTTATATCCAACAAATTTATGCCCCCCCCACTGTCTATTTTTTCTCCTTTCTCCTCCCATTAAAACAGTTCTTCTTCCCATTAGATTTCCATCTTATATCCATGCCTTGTTCCTTTTTTGTGGGTTTTTTTTTTTTTTTGAACCCATTTATTTAAATCAGGACTGCTTACCTAAGCATGAGGTGAGTAATAGTTACTGCAGAATGGGCAATCCTCCATTGGTCATCCCTTTAAAAGACATGACTTTTGATTTTCATAGTATCTTTTGAATTTATAGAGGTTCATATAAACAACCTGAGAGTAGTTTTTTTGGTCCAGTTAAGAAAGAAATATCCTCCCAAAATTGCTCATCTCAAAATTTCTACTGCAGTCTATATAAATCAGGGAATTCTACAACTTGACAGTTCTCTACAGCTCAGCTCTGTTTTCAGGGTATTCTCTCTTCCTAGACAATAACATCTGAAATGATTTCTTCAAGTTATGGATTGTGATAATTTGTGTAAACATCTCTCCAACCCTGTTAGACATGTTTTAGATGCATGTGATAATAAGTTTCTAAAAATATTTTTACTTATTTATTTGTAAGAAAATATAGATAGATGATAAAGAGAGAGAGAGAGAATATGAGCACATCAGGGCCTCTTGACACTGCAAACAACCTTCAGATGTATATGCCATTTTGTTCATTTGCTTTATATAGGTACTGAGCAATTGAACCAAGGCCATCAGGCTTTGTAAGCAAGCACCTTTAACCAATAAGCCATCTCTCCAGCCCAATAATATATAAATTTTAATTTGATTGTTTCACTTTGAACTCAAAATTTTATGCACAAAATGAATAATATCCTCTACCTCTCCACAAACATGTTTTCTCTGGTTCCCACTGCTGGTCAAATCCAATGTCTTCTTCAAAACATGATACGGAAGAATGGAACCTGTATTGCAACTCTTTCACTTCATCTCTCTATCTATATCCAGTCATACCTCATTCCCCTATATTCATCCATAAAGGAATTTTTATTATATTCCTGAGAGCCTCACTTATTTTCCTACCTAACAGTGACATTTTGCCCTTGTCGTTGTCTTTCTTGTCTTTCTCTTCTCTTTCTGTTACTTGTCTTTCTCTTTCTGTTACTATTGTAGTATGTATGTGCCATGTGGTATGTGGTGTGGAGTGTGTGCGTGTGTGTCTCTCTCTCTGTGTGTGTGTGTGTGTGTGTGTGTGTGTGTGTGTGTGTGTGTGTTTTGTTGTATGCATATGTGGTGGGGTGCTCTTCTCTGAGAAGGCTGGAGTGGAAATTCTGATGGCTCACTCCATTGTTCTTCCATCTATTCTAATTTGAGCCAGACTCTCTTACAGATCACAAAGGTTGCTGAGTCTCTTTTGTTTTGTTTTGATGAGCTCTGGTGATTCTCCTGTCTCTGCTCTCCTTCTTGACTTGGGAAAGGGATACACTTGACCAAACTCAGCTGTTTATGTGGGTCCTGGGGATTGAATGTGGGAGATTTTTATGTCCCCTCAAGTGCTCATTCTTGCTCAGGAAGTACACTTAACTGCTGAACATTTCTCCAGCCATATATACTTTATGTTTAAAGTTGTAGCTTAATAGCACAACCAGGGACACCATCCAGATCCTTCACTAAGGGCCAGTTGTACCGATTAGAGGTTCCTACCACACTTTTTCATTCTCAACAGGCACAGACTGCATTTGGAGAACATTGTTCTTGCAGTGGTGTTTGGGGTAGAACATATGCCTTCCTGTTTGTACATGACTGCATGTCTGTTGTCTGTTACACGGCACACAGTGAGGCTTGCCATGTAATTCCTAAAGGAATCAATTAGACATTGATAAATTAGGACCATATTAGATCTTATGGGTATGATGATTTTTTTATTGATCAAGTTTTCAGAATTTACTTGGAGAAAATGTTAAGAGGAAACAAATGATGGCAGAAATCTGACTAGGGATATCAGAATTCACAAATCCTGGCAGAATTAATGTCCATATTTGATGGCTAAAATAACAGCATGTGTTCATTCTTCTTTTCATTTCTAACGGATTACGTTCTTTACCCATTTGACATAAGATTTGTACTATGTAAATATTTACTTTTATCCAACTTTCTGCTTTAAATTTGAATCTTATTTCCAATCTTATAATCACATTTACTAAATAACATGTTTTTCATTTGATTGCAAAATATTAACCTTACTGTTATTTTCTAATGTGTTCATTATTATTACTAAGAGTTAGGTGTTCAACATTCTGATGTACAAATTCCACCACAATGTGGTAGAATCACATATACTGCTGTTTTACCTGTGTGTTTTATAGAATTTCCAAACTATCTCAAAAGTTTTATGTTCCCAATAGTAGCTTTTTCCTTTTACTTCTTAAGTAAAACCCTGCCATTATGAACCAAAAATAACCATTAAAGTCAATGTAAATATAAACTTTAGTTCCTGTTACATCTTAGACTATCTGCAAGTTGTGCTTACAAAATCTTGACTTCACTTGAAAGTACATCTCTTTTATTTACATCCAATAACCATAATCAAAACTACTGGGCTTTTTTATTCTTTTTTGACTGATCTCAGATCATAGAAAGCCAAACATTATTGCAATAAAAGGACATAAAAGACTTGCCTACACATTAACATTCTATTTTTTCAATTTAAAATATCTTCTTTCTGCTTCCTAGATATTTGAAGATACATGCTCACTTTTAAAATTATTCATTATTCAACAAATATATATTCTGCATTGATGTTAGGCCAAGTACACTTTTAAGATTGTGCTGCCCTAGTATTTAAAAAGAACTTTACAAGAAATTAAGTATCTTTATTGTGAAAACAAGGAAGTTGAGACAAGGAGGGTAGATAACTTACTAAAGATCACACAGAGTTTAACAGAGTGATGAAGATAATTTGGTCCAGTTGCTAGCTACATCACTGAATTTTCTTCCTGAGTGCTTTTAGATTAGGATTGTTAAATTATGCTCTCTTTTCTCCTTTAAAATTAGATGGCTATTATTATTTGAGTCATAACTTCTAGCTCCAAAGCATCATTCCATACATACTCTATATAATTCTTTTGAAGTAATGTGTGCATGTGTGTGTGTGTGTGTGTGTGTGTGTGTGCATGCGCGCGTATGCACATGTGGTCTTGTGACATGGTCTATTAAGCACAGTATGACTTTAAACATACTCTGTAGCTAAGGCTGGCCTCAGTCTTCCAGTCTTTCACTCAGCCTCCTGAGTGTTAGGAATACAGGTCTGTATCCCAAGTGCAACCTGCATTTATACACTTATAATGCTTTTATATTGAATCTACCACTCAGTGAATTTCTTAGTGAAACATTTTTCACCATTTAAACTTCAGGATATTGACATTTAATAAATATTTCTTTAAGTTCTTAGATAGCCTCCCTGCTGCTATCATATATATCTGAGCAAAACAATGTGAGGAAAGATTTACTTTCATTCACATGTTTCAATCCATCATGCTGTGGAGGACATGGCAGAACAGAGTAGCTCACACCATGGACCCAGGAACTAGAAAGAAAACAATGTTAATGTGAGCAGCTTCCTCCTTTTTCCTCTTGTATTCTTTCCTGTCTCTCAGCCAACAGAGTGGTCTATCCCAAATTCAGTGTGGGTATTCACTTCTCACTTAGTTCTATCTGGAAATAAAAATAGCTTCACAGACATACCTTGGCTTGGTATACTCATACCCTAGGTACTTCTCAGTGTAGTCAAACTGACAATCAAGATTAACCCTTACAATTGGGACCAGTATTGATAAACACTTTCATCCTTTCCTATGTAATGTTCCAATTTCAAGGTAACTTAAGGTAAGACCAGAGTGGCTCATGAATTTATTTCCACCTAGCTAGGTGGAGTGCCTAAGTCTGAATCTAGATTATGATTCCACTATGACCTGAAGAGCACTTATAGCCATTGATGACCACACATTGTTGTTAATGACTTAAAAAACTAAAATGGGGGCTGGAGAGATGGCCTAGCAGTTAAGACATTTGCCTGCAAAGCCAAAAGACCCAGATGCAATTCCCCAGGATCCAAGTAAGCCAGATGCACAAAGTGGTGCATGCATCTGGAGTTTGTTTTCAGTGTCTGGAGGCCCTGATACGCCCATTCTGTCCTTTCTATCTCTCTCATAAATAAATAAATTCACAACAATGGGTTGGAGAGATGGATCAGCATTTAAAGACATTTGGCTTCAAAGCCTAAAGACCCAGGTTTGATTCCCCATCACCTACATAGAGCCAATTACATGGTAGTATATGCATCTGGAGTTTGTTTGCAGTGGCTACAGGCCCTGACATATACACACTCTCTCTTTGTGTCTCTATCTGTCTCTTGCTCTCTCTCTCTCTCTCTCTCTCTCTCTCTCAAACAAGTAAAATATTTTTTTAAAAACTGTTTTACTATTACAGAATGTCTTACAACCAAAGTAATATTTTCATTCTTGCCTTATACTCTTTTATTAGACATTATTAATATAATATAGTGTGTTTGTAGCCTCCCCACACACTCAAGGAAACCTCATCATTTGCAAGGAAAATAAAGAAGTAATAAAGTAACTAAACATATATAAGAAATTATATAATATATATATATATATATATATATATATATATATATATAGAGAGAGAGAGAGAGAGAGAGAAATTCATTATCTCTGAAATGTAATGAATTATGATACATTTAAAATGTTGATAATACACTTTATGTTCAGCACATGACACTTAGAATGGCTCTTGGATTCTTCTGCTGTATAAGTTTGAATCAAAGTTGATGAATGATAGCTCTAGACTGATACTTTAGTACTGTTAATGTGAAACTTACTTAAATTGACCACATTTAAGGTTTCTGTAAAGGTATTATCATTCAAATGAGATGGTCATATAATTACTCTATGCCAATTTCTATTTCTAGTTCCTCACACTGAAAAATAGACTTTAAAGATTCCTGTAGGAGTTTGGGAGGAGAGGTTATTTAGCCACTGCTACAGAGCCTAGCATTTAAGAAATACTAGAATTCTGGTTCAGACTTCAATGTCTGACTTATTATATTTCCACCTTTAACAAGCCTTAATGCCCATGGCATAAGGTGAGGATTAAATAAAATAAATACTGAGCAGGAATATATACATAGTTAAGTTTTAGCAGTTAATAATAAATTTTATTATTATGAATTTACATTTTTAGTACAGAGCTTGGAAACTAGTGGACATTAAAGTGGTTATTATGGGCTGGAGAGATGGCTTAGTGGTTAAGGCGCCTGCCTCCTAAGCCTAAGAACCCGGTTCCAATCTCCAGGTCCCACGTTTAGCCAGATGCAAAGTGACACAAGGGTACAATGCTGCACTTGCCCACAAGGGGGCACACACATCTGGATTTTGTTCACAGCAGCTGAGAGACTGCTAGCGTGCCCATTCTCTGTTTTCCTCTCCCTCTCTCTCTGTCTCTCTCTGTCTCTCTCCAAAAATAAAAAATAAATAAAGTGGTTATTATTATACTATATGATTTATATTTTCATGATAAAAAACTGGTCAATATTAAACAATGTTGAATTACTCACGTATTAAAAATTTTGTGTAAATTTTACAAAAACCTATTTTAATGACCTGAATCAAATTTCTTTAAATATTTGTTTTTATTTTACTTATTTATTAGAGAGAGAGAGAGAGAATGGGTACACCAAGGCTTCTAGCCATTGCAAACAAACTCAACACATGTATGACATTGTGCATCTGCCTTATGGGGGTTCTAGGGAATCCAACCTGTGTCCTTTGGCTTTGCAGGGAAGCACCTCAACCACTAAGCAATCTCTCTAGCCTTCAAATTTCTCATATATATATATATATATATATATATATATATATATATATATATATATACATGAATTTAGATTACTAGGTATACAGATTAACCTTATTAGATCAAAGCAAACAATCTAGTAATGAGATAGTACTTGACACTAGATCTGGGCTGCCAGTACTCACTTTAGTTGAATCATTTAGAAGTTAGTAATCACCACAGAGATTAGCACAAACTATTTTTCTTCATCTGAAAATGTAAATCTTAGAACTGTATTATTTGCACAAAAGAAAAGAGGAACAAATTTGCTTCGAGTCCCTTGGCACTGATTTCTGTGTTTAGGCAACATTTCCTTGCAGCTCATCAATATGCAATGTTATTGACTAAGTTGAACAAAAGGTGATATTGATTAGAGGCACGGACCAATAAACAGGCTATTGTTCCTGACTTATTATGAGTTAAGATTTATTACTCTTTAAATACAAATAAGACTTTCTAATATTAAATAGTATCTTTCAGAGATACACATAAATTTCAATGTTTTATAAAATAATAGTTATGTTTTCTCATCATTTTAATGCATAATTCCTTTCAAAATTTTCATTATTTCTAAAATGTATTTAATGAATAATTTTTGTGAATGTATATGGACAGCTTTAAACTCCAAATGCTGAAAGTGTATTGGAGATTTTGTTGGAAATAGTTTTTGTGCATAGGTGTAAACTAAACAGATTATATATGGAATTAGGCTTAGTTCACATTAACTCTTAAACTGATAAAATAGTAATCTAGTGTAATGTCTAGTAATAATGTCTAAGTTAAATTATGACATTTCTTGGAAACTTTCTCTAATTTATTTTTATGTTTATTTTTATTTATTTGACAGAGAATGAGGGAGAGAGAGAGTGAGAGAGAGAATGGGTGTGCCAGGGCCTTCAGCCACTGCAACCAAACTCCAGAGGCATGTGCTCCCTTGTGCTTCTGGCTAACGTGGGTCCTGGGGAATCAAACTGGGGTCCTTTGGCTTTACAGGCAAATGCCTTAACCACTAAGCCATCTCTCCAGAATTTTCTCTAATTTTTTAAAATTAATTTTCTTGAAAAATTTTAATGGTTGTTGTTTCAACTTTTATTATGGTTATCAAATACTAAGAAAAGTAAGTTATGACAAACTGGTCTTAACTTTAAATGTCTATCACTTTCTCTTGCAATAATAACACAGCATTGATACTCTAACAGGTTAGAAGACACATTACTTATGTCAAGAAATGTCAAGGAGTATGGATTAGAATGAAAAGGTTAGAGAGAGAAAGTGGACATTATATAAAGGCATTTGTATCATGATTTGAAAATCATTCTTAAATACCAAACTAATAATTTTATGAACACAGATAAAATAGAATTAAATTAACTTTGCTGTGAACATATTTGTGATATAGTTTAACCATCATCTAAAGAACTGTAATATAAAAAGAGTAGGGGTTTTGTGCTTTTTAAAGTTTTATTTATTCATTTGAGAGAGAAAGAAAAAGGGAAGGAGAGAGAGAGATAGTGAATGAGAATGGGCACGCCAGGGCTTCTGGTCACTGCGAACTCCAGATGCATGTGCCACCTTGTTAATCTGCCTTAATGTGGGTACTGAGGAATTGAGCCTGGATCTGCAGGCAAGTGCCTTAACTACTGAGCCATCTCTCCAGCCCTAAAAATAGTGTTTGATAAATGGAAATTGGGAAAAGAATTAATAGGGGAGGTCCTAAATTCCAATGCTGGATACATTTTGATTCAGTATCACAATTAGTGAAATTGAAGAATGGTTAGACAATATGAAGCAATGAAATTCACATATGATCCAAACTTTGAAAGTGTAACATGCACCTGTGCCAACAGTGTTGAATATGAAAAAGAAATATGGAGAATTTAGAGTGATGTAAACACACCCTTGCAAGAACATTTAATTTTAAGATATACTTTTTTATATTTTATTAATTTATTTATTTGTGAGGGATAGAGAGAGAAAGAGGCAGAATGAGAGAGAGAAAGAGAGAGAGAGAGAGAGAGGGAGAATGGATGCCTCAGGGACTCTAGCTACTGCAAAGGAACTTGAGACACATGAGCCGCCTGCCTTTATGTGGGTACTAGGGAATCAAACTCAGGTCCTTAAGCTGAGAGGACAAGCACCTTAACCACTTAGCAATCTCCCCAGCCCTTAAGATCTACTTTTAAAGAACTTGATTATGTTCATCAAACTTAATCATCATAGATGCCCACTTATATGATTTCCTATCACCTTTTGTCAGTCACAAGATACAGGGCAGAGCAAAGTTTTAGCATGTCTTTAAACAAATCTTTCATTTCAGTTATATAGAAAAAAAATTTACTATATATTTACTATATATTTAATTGCTGTCATTAATTACAAATACACATATTTTAGAAGTTTGTTTTGTTAACCTGATAAATACAATAATTTCTTAAATTTTAAATGGGATATCTTCAGATTTAAAGAAAGCTTACTTGCAATGTGTTTGTGCTTAGAGTGCCAAACCTTTATTGATATACTTGTATTCAACTAATTTGCTCATTTAATGTGGTCAGAGAGGAAAATATATATAGTTTCTTTTGATGCTATGGAATTTTACAGTTAATATTCACAAATCCAGTTTTCTCTTTTTGTATCCAGACTTAGCCAGGAAAATGCTCTGTACAACTTAGGTAACCCTAATAAACAGAATGTCTTCTTTAAAATGTAGCATGGATACAATTTTTTACATCAAAACATGTAATTATTTTTCAAGAGTCATAAGAGTGATATTTAAGTATTTTAATTACAAAGAAGGAAATCTCTATTCATTGAAGTATAAAATTTTATGAACAAAAAAAAATTGGTATACAAACCCATGGTTACAGGAAATACATCAACACCTTTGATGGTATGTATATATCGAGACATTTGTGTCATATAACACTCTGATATAAATCTTCACTTGGAACAAAAATTAAACCATCTTTATTTTGACTATAAACATGAAAATGCTTAGGGCACCTTATTCCACATCCCATGGTTAGGGACAGAAAGCAGACATGCCACAATATTTTTTTTATATATTTCTACTGTTCGAACCATATTAATGAGAACATCATTTTGGAGAACTAATTATTTCTATTTGTCTTGTGTCACACTTTCTAATTCCCCTATATTAGCACAGCCAAAGCAAATTAATTGCTTTTCCAGCGGTTGAACCTTGTCCAAGAATGAGCTCACATTCCTTTCCAGTTTCCCTGTTTGTGGGAGTGCATTGTGTCAAAAATTTCTCTGGATACTAAACACAGCCTTGAGAATACCTTTACACATTTCTGTGTGCTCACTTGATGGAATTTGTAAGTTTAAGTGACCCGCCAGGAAAGATAAAGTTCTTAGCTGCAAGATTATACATCAAAACAGTTAAAGTGAAATTAAAATTAAATGAATGAATCTCACTGAAGCAAAAAAAGCAGTAATTAATGGTTCCCTTAATTGTCTTCATAAAATATTTGCATGGGTCTAATTTGCATAATTTGCATGTATTAATTAATCTTTCAAAGGAATTTTGTGCTGAGAGAAGCCAAAAAATCTCTTTGTTTTATTTAAGATCTAATGAAATATTTATCTTCTTTAATGAACTTCTCATCTTCATTAAAATAAAAATTGCAGAAGTTTGTATGTTTTAAATGTTTTTATAATTGAACTATTCAAAAAACTCTCTTTAGACTTTCAACAGCTGAAAAACAAACACATTATTTACCATTCAGTATCATTTTAACAACGGCAACACGATTTAAAAAAAGAAGGTTCAATCTCACTTAGTCAAAGGTGGCAAAGCAATTGGTAAATGAATAAAGCTTGTTAGTTTGAAAAATAAGATGTGTAAAGCCTGGTGATTTCTTGCAATGACAATGTTATTTTATAACTGAAATTCTAAGCAATTAGAACGGTATGGGTGAGAAAAATCAGTATGTTTAATTGTTTGGGAAATGGTTCATTGGTTGAAAATATCTTAGCTGCTCCAAAGAAATGACTCCATAAACATTCATCTGTTATTATTAACAACTGATAGATTGACAGTATTTTTGGCAGCAGCTGCCCAGTCCCAACTTCATCCTAAATCTGTCCACTGAAGACTTGCAGCAGGGGTTTCAGAGCTCACAAACTCAGGGATCAGAGTGAAAACCAAGAGACGTGCCTTGGAAGGGATGAAATGCACAGTCTCCTCTTGTGCCAAATCGTATGTATTCCCGGGAACAGAGAGAATGTTAGGAGAGGGCCTGGGTGTTCAAAAGACATAAGGGAAGGGAGATGCTGATCTATTCATGGGATTCATTTTTTTTTCTCACAATAGTATTTCAGGATATTACGCAGAGTAAGTTCATTTCCAAAGCAAAATAAACTATGCATAGTTTTTTTCTCCTTTTTATGTTATTAACTTCCATATCAAACACCTTTAATATAATATTTGAGGCAACTGAGGCACATGCATGTAAATTGCTTGAACTCCATAGTGAAGTCAGGATCTCTTGAGTCCTTTTGTCTCTATATGCCTTGCTTCTTACACAGCAGCCATCTTTTTATCTCACCATAATTTATGAATTGACTGTGAGGAGCTCAGTGTTACGCTAGACAATGAGGGTGGCATAAATTTATAAGAATTAAGATTCAAAATGCAAACATATAGTTCTTTTCATGTAAAGTTTAGCAATGTGTTAAAAAATCAATTAAATTGACTTTGGGTTTCTGTATAGCTCATCTCTAGTGAAAAGGCATTTCCATCGAGGCAAGGTTATTTCCTGATCTTATAACCTCTCTCCATTTGTACATTGTCAAGAAGTTTTTTTTTTTAAAAATAAAGTTTCTCTAAAATACATAAAAGAAAAAATCGCTCATTTTGTGGATTAATTAATAAATCAGTTAAAGGGTGAATTCCAGTACAGAATTTAATATTAATATTATAGATTATTTAAATAAGTCATTTTAAAGCAAATAGTTAACATAAATTTATGTTATTTCTAGGAAAGTAGACCAGAATTGGCAATTCGATGACAAAATTACCATTCATTTATTATGGGAACTGTTGCATTGTTCGTACTTTTGAACAATCAGAATGTAAAAATATTTAAATAGTTTTCCCTGTAAGTGTAAACACTATGAATACAGAGAGAAAGAGGGGAAAGGGAGAAAAAGATCCTGGATCTTGAATTTATGGTTCAGATTCCATGTTGATATTTAGTATTTTTAAAATAAAAAAGAGATAAATGAATGATGTTAATAAATTTTTTAGCTTTAAGTTTCCTAAACTGTACAATTCAAACACATTATTAATATGCATGACATTGACCTGTTACATATTTAAATAAATTAATATCTATGAAAGACTTAGAATGGTGACTTTCAGAGACCATGTGCTGAATAACAGTGGCTACTTTTATGACTATGCACAAATCTAATATAATCATGCTTCAATCATATTATATTTTGGTAAAATGCAAACATATCTTGTGATTATTTTTTGAATTCGCTTAGGCCAATTAAAGCCTATTAGCTTGTACATTGTCATACTGTAACTTTACTCACAATTTAAGCTAACAAGAGACAATTACACTCACCACATTTTCAAGTCCATTTTAAAAATAGCAGGATTCAGAATATTTATGTCAATTTAAAGGTTATAGCTTTAGGATATTAATTTGCAAAGTCAGGTATTGTGTGTAATTATTTGACTCATTTAAAATTAAAGTTAAGGTACTTAATGTTTTACTCAAATTTGAGATGGAAAAGTTACTTTCTTAATTTTTTATTATATTTTAACAAATTTCTCTTAATATGATTTGTGTTTTTATATAGTGTGGAGTAAGAAGAGACTCTTCTAATTCATATATAATCACACTCCTGAGATAGTAAATCTCCAAGCATAGTTCCACTTAAGCTTACTAATTACACCTATAAAACGATGAATGATGGCTACAAATTATTGGATCTGACTCTCATTCTTTATTTATTTCTCCCTGGGAGAAAGAGTGCTGGATGGGGAGATTTTAGGCCATAAATTATTCCCATACGTACTCATGTGTGTCATGTTTAACTTTGATTCCATACTATGGCTTTACACTTAATTCTGAAGGCTTATGAAGTCATTGTAGTAGAATTAAGAACCGGGTATTTGCTTTCCACGATAAAATATTTACTTATGTTAATAATTTTGACGTCTTTTCTAATTCCTCATGCTGAGTAATATGGTTTTAGGGCTATGTAGTATTAAATTTTGTAGTATTTGGCTGGATTTAATAAGATTCTCCAACATAGTTTTATAAGCTTTTACAATCTAGGCCTTATACCTTGCAAAAGGACTGAAATGTGTAGAAATTTCAAGAGTGAGATTAGATGTAAAACAACACAAATGGAAATCTATTGATCTGTAGCAGCAGACATCACTAGGTAAGAGTTAACTCTTGTCACAGATACAGAAGCTCAACAGTACCATATTCATTGCTAAAGGTACTTAGAATGGTGAGACAAAATTACACTGGAAGCCTGAACAGAACATGCAGCTTTATTTATAGCCTCTGGTAATGGTAGGGCAGCTATAACCCACTGACTCAAAATATCTGGTGGGAGCCAGTCTTGGTGGTGCACACCTTTAAACCTTTAATCTCAACAGTTGGAAGACCGAGGTAGGAGGATCAATATGAGATTGAGGCCACGCTGAGACTACACAGTGAATTCCATGTCATCCTGGGCTAGAGTGAGATCCTAACTTAAAAAAACAAATGTGTGTGTGTGTGTGTGTGTGTGTGTGTGTGTGTGTAATCTGACAGGACTGCAGACGTGGTCAGTTGGTAAGGTGCTTGTCTTGAAGGCATGAGGAACTGAGCTCAGGTGCCCAGTACCCACATTAAAATGTCAGGTATGTTAGCAGGCACCAGTAATCCCAGAGTTTAGGCAGAGACAAGTAGATTCATACAGCTTGCTGGCCAGCCAGTCTAGCCTATGCAGGACACTGAGAGATCCCTGTCTCAAAAGGAAGTAGATGGTCTAGCTGAGGAATGCCAACATTAACAACTGGTGCTCTCCTCTGACTTCCACACATATGTATACAGATGCGCACATATACTCCCCCCACACATGTCCCCACACACATAGACCCAAACAAGCAAAACAACTGGGTAAGGTAGCATATGTCATCATATAAACAAGTCAAAACCACTTATTCTCTCTCAAACAGGGAAGTTCCCAATACTTTTTTTTTAAATTAGTTATGTATATAGTATATATACAGCCATGATGGTACCATCGTTAGCCTTCTCCCTGTCCTTCCCCCATGGGTAATGTGGGTCTTGCCTTATGTGGGCAGCCATCAGTTATGCAGGAGACTCTGCAATGACTCTGTGTATAATGACCCAACCCAACTCATGGCTCTAACAATCTTCCCGCCCCCTCTTCCACGAATTCCCTGAGCCATGTTGGGTTCATTTTAGGTCTATTTCAGTGATGAGGTTTTGTAAGTCTCTGTGTCTCTGGATATCTGATATGGTAGGAGTTGAGAGTTCTGCATGAATACAATGATTCTGTCTCCTCCTATAAACTGTCAATTATTTCATACTTATGAGATGGTACTTTGATGCCTATTTATATCTTCCTTTAAATCTATGCAATTAAGATTAATCCTATTGTGTTTGACACTTAAAAGTTATCAATACCGTACAGAATAAAACGTGCCCATGTAGAATCAAATTGTTCTTTATATTTATGTGGGGGGTTGAGGAGAGAGAAAGAGCAAGAGATGAAGAGAACAGAAAGACAAAGAGATATGGATATGCCATAGTGTCTTGCTACTGCAAATGATCTCCAGACATGTGTGCCACTTTGTGCATCTGGCTTTACATCGATACTGGAGAATTGTACCTGGGTCCCCTGGCTTTGCAAATAAACACCTTTAACTTCTGAGCCATCTCCTCAGTCCATCATTTTATTTGTAAATTATTTAAATTTAAAAGATTTAAAGAAATAGCAGAGGATAGCTTAAAGCATTTCCTATTTATGTAGTATACTTAAATAGACTTACATTTCTCTAATAATTCATGATTAATCTGGAATTTCTCCTCTGTCAAATGGAACTGTGTGTCACAGTTTCAATGAATGAAAAGAATGGAGTAAATATGACAGACAGGAAAAGAATTGTTTATTGGATAGAGGTCAATTTTTTTGGAATAAATCTTACTTTTTTCTCAATGGGATCTCATTGAAAAGTATAAAATGTGCCCTTATTGTCCAAGAGTTACTAGAAAGCAACAGGATCTAAATGTGACTAATAATTTTCATATTGGTTTATTATATGTGTATATTTTATTTTGGTCTTAAAAATTTAAATATAGGCAAAATTTAACTGGTTACGTATTGCTTAATTTTAGACCCACAAACATAAAAAGTGAATGCAGGTGTTTCCATTGCAATGAACTATTTTGTAATTAATCTAGTTGGAAATCTGCTCCTTGACTCTCAGAATGATAGTCCTGTCCACTTAAAACCAAGAGCATGAGACAAGCCATTACTGTCATGGTTCCTCAACTCTCCATACAAAGACATCAAAGAAAAATAGCTGTCCTGTCATAGATACAATAGAGCCGGCTTCATTTTGTTAAAACCCGTCAGTCAGGGCTGGAGAGATGGCTTAGCGGCTAAGGCGCCTGCCTGCTAAGCCTAAGAATGCTGGATCCAATGTCCAGCGGTTCCAATCTCCAGGTCCCACGTTTAGCCAGATGCAAAGTGAGGCAAGGGCGCAATGCTGCACTTGCCCACAAGGGGGCGCACACATCTGGATTTCGTTCAAGCAGCTGAGAGACTGATGGCGCGCCCATTTCTGTCTCCCTCTCTATCTCTCTCTGTCTCTCTCTCCAAAAATAAATAAAAAATAATAAAAAATAATTTTAAATAATTTAAACCCATCAGTCATTTGAGACAGCATCCTTTCGTGTCATAATTTCTCACCCACCAAAAGAGGTTCAACTCACTAAATTAAAAAATGTGGTTGTGCACCATGAGACAAAGGTAGGAGGATCACTGTGAGATCAAGGCTAGTTTGGGACTATAGAGTAAATTGCAGATCAGCCTAGTCTAGAGTGAGAATCCAATTCAAAAAAAAAAAAAAAAAAAAAAAAAATAACAACAGCAACAAATAATGGTAAGGAGAAATGGCTTAGAGGTTAAAGACAATTGCTTGTAAAACCTGATTGCCTGGGTGCAATTCCAGCACCCACATAAATCCATATGCACAAAGTAGATAACATAATGTATCTGTAGTTCATTTGCAGTGGCAAGAGGCTCTGGCATGGCACTTTCTTTCTTTCTTTCTTTCTTTCTTTCTTTCTTTCTTTCTTTCTTTTTTCTTTCTTTCTTTCTTTCTTTTTTCTTTTTTCTTTCTTTCTCTCTCTTTCTCTTTCTCTTTCCCTCTTTCTGTCTCCCCCTCTCTCTCTTCCTCTCTCTCATTGTAAATAAATAAATAAAAATGCAAAAAGGTTGATAAAATGTATGAACCCAGTGAAACTCCTATGAAAATTAGTTCTTGCAAGCTTATAATTTAAACCAGAAAAAATGGTAAATCTATTAATGTTTCTTGATTATTTTAATTTCACTATAGCAAATTTTTAAATTTTTTTCTGATTTTTAAATTAGAAACAGAGAGAGGAACACACAGAGAGAATATGGGCATGCCACGGCTTCTAGCCACTGCAAATAAATTCCAGATGCATGCACCACCATGTGCATCTGGCTTATGTGTGAACTGGAAAATTGAACCTGGGTCCTTAGGCTTTGTAGGCAAGCATCGTAACCACAAAGTGATCTCTCCAGCACAAGAGCTAGATTTTAAAAATATTTTATATATTTTTATTCATTTATTTGAGAGAGAAAGAGAGAAAAAATATGCCTGCCAGGGCCTTTAGCTCTCCAAATGAACTCCAGACATATGTGCCACCTTGTGCATCTGGCTTATATTGGAACTGGGGAATTGAATTGAGGTCCTTTGGCTTTGCAGTCAAATACCTTACCTGCTAAGCCATCACTCCACCCACACAATAGCTAGATTTTTTGAGGCAGTTTTTATTTACTTGTTTCTGAGAAGTCCATAAAAAATTCATTTCCCCAATTAGTGTGTAAATATTTAGGCTGGTGTTTGTGTATTAGGATCTCAAATGCAACTCTTCATTGTCTTGTTTTGAATAGTGTTAGGAGGTATAATTCTGTTCCTTTGTAAGAAAATTAGAACCTATGCAATTACTAAAACCCAACAATCCACATAGAAAGGCTATAAATAGGTTAAAAATTATGGTCACAAAGAGATAGAATTTTATTTCATTCTAAAAACTATGAATATATACATTTTTTAGTTCTTTAACTCAATTATTCTTTGACAATTTCAAACACAAATATGTATGCATATATAGTATTTTGATTATATATACATTTATGCTTTCATATTTCCAGACTCACTATAACTCTTCTTCCTACCACTTGCCAGTTACTATAGTAAAGAATAGAATATTTTTGCCTCTCCCAACCATTATTGTTAGCTCCTCAGAGAGGTGAGACATCAGGAAAATGGAATAAAATTGAAAATATTATATTTTTAACAATTCTAGAATTTTTATGAAGTGCTAGGGAGAAAATATATATGCACATTCTTTACTACATTCTGTGATCATTGATTATTCAGATTTCTGAATGCTAGTTTATTTTTATTTTTATTTTTATTGTCAGTATTTATTATTTCCTTAAAAAGACGATATAACCAACATATACACATAAAATAAACTATTTGGTGTTGTCAATTTATATTTTTATATACCTGTGGGATAAATAGTGACATTTTTTAAAATTTTTTTATTTATATTATTCTGATTTTACATTCATAGTATTGGTTCCATTGTCCTCCTCCCTGTCCTCCCACTTTCGAAGGGACCCTCATCAATGAGGAATGTGGGTCGTGCATTGTGAGGTTAGTCAAGAGTTCTGGGGGGTAGGCCCCAGTCTCTGTGCATAATGCCCCAACTCGTGACTCCAACAATCTTTCCGCCCCCTCTTCCACAAGTTTCCCTGAGCCACTTTGGGGTCATTTTAGTTCTGTTTCAGTGATGAGGTTTTGGGAGCCTCTGTGTCTCTGGATATCTGGCTTAGTTGGAGTTGGATGTTCTCTGTGTTTATCTCCTTCAGCCTTTTTCTGGTGTCATGATCGCCTTGAACGCTGTATTCTTGCCCTTCCCCTGCGTTGTTCTATGGTTTCAGTTGGTGAGGTGTGGTTAGCTGATCCTCCCTTCAGGTTCGTTGTCCACCTGAAAAAAGATAAGCAAATTCTCCAACGGAGAGAAAAGTTAGTACTAGGTAGAAGGGATGACCATCTATGTTTTGGAGGGAATTTTGTATGCGTTGGCTCTCTTCTAGCCCACATTTGGTGGTATCTTGCTCTTGGAGACTGAGCTTATTTTTGTACCTGGTTTTGACTTATTTCCCAGTTCCAGCAATGAGTTGCATTCCACTGAGTGGATCTGTTAGCCAAATCAAGAGCAGTTGGTTACCCACCATGGCTGTTTGCCACTACTGTACTTGTATGAGCATTACGTCAAGTTGTTTCCTGCTGGGTATCTTAGACTGCAAGTTTTTTGGACCAATGTCGGACATTTTCCCCCAGTTGCTCGTGTAGCACCCTCTGGTACTAGACTAGCTAACTGTCTGGGGACTGACCTTCTTCCTGATTCTGGCCAGGTCTCTCTGTGTTTGATCTCACACACGTATGCTATCTTCGACAGTAGGGTCTTACCATTAACCTTTGGTGGGTCACCAAGAACTCTGACAGAGACATTTTGATTCAGAAAATTAATCTATGTTAGTCAACATTTGCATAACCTCAAATATTGAAGATTGTTTTGTAGTGAGAACAGTTGAAACTGACTATCAGCAGTTTTACAGTGTACAGTTCTTTCTTGTTAGCTGTAGTTACCATAATATACAATAGATTTTTTGTCCTGTTTCATCATGATCTTTTCATTCCCCTCACCAACCAAAGTGAAACAGTAACTGGCCAAGACATATACACATTAAGACAAAATGTTTAACATGGCACAGTGGTGCACACCTTTAATCCCAGTACTAGGGAGGCAGAAGTAGGAGAATTGCTGTGAGTTCGAAGCCACCCTGACACTACATGGTGAATTCCAGCTCAGCCTGGACTAGAGTGAATCCCTACCTTGAAACACCAAAGACAGAGAGAGAAAGAGAGCAAGAGAGAGAGAGAAAATGTGTAAAGGCTTTACATATGCTAAATGGCTAATATCAAAACATATATTAGGCCGAGCATTTAGTCCCAGCACTCAGGAGGTGGAGGTAAGACCCGGAAACAATATAGTGAATTTCATGTCAGCTTGGGCTCAATCAAGACACTACCTCTCAAAAACAAATTTCTCTCTCTCTCATCCATCATCTATCTGCCATCTATCTGTTATCTATCTATCTATCTATCTACTTATCTATATATATATATCTATCATCTATCTATCTGTCTCATCTAGCTATCTATATGTTAACATTGCAATGATCAAGTTGTATTTTGTATATGTGAGAAGATAGAAGTTTCATTGCTTTGCATGTGTAGAACAGTTTTCTCAACACCTGTGGAGACTGTCCTTTTACATTACCTACATTTAGCATCTATGTTGAAAAATCAGATGACCTATACAAATGGCTTATTTTGGGTTTTCTAGTCATTTCAATTGGTGTCTTTTTTATTTATATACATTTTTCCAAAACCATGCAGTATTAATTATTACTGCTTTATAACGTTATGTAAGTCTAAATCTAATACTGTGATACCACATTGTTTGCTTATGACTACATCAGCTCTGCAATGTTTTGTTATCATTCCAAATCAATTTTAGAATGTAAATACTTCAAATTTCATTTATTTATACTGTGGCTTTCTCTTTTCTCTCTGTATGCCATGATCTGAATGTCTACATATTTGCATGACTAATCCAGTTAAGTATTACATATAATTATGTCTATTTAAGGAGAGATCTAGAAGTCTAAAAATCATGACTTCAATTTATAATGAAACCGTAGAATTGGTGTTCTTGTGTCTTTCACCTAAATATTTTTTCAACAGTCCTATTTTCCTAAACCCTGTAAATGATTCAACTTCTGTGACGTGGAGTAGAAAAATCACATAACAGCACAAATCCTCAGCCTGGCTTCTACACTTTTGCCTGAGTTCTCCTCTGAGGAAACTGTGGCTGAACAATTTTTAACATCCTTCCATAAGAAGCAATAACATATATTTCATTCATATATTGTTGAATTTTCTGTGTCCTGAAGTTTTCAAAGTCCATGTGTAGCAATACAACCTAAGCATAGTGTTAAAAGTCAAGCAGTGTCATATGGAATGATCTGTGGCAAGCTTCTACCACTGCCTTTGCTGTGATCTAATTTAATTTAACAAATGTATATATATATGTGTGTATGTATATATATATATATATCAAGGCTAGGAACATAGAATGTAAAAGATATATATTTTTGAAAAATAACTCAAAATTCAACATATAGATAAATATATAATTCTAATGTCATATATACTTAGTTAATTCCTATTGACTCAGTTGTAGATGTCAAGATATTATTTAGGAGTGGTAAGGACTATAAGAGAAATTGTATTGAAATAAAAGTGTGAAAAGGAGATGGAGAGAAGAGTAAGTGTTTAAGCTTGCTTCCTGTGCAAGCAAGAGGGCCTGATGGGGTGTGAAACCATCTGAGTTTGAATTTCCAAAACCCACATAAACAGCTGGGCATTGCCACTCGCTCCTGTAACCCCAGTCCTGTAGAGAAGAGCAGAGAATAGCGCATCCCTGGAGCTCAAGGAACAAAAGCAAGCTCAGGTATTGGTAGGGGGATACAGCTCAAAATAAAAAGGAGTGGAAAAGCTCTGGAGCTGGACACAGTCTGCTGTTGACACCACAGGCAAGCTCCTCCCACTGCAGCTGATCGCATCGGGTGCAGCGCAAGGGGACATGCACACTATTGGCAACATATAACTGAAACCTAAAAAATTAACAAAATTTAAGACTGTAGATTGTACAGTGGTTAAGGCATTTGCTTCCAAAGCCTGCTGGCCTGAGTTCAGCTTCCCAGTACCTATGTAAAGCCAGATGTACAAAATGGCACATACATCTGGAGTTCATTTGCAGTGGTAGGAGGCCCTGACACATCCATACTCTGTCTATCTCTTACTCTCTCTTCTAACAAATTAATAGATAAAACTCTTTTAAAAATAAATAAAAATTAGAATTTAGAATTTTTAAATGTTTACCACAAAGGTGTTTATATATAAAAAACCCACTAAATTTCATTACTTAAACCCAGTGCTCCTGAATATTAACAAAGTGATTTCAGAGCCCATAATGCAAGATATTCTAGTTAGTGATTGTTAAAGGATCAGACCCTAAGCCTAGGTCTTCTTTAAAGCTATGTGTGCTATCAATATAAGTGATCTGATATTTGAGAATAGCAAAGAAATAATAGTATTGTTGTTGCTGAGCATAGCATTGGACTGTTGCTTAAATATTTGCTAAAATAAAATTTTTGTCCCCTCTGTTTTTACTAAACTTGAAATCAGTATGATACATCCAAAATAATAAAAACAATACAGCAGAGTTATTCTGAGGTAGTGGAGACAATAAAATGAAGAATGTAATGGAGTAATGAGAATTCAAGTTTGGGTGTCCTAGAAAGGAAAGGTGAGAAGGCAGATTTAAACATAGGAGGTAAGTCAAATTGCAAGGCAAGAATTAAAGCAGTGATTGGTCGTCTACAGTGGGTAATTTGGGAGAGTTCCAAGCTAGCATATACAAAGAGTGTGGGCTTCCTGATATTTGCTGTGAGTTAACCAAGGGACATGTAGATCAAGTTGTAGAGGAGGTATATATGTAAGTATGGAGGTGGAGTTTGCATGTGAGATCCAGAGCAGAAACAAACCTGCACGCTATGAAAATTCAGATGTTTCCCACCGCGAACAGAATCCTTCCCTCTGTTAAATCCTGGCATTTTTTTCCAGCCGCTCCCCACTTGCCTTTCTCTCAAAGAAATACTACTTAATGTGTTCAAATGTCTAGGTACTCATACAATTTGTAGCATCTTATGCCATCTTCATATGTAACAAATGATGGAACTTAAAAAAAAAAATCAGAAACAACATGACTTTCCCCAGGGCATTTAGAAAAAATAGTCAAAATTTGTTCTTTAAAGTAAGTTCTAATAAAACAGAGGCCAAGAAATTTACACTGTTAGCTTATATTCATGAAAA
This sequence comes from Orientallactaga sibirica, assembly GCA_036365145.1. NCBI lineage: Eukaryota > Metazoa > Chordata > Mammalia > Rodentia > Dipodidae > Orientallactaga > Orientallactaga sibirica. Next base: position 12,296,213 of record JAEOAD010000024.1, on the reverse strand, counting down.
CTTGGCTAGTGGATAAAAACTATACATGCTACTATGTGAGATAATTCATATCTGGCTTATTTATTTTACATCTTTGTTGATTCTGCAGATTTTAGCTATGACAAACTGTCAATTCCACTCTTGCATTAAGATACATGTATTTTTCATGATACTGTTTCATACAGCAATATGTTGGATATCAGTCCTTTAAAATAATCAAATTAAAGTGAATAGAGCCATAAATAAAAAAGCAGAAATAATTTACTCTTATGGAAGCTTTTCCTTCTGATGCACAGATATCCCTCACAACCATTTGAACAGTATGATGTGTTCATATTTTGATGAAAGGAAAGTAAAAATTATACTTATTCTTTGGACTTGATAAGTAAAGGAATAACACTCATGTAGTTTTTATTATTATTATTATTTTTTTTTTTGGAGAGACACACAGAGAGAGACAGAGAGAGAGAAAGGGAGAGGGAGACAGATAGAGAATGGGTGCTCCAGCAGTCTCTCAGCCACTGTGAAGGAAATCCAGATGTGTGCGCCTCCGTGTGGCAAGTGCGGCATTGCACCCTTGCGTCACTTTGCATCTGGCTAAACGTGGGACCTGGAGATTGGAACCGGGTTCTTGGGCTTAGCAGGCAGGCACCTTAACCGCTAAGCCATCTCTCCAGCCCTCATGTAGTTTTTTGAATGATCATGACAAAGTATGCATTTTACCAAATGGACTGTAGCCTCACACTGTGTTAAAATTCCTTAATACATAATGGATGGGGCAACAGATTCATCAAGTGGCAACTTAGACCTGCAATATTGAGAGATTTCAACTGTGCTCTGCACTAGTACAAAACAAAATGAAACAAGAACTCAGCCTGCTAAAATATCTAATAAAGTTAGGAAAACTTCATAAAGACAACATAACATGACAATATAGAAAAATGCTCAAAATTTATTATACATGACTTACAAGTTAATATTTTCACATCTATGAATGTATATTACTGCAAGAAAAAATGAAACTGCTCTGTCCATGTAAGATGGTAAAATATCAAGAATTTAAGATAAAATGGGCATCTGGGGCTGAACAATTTGCTACTGCCTGAAGTACAACTGTAAATGACCCCTATAAGAGTAGAAGAGAATCCCTGGCAAGAGTACTATAGGGTCCTTATACTAGGAAAGAAAATATTTTATTTTAGGTTTTGTTAGACATCGTTTGCATCAGTACCTTCAATTCATACGCTTCTTTAAAATCTTATCTTTATTCAAAATGTAATGGTGTGCTTGATGACATAAGTTAATTTTATTCATGTCACAATTACTAAGGATGGGAAAATAAGGCAATACTGACAGTTACCACAACCATAAACTACTCATCTAGATGGAAATGGTGGCCTATGTTACTGTGACCCAGGGCACAATTTCACAGTGGACATGAAATATACATAGATCAGCATTTATCTTCGTTCCAAATATATGCACATCTATTATAAGATACTTTAAATGTTTAGTTGTAAGATTTTGTGTTTATATCATGAGATTGTAAAGAAATTTGGCAATCTCAATGGAATTTAATATATGCTGGGAACAATCTGGAACTTATGTAAATTAAAAGTCTAAAATGCTCAGATGTTTCCTAATTTTCCTCATTCCTAGAGACAAAAACAATTTATAAAATGCAAAATTTTTCATTAGCATTGCATATTTTTGTGATAACACATTTGGCCTTTTTTCCCATTGCTTTCTACTTTAGAAAACATTTAGTGTCCAACATTTGTTATTATTTGTGGCTAGTTTGTTGATATTTTCATTATTAATTTGCAAAACTTTGAGTCTGTTCCATTAGAAAACATTCAGTACAAAAAACAACATTTTGAAAAACTGCAAAACACTAGTTTAACCAAAGCTGATCTCAGCCAATAATCACCACTGAACCAAATAGTCTCAGGGACATTAAATAGGTTATTGAGTTCCAATTTTTTTATTAAGAATTTTAATACAAGGGACTGGATAGATGATTTAGTGGTTAAGGTGTTTGCCTGCAAAGACAAAGGATCCTGGTTTGACTCACCAGGACTCATGTAAGCCAAATGCACAAGAGGGCTCATGTATCTGGAGTTCATTTGCAGTGGCTAAAAGCCCTGGAACACCCATTCTCTCTCTCTCTCTCTCTCACTCTCTCTCTCTCTCCTTTCTCTCTCTTAACAAATAAATAATGTATTCAAAAGTTTAAGAAAAAGAATTTTATAACATGAACATACTGTAATTTAATTATAATTACTCTCTTTTGACTCCCTCCCATACTTCCCTTTCACTGAATCCCCTCCTCTTTTCTATATTTTTATCTCAGACTTTTGGTTTTCATCCATCATTTATGTCAAAATCCTAATTGGCTCAATATTGTGCTAGTTTTATGGGGTTAAAGACATCCACTGTGACGTCATGAGTGCAACTGTCAGTTCATGTCTAGAGAATATTGCCCCAAAGGGCTCCTCCTCACCCTGTGGCCCTTACATTCTTTCTCACACCTCTTCTGCATTGTGTCCTGAGCTTAGATGGACATTATAGAGAGGTTTCACTTAGCACTGAACTCTTAATAGCCTCTTAATTTTGAGTATTTGATTGTTTGTTTGTTTGTTTGTTTGTTTGTTTGTTTGTTTTATTGGTATCCACAGCCATCTCCAAAGAGAAGTTTCTCTGGCCAGTGATGAGAGCAAGACTAGTTTTTTTTTTTTTTTTTTTTTTTTTTTCCTCACACCTCCACTGCAAGGAAGCCTGAGTCCTTGGCAGATGTGATAGAGATGTCTCATCCACTGCTGAGCACTCATCTATCACTTCTTGTCATCACTTTGACAAGTCTTGGATCTCCCCAGTAGTCATTACTATCTGCAAAAAGAAGCTTCTCTAACCAAAACTGAGAGCAACCGTAATCTATGGGCATAAATAATCTATTTATAAGGTAATTTTGTGGGCACAACATACACACTTAGCCAAAGCACTATGGTAGTTTCCTCTCTAAGACCTATGGCATTCCAAGTTACCGGCTTTTGTTTCAGTTTTCATTATGCAGCATGCATTTGCTCCCATAGAACAGGCTTCAAATCCAACTAGAGAGAAGTTTGTTACTCCCATAACTGACATGCCACTATTGCACCTGTGGGCACATTGTGCTGCTCTTTAAATGTAGTATCTTTGCAATTTTTTTTTTTAGTGAGTGAAAGTATTTTTAATGTGATGCATATCTGTGTGGGGGTATGGCATATGTACATATTGTGCTGTGTATTATATGCCTATGTGCCCATGTGGTGCCTCCTGCCCTCACCTGTACTGGGTTGTACTGAACTGCAATAACCAGAATGGTACAGTGTGTAGTTTGTCCCATCACTCTTCCACCCACTCTTATTTAAGCTGGAGACTCTTATTGATAAGGTAACTTCTCCCATTCTACCCTACCCTCACCCCAGTGAATCTCAAGTCTCTGATTCCCTACAAGACTGAGGTTATAGACATGCATGGTCACACCCAACTGTTTATGTGGGTTTGGGCGATCAAACTCTAGAGGTCTCTCATGCCTTCTTAGAACCTCATTCTTGCATAGGCAGGATTTTAAATGACTCATCCATCTTTCCAGCACCTTCCAGAATTTTAACAAACTGTAGTGGAACAATATTTTTCTTTTTGACCTTTTAATTTTTTTATTTTTTTCCTGATTGTTTGTACTTTTTCCATGTGTGTATGGCATACATCTATGTTTATATATGTGTTCATATGTGTGTGGGTATATGTGTGTTTTAGGGTATGCATATATACATATTGGGTCGAGGAGTCAGAAGTTGTCATTGTGTCTACCACTACTGCTGTCCATCTTATTTACTGAAAGTTTTTCTTTTTTTTTTTTTATTATTTAAAGACAGAGCCAACAGATTCAGGTATTCTAGCTAGATGGTTTCCCTGGGGAGTCCCTGTCACTACCTCCCAAGCATTAGTTCCATCATCAAGCTGCCATGCTCACAAAGCATCTAAGTGGATACATGGAACTGAACTCATATCCTCATGCTGACAGTATAAGTAATTTATACACTGAGCCATCTTCACAGCCCTTCTTTTCCTTTTTCATTGTTCATTAACTTTTAACAATTCCACTAGTGACTGTCCTTCATAAAATTGACTTATGTCACACTATCAATCATTGCTTCTTGAATTGAGGTTAAATTTTGAGGAGCATTATAAATTTAAAGAATCCGGGCTGGAGAGATGGCTTAGTGGTTAGGTGCTTGCCTGTGAAGCCTAAGGACTCCAGTTCGAGGCTCGATTCCCCAGGACCCATGTAAGCCAGATGCAGATGGTGGCACATGTATATGGTGTTCATTTGCAGAGGCTAGAGGCCCTGGCATGCCAATTCTCTCTCTCTCTCTCTCTCTCTCTCTCTCTCTCTCTCCTATCCCTGTCTCTAATAAATAAATAAATAAATAAAAAATAAAACAAGTAAATTTAAGGAATCCATGAAGGTATTTGTGTGTGCGTGTGTGCATGCACAATTGCATGCATGTCATTGTACACACATATGAAGATCAGAGGATAGCTTCCAGATGTCTGTCCTCACCTTCCTCCTTGTGTGAGGATGGGTTTCTCTTTCTCCTCACTGTTCAACCATGATGGCACTGGGATCATAGATCCCTGGTAACAGTATTTGGCTTGGGGATTTAGTATTACTTTGTTAGTGCTAATTGACAATTGTGCTCAGAAAATGTAAAAGTTTGTAAAAGCAAGGAGCTATACAATTGTCCACAGTACCAAGTGACTTGAACCAAATGTTATTCTAAGACAAGTTTCATCTGACAGTTAGAACTGTTACTGCTTTAATTTCTAAGAAATAGTGAATTATGAAATAATATCAGTTTTTCAGTAAAACTGCTTTTCATTCCCAACAGAATCCAATCACCTTAAGAAAATGCAAGGAAACTTAATACTGCTTACTTAAGGAAAATGTGTGTGTGTGTGTGTGTGTGTGTGTGTGTGTGTGTAGCAAAACAAATATTTATAAAGTTAAAAGTAAATACTTTTTATTTAAAATAATTGGTGCAATTAGCCAATTTGAATTTTGTTTGATTTGGGTTGGTTTTGCATAACAAAGGAAACGTTCTGAGAGACATGCAGGTTTGTTTTGTTTCTCTTGGATGTGCAGGCTTCCTGGGGATTTGCAAAGTGATATTTGGCTTGGTGACTTCACATGGTTTGGAGTTGGATTATAAATGTTGTCTGTGTTCTAGAGTAAATAATCTGATACATGTTAACAATCTAACTTATAAAAACTGAAATTGTGATCTGGGGTGATGGCTAAGTGACTAGAGGACCTGTGATGTGACAGTGAGTACCTCAGTTAGAATCCCTAGAATCCACACAGAGTCAGACATCATAGTATCAGATTCCTGGCACACCCACAGTAAGAAAAAAGGGGAATCCTGGGACCTCTCTAACTTTCTCTAAGACTTCATTTCCTAGCTGACCACCATGCTGTTGGCCTCACAACCTCACAGCTATTGAACAGATACCCTTTGCCCATTCCTATCCATGGACTTTATCACAACATTGATGCATGAACTTAATTGACAGGGAAATTCATTACCTAGCCGTCTGACTTCAACTGTTTTAGGAAGTGAAAAGATGTAGAGGAAGTTGTGACATCAATGTTGACATCACAGTCTTCATAGAGCTTTCTCTTGGATGTGGCCTCCCATTATTTCTGTTATATTGTCTTTGTTCCACCAAAAAAAAAAATATATATATATATATATCACCAAATGTAACTTTATTGATGAGATCACATAAGGATTTGGAACGGGAGGTGGGAGGCATTGTTGGCATTTGTATTGTTTTTTTTTTTGGAGAGAGAGAGAGAGAGTGAGAAGAAGACAGATAGAGATGGGCGCGCCAGCAGCCTCTCAGCTGCTGCAACCAAAATCCAGGTGTGTGTGCCCTCTTGTGGTCATGTGGCATTGCGCCACTTTGCATCTGGCTAAACGTGGGACCTGGAGATTGGAACCAGTGTTCTTGGGCTTAGGAGGCAGGCGCCTTAACCGCTAAGCCATCTCTCCAGCCCCACTGTTGGCATTTCAGAGGATACTTATGAGAGAGGGCTGTGCAGAAAATAAAATGATCAAGTTACATGCGAAGAATAGAAATGAAACAAGAAATATTCTATACTTGAAATATTTAATGGACTCAGTAATATATCTAAAGGTGTATAATTTGTCCCCGTCAATCATTAATCCTAAATCATCCCTGGGTGGTAAAACTTGATAAATGACCTCTACCTACTTTTTGTGGGTTTCTTTATAGGACAAACACTCTATTGATTCTTATATATTTTATTTATATATGATATTTCTGTCAATCTATTTTATTTCTCTTTTTAGTGTGTTCTCTAATATTACTTGGCATATCTCTGAACTGGTTTCTACTTTGTGTGCTTTCAAGTTGCATGCAGAGAAGACTGCCTTATTTTATAATTCTTGTATAGTATGTGACTTCTCCTCTACATACTGTCTAAACAATACTTGACAGTTTCATTAAATAACATATTTTTTTAAAAAGCTATTCCCTACAAAAATGTCATTTCTTTCCTCAAAATTCTATTTGCTGAAAAAAATAGAGACCTCTTTCACTGAACTGTACTTTACCATTGTCAAGTTTAGCCCTAGACTTGCATTTCAGTTCAGCTTTGTGTAAATATGTTAAAGGAGGCCCTCGAGGCTTAGACCCTTATTCACTCAATTACCTCCTTAAACAAATATAACCTTTATGAAAATTACCAAATTAGACATGCTAGAGAAAAAAGAAAAAGAGTAAAATATTCTAAACTTTTTTGAAAAGGGGATGATTTTTTTTTTTTTTTTTACAAACAGCAGAAAATAACTAGGCTCTGACAAGAGCTGCCCTTCTAATTGCCACCTTTGGGTTTTTTTCCCCAGAAATAACACATAAATTTATTCTGAAAATCCAATTTATTCATAGGATTTTTCCTGTCTTTTGTAGTCCTGAGAGGATACAAAGGCTTGATTTGAAAGGTCCCTGTTTCCTCTTATCAAACAAGGCATCACTTTGCTTCTGTGCTTTGTTTTAATTAAACATAATAAATTGTCCATTCAACACACAGGTTCAGATGTGCCTCCAGATGATCACTTCCTTCCATCCTCTTTTCTTAGCCTTCTTTCCCCAGAAAGGAATAAAAGAATGGAGAAAGGAATAAGAGATTGCATTGTGTTTTTCTTGGCTGAGGTTGGAAGGTCTCACCTTCCAATCAAGAAAAGGTAACCTTTTTGCTATACTCTATTCCCCGTTGCTGGTACATTAACCACCCTGATGGTTTCTAGCTTCTTACTAATGAATACTTAATTAGAATGCACATAGATACCAGATATGCAAATGCTTTATCACAGCAGACCTACCAGCAATAAAATTTTACTTTATTTATAGAAGCAAAACTTTAAAGGGGTTTGTGCTCAGCTTTTTGGTTTTGATTTTTAATAAAGATTTAAACAGTATCCTAATATTTGTTTCAAACACTGTTAAACAAAGAAATGATGTGCACATAGCAACACATGCACATTAAAATATACAATCCCAAGTAAGAGGTAATAGCATTAAGCAGACCTCAAAAACTTTTCAATTACAGATTTGCCATTTAAACATGATGAAACAACAGCCTAGAATCTAGCTTATGTTTATACCCCTAGTCCAGTAAGTTTCATGAATCTGAACCTGGTTTCTCTGAAGAAATCTAGTAAGAAAATCATTAACCACTTATTTTCCAATACTTGGGTTAGACTTCATAGATGTCTTATTGCTTAGCAGAAAATAACTGCATCGTAGAAACACTATCCATGCATTAAAGGAAATGATCTATTTTGGTATTATGGAAAGCAAATCTTCAATTAGTCATTGCAAACCTCTGACATATTGAAATTTATATCTCACTGAGTCCATCTGCCTTAGTTTTAAATTTAAACTTTCATTATAAAAATGATAAATACTTGAGAAGATAAATATATTTAAGCTAATTTAAGCATTATACAATATATACATGTGTGGAAATATTTCATAATACCTCAGTGATATGTTTTATGTTCGTTAAAAATAAATTTAAAAAATAAAATAGATATTGCACATGTGAATTCCCTGTAGAATTCGGAAACAGTATCAACTCACCCAGTTTTTTTCTATTATTAGTGTTTCACACCCATGTGCTTCATCATCTTCCCTATTTCCTGAAGCATTTGAGAGTGATATGTATATATTTTGACTTTTTAATTATAACACATAGTTATAGTTATTTCAGGGAGCATTTACTAACAATAAGACATTCTTATCCACAACCACAGTCTGATTATCTAGTCAATAAATATTTCCTTGGCACAATACTTTATCAGCACAATATGAAATAAAATGCCATCCAAATTCCAGTTCCAGTAAAAGTTGGTTTTACCATTAGAAGTAACTTCCTATTTGTCCATAAAGAGCTTAAACATAGTTGAGTTTGAAAGGCAATCATGCTGATAAATGCATGAATGATGGAAGCAACTGTGTCATTGATTTTATCTGGTCCTTAAAGAAAAGTATGCTGCGTGGGCTGGAGTTGACTACGTATCTTCTTCAGGTTGACTCAGGTTAAACATCTCCATCTGCAGATACTCCAGTGTCTTCTGTCCACATTCTCCAGTTCTACTTTCCTTGCTGGTTTGTGTTTAGTTTCCTATTTGGAATGGGCATTGAGCTCAGATCAGCCTGGTCACTGAGGATTCCCAACTTTGGTTTTTCCCTGCTTTAAATGGTCAAACTGCCAGTATCTCTTTCTCCTTCTTGTTTATATTTACCTGCAGACTGATGCAAAGTTTTCTCATAGGAATGACAAATTTCACTATCTTAGACTGAATTAGTAGTTTCCTTACCAACCTGTTCATTATAACTTCAGAAGGCCTTCTGTCCACAGAACATGTATTAAACTTTTCTGTGTTCTCAGAAGCACTTGCTCCTTGGAACAGAATTAAAATTCACTTGAAAACTGTTCCTGAGAGAATTTTTTAAAATCTCTATTCTTAACCACAATCAAAAGCTTTATTTCAGATGCCAGAGAATAGCTCAGTAGTAGAGTATGTCAGAAAGGCTTTCTTAATGCTAAAGACAGATTTCTTAACTATGCTGGATATACAAACAGACGTACAATGTCCAGAATCCCCACCTCACAAATAAACAGTGATTTTTTTTCACACTTTACTTCCTACTTGCTGGTATCAAACATATTATGTACTCTGATTTCAAAGCATTTCCACCATACTGGTCTTTCGGACAATTTGTGACGTACATTTTGTCCTAGTAAATTTGGATTACACAGACATCCAACTTACCGGCTTTTCTAAACATAGTACACACCCATTCTCTATATCACACTAGGTGCTTTTGTAGAAAGCATAAAAACAGCATTTGAAGGTAAGTACTCCCCCATTATGATTCATTGCTGAAGGCTTCAGATTCCCCAGCTATTACCTTAATAAAAAATAATAAAACTGTAACAATTTTTACTTTTTTAATTATATGTGAATATTTCAGAAGAGCTGATGTGTACTCAGTACCCTCCTATCAATGGGTTTGTGCTATGCATCCATCATTTCCATGAAAATACTTCTCATGCTCAGGGTAGACTCAGTGTCTCTGTTTCCTTGCTTTTGCAGTAGCAGAATGTTCTTACTCTAAATATAAAATTATAAAAAAAGCAAGAAACAATATTTTTCTTTAATTAGCTTCTTCCTTTGGGGGTTTTAGAAGAGGGGTTATGACTTGACAAAGATCCTTCCCATCTGTTCCTGTTTGTTTGCTTTTATTTTGACTTCCTTTCGTTGTCTTATCAAATATCATGTGAATCATTTGCATTTGTTTCCATCGCTTGTTTTGATTTCCTTTGCTTCATATGATTAAGACATTATGTGGGGAAAAGTTCAGGGCTAACATATTTAAAATTAATGTCAGAGTCTTTAAGCAAATATTATACTTTCTAGATATATGATTTTATCTATTTACCTTCTGCTATGCTAATATTTTCCTGTGCTACAGAGTGTGAGGAATGTGCCCATCTGACCATTGTGTGGACGCTCCAACCTTCATGAGATTACAGGTGTCTGGATATGTTTTGAACAAATAGATGACACTTTTAATAAAGCCATTTCCTCACAGGAAATTCAATTAATTAACCCTTTCTGCAGAAGAAATAGAGATCCTTCCAGATCATTACCAGAAAGCTCTATTCAAAATAATATATACATCTATTTGCATACTTTGAGACACTTTGCATACACACCTTTTAATGATTTTCACACAATGGTGAATCATATTTTGGTCACAGTCCAATAAGCAAATTGAGGGTGTTTCAGTGTATGTTATCTTCTTTTATAAAATCAAGTCAAATAATATGATTCATATCAAAGATACCATATTAGTGTTTTTTTCTTAATTTCTAAAAACAAATTATTTAATATTATAGTTTCTATATGTGTAACCGGGTATATAGTGTATATTTGTTTGTGTATATCAGACAAATCAGTGACTTGAGGAAATATATTATGCTCAAAACATTAAGTTTATTGTGTGAATCAAAACAAAGTTAGAACTTTTTAGCAGAGCCCTAATTTCTCCCACATTAAACATGGACTATAAATAACATACGAAATCTATGTACTTATCTGAGTTGATAGTTTCAACTTCAATATTCAACTCTGAGATCATGTTTGCCAAATGCCTTAATGTCAGAGCACTTTTCTAGCATGCTTAAGGCACTGAGTTTAATTTTCTTAAAGAAAACAAGACAGAGAATCCCAAGGTTATTTCTGTAAATATATTTAAAAACATTTCTTCTTTTCATTATTGGTAGCTCTTAATCTCCATATTAGAATAAGCAGCATACAATAATCCACACCTGTGACAAAACTACTCAGTAATCTAGATATGTTCTTATACACCAAATTATAGCTGTAAGCATCAAATCACAATGAACTTTGAATCTATTAGGAATTTGTAATTTAAATAGTTTCACTCACTCCTACTCCCAAGTGGTTTTAATTAAAAAAGACTTTTTAATTAAGTACTCCTATGCACAGAGTTTACAGAGATAGTGAGCACAAGTCAGAGACTGACTTTCTCCCTGTTGCTCAGTAAAGGAAATATGACATAATGGGGGGGGGATAAAAATTCATATTTACATGAATCACTACAGTTCCACTTTATTGTTCTGGGAAGATTCACAGGCTACTTAAGCTCCTTAAGCCTTCCTGGTTTTGTTCATAAGGGTCACTTAGAATAGCTGTTTCAGGTTAGGAGGCGCTGGAGAGATTGCTCAGTGGTTACGGTCTGCATAGCCTAATGACCTGGGTTATATTCCCCAGTACCCACATGAACAAGATGCACTAAGTCATGCATAAATCTTGAGTTCTTTTACCAGAGCTAGAAGCCTTGTTGCAACCAGTCTCTCTCTCTCTCTCTCTCTCTCTCTCTCTCTCTCTCTCTCTCTCTCTCTCTCTCTCTCTCTCTCTCTCTCTCTGCCCGTTGCTCTTTCACTCTCTCTCCCCTTGCTGATAAATAATAAAAAGAATAGCTGTTTTTGTTTATTTGGGGGAGGGATATCTAAAACATAACAGGTGGATTGGGAAAATATTAGGGATACTGAGTGCAATGGATTGTATCAATTGTCAGCGTGACACAACTTACAATCATCCATGAGAGTTTCTATAGAACTTCGTGGTCAAGTCGGTGAGGGATAGTGTTGATAAATTTAATGGAGGTAAGAAGGCCCTTCTTAATTGTCAGTGGTACTTTTCCATGGGCTGGGATCCTGAACTACATAAAAAGGAAGGAGCTGGCTGAGCATCAGTGCTTATCATTCTGCCATTCCCTCACTGTGATGAATGTGACCAGCTGCCGCAAATTCCTACCTCCACTGTGCCTCACTGCTATGATGGACAACAACCTGTATATATAACCTGAAAAGGAAAACTGTTCCTCCTTTAAAGTGATTTGTTACTAATTTTGTTCCAGCAATAGGAAGTTGACTATTATACTGGTAATAATTACTAACGTCAATGTTAGTGAACTTACAATAAAACTTATTCAACTGAAATACAAACAACAGTTGCTTTGTACACCTTACTCAGCATCAAAACTGACCAGGAAAAATATTGTTGTATGGCCAATGTATAAATAAATTCATAAAGGCAGTGTAGGAAAGAGTGGGGGGGGAGGTACATGGTCTTCTAGCTAGGAGGAAAGTGTGGTGCATCAGAGGCAACTCTTCACACAAACTGCGTGAACGAGCTCCATGCAGAGTTTGAGTTTCTGAATGCAATACATAACACATGAATGAGGCATCTGCTATGGCTACACTCTAGTCATGCCACTAATCTATATCCTGCCCTTTGTTTAGCATCCCTTCTCTGTGGCCCCCTAGCTTCCCTTGCTCTTTGAAGAGTCAGGAAATGAGGGGATATTGGAATTGCTATTGTATATTAGCATGAAACCATAGTTTGAATGGTAAGATGTACTTCCTAACACTTTTGCCACTCCATTTCCAATAGGTGGGTTTGCTATAAGAGGCCGAGTTAGAACTATAGCCTCCAAAATTCCAAGGCCTCATCTGTGATCTTTAAACATCTCATTATGTTATTTACTGTGAATGGAAGTGCCAATATAACTTTCCAGAATAATATAAAATTAAATAAACATTTACTTCTGTTGAATTTTTAGTATCCATATGTACATTTCAGTAAAAGACAAAATTATGAGGTAGAATTTCTTCTAAAATTAAGCTCTGTAAATGAAGGGAAACGTTCTTCTGGGGTCTACCTGTGTCTGTTGTGTTTCTGTCTCTGGTTAATTCTAAAACTGAAGGTCTCACATTTCAATATTTAGTTAGGCAAATACCTTAATCACAGAAGGTGGAAATTCATCTTATGCTTGATATCTGCAATGCTCCATGTATTTGTCCACCTCTTAGGAACATGAGTCAAAAATTTAATAGAACTTACATTTATTAAAATGCATTCAGATGCTGAGTACATAGAGCTATTGTGGGTTTCATATATCCATTTTACATATGACTTTAGTAAAGAGGCTTGTAAAATAATCATTGCAATTATTTTAAAGTGCAATGAAGTTTCATTTAGAATTTTACATGTAGATAAACTTTAAAGTTAGTGAAATATGCTAATTGTTTTAATATATATTAATGATTTTCTTTGAAAGTTTAGTACTTGAGGCCAGATCATAATGTTTAGGATAAGCATTCTGCCAAATACATCTGGGTCTCATCTTGTAAAAGAAAGATATGATTGCTACTTTCATGAGTCTTACAACATTGTAGGCTTATCTCAGGTAACAAAAGCAAGACAGATGCTACACAATTAATTCTTAGCATTCATGGACTGAAGAAGCAAGAGCAAAGGCCCCAAAAGAGACATTCTGTAGCAAGCAGTAGAAGAGCAAGTTGAGTAAAAGTATTACTTATTTTCTGATTTCTAGAAGGAAAAACAGGTGGACAACACAACAGAGCTTCCTGTGCTGCAGAATCACAAGTCCAGATTGTAGTGTTTCATGTCACCTTAAAGGCAATTGTTTTTCTACAAATTAGGCTAAAATAAAACCTGAGACACCAACAGAGAATCTGGGTGCATCACTGTTGTCATGTAGTTAAAAAAAAAAAAAAAAAAATGGATAGCCATTGGTGGTTGTAAGTTGCTCACTAATAACTGTATCTACTGTAGACTGTATGACTACTCATCAACAGTTGGCTATTGGAGATGGGGTTTGTGAATATACAGGCTACTATTAATATGTTCTGAATTCTGATCTGGGTTCTTTCTATTTCTTTAGGATTAAATGATGGAAACTAAATAAACATTTTAAATATGCTTGTTATTGGGAACTTTAATATATGAACATACCATAAACTGGTCATAGTCCCATCAGATTATCCTCTTTTATTCCACTTTCCGCCCATTCTACTGAGGGCCGTGCTTAGGTGAGATTATATGTAATCATTGTGTGGTCATGAATGCACCAGTTGGTTCCTGTGATAAGAATAAAACCTCACAGTATGCCTTCTCAACCAGTAACCCATACATTGTTTCTGCCCCTCAGCAAAGTTTCCTGAGCATTGGAGGATGTGTGAGAAGTCCCCGTTAGTGTTGACCTCTGAGCAGCCTCTGATTTTCTGCTTTAGTGAATTTCAGTTTTCTCAATGTTTACTACATTATCTTAAGGGTTTTTAATATTTGGAATACTTTCTGACCAGTCTAGCCTATACTGTAGTTAGTGAAATTTGGACTTCTGTCGTATTTTACATACATATGTTCAAATTCATGCCACACCACACAAGGGATATGCTAAAGTATGGTATGTTTGAAAAATATGCTTTTTGTATAAGTTAGCATTGACTTTATAATTTCCCAGTTCTTATTTCTACTTCAACAAATGGTTTATTTAATATGTCTAGTATTTCGTTTCTTTTTATTTTCCACATAATTGTATTTTTCCAATGATAAAGGTCGAGTAATACATTTACATCTTTCATTCATTTGTTGTGTTGATCTCACTTCAAGGGACCAAAGCTCTAGCCCACTGACTGGGATAAAATAACATCGGTGGCATTCTTGTAAATAGCAATTTCTGTGCACAGTAGTTACATCGCATGGCATATTCTGCAATGCTGCAGAAGAGTTTGATGGCTGAGACTTTCATGAAGGAGGTACACCTCAGCACATTCAGAGAAGATTTGGTTCTGCAAGCTTAGAGGAAGTAATTGTCATTCAAGAGAGATGAGCTAACTTTGCATATCAGTAACTCACACACATACTCTTATCTATTTTCTGAGTGCTATGGGCTGATATCAAAATAGCAAATATATATTTATGAGAAGTAAAAATGCTGCTTCCCCTTGATCCTATGAATCCATGTAATTACAAAGTTAATTTTTAAAACATGTGAAACCTGTTACCTCCTAAGCAAGTGAAAGTAAACTCAGTTACTATTATTATTATATTACCAAACTTCATCGTTTTATATGCCCATTTGTCCATCCAATGCTGTCATTAATTATGTTTTACTATTTATTTTCAGATGGGAGGCTGTACTTGAAAACTACTGTCATGTACTGAATCTTTCCTGTTGAAGAAACCCATGTTCTAGTGAAGAACAGTGCAGTCATTCATCATTGGAAAATTCAGTAAAATATAAAGTCCTTTCAAAGGAACTTGCTCAATTTTGTGTATTAATGTTCCTTAACATTTAAGTATTCTTCAAAAAAAAAAAAAAAAAAGGTTTCCTTCATTGACTTTTCACCTGTGATTCATACCAGAGACCTGGGAATGTTTGTAAATGTACAAGTATCAAACTTCTTACAGTCAACAACCACATCTTTGCTGCTGGACACTTGTATACAGAATTTAAAAATGGGTCTGAGGAAGACCGAGCTTTGCTTTGTTTTTGTTTGTTTTTCTGAAGTGGAAGGAACCATTTTCCTCTCCTAAAAATTCTGTAACTGAGCACATCAATTGACTATTGTAACAGTGGTCACCCAGACCTACAGAATTATGTCCCACAAAAACCAGCAAGAAAACATGGAAATGAACTTGTAAGGGGCATAGAGGATGCTGGAAAATAAAACACAAAACAAGTGAGAGTAATATTCTGTTACATTTGATTTTAAACTCTGTAATTGCGGGTTTTCTCCTGAAGATTTGATTAACTACATACTTTCCAGAAGACCAACAAATGGATGTTGAAAACAGTTCAATTAAATTACATTTTGCATATCTGAAAAAGAAGCATTGAATATAAGCCAAAAGATTTCACTGAAGGTCTCTTTTTCTTAAAGATGAAATATATATATAAATATATAAATGTAACCTGTTTTCATTCCAAACTGGTAGTGCTATATAGGATTAAAAATAATAATGTTGCTTCTTATTCAAACTGTTGGTCACATGTATAGTATATAAACATAAAACACACATGGAAGGTATTATGTATGCAGTAGTATACTAGAGCTTAGGAAAATGAAAATTTTAGAAAATATGTTTTGTCACCTTGTTGGTCAGAAAGTTGTCTTTCTGGTTTTAACGCATGCAGGCATGTAAATATTGTCTGGAGTCACAGTATTAATGAATGAGATCTTACGTATCTGGTGACATCAGAACACTGGGTCAGCCACTTTTATTTGTATATTGATCCCTAGTTAGTGCCACAAACTGCACTACTGAGAATGGATTGTGGCTGACCAGTAAATTAAAACACCAGAAATATTTTTATATGTTAATGTCATATTATGTTAATGTTGCTGAAAAACAAAACTTAACAAAGCCCTTGGTGTATCAGTCAATACCATGTAGCCCTGAGTGATAATGTTGAATTGTGTTGTACTTCCCACCCTGGTCAGAGGGAGGGGTGGCTACGTGCTCTTTACACTGTCTTTCTGAAAATTACAGTATGTGTTTTAACTTTTGTGCATATAACTGGAAGTAAAGTTGCAAACAGTGCTTACTACACCTGAAGTTACATTCTCTCTTTTTTTAAATATATATCTGGAGTTACACCTTTAAAGGAATATATGAATCAGTACAGTCACTGTACATTTTATGATTTTTCTGTCATCTTAAAATTCTATGATTATAACATTATTTATTACAATAAACAGCAAAAGCATAAGTTTCTAAGAAAACTAGCTTAAAATGTTTAAAAATAGTTCCAATTGGGAAATAACCATGTGGTTAAGAAAAAAGTAATTAACATAGAGCCTCTGGCACTAAGCTTCTATACTTCTTAGGTCTTCTTATAATTCTGGAACTTTAATTCTTTTATGTAACTTGCTGTTAACTAGCTAAGTTCATTTTTAATAAAATAAAAGGTTTCATGCATAGTTCCTATTTTAGTTTACTTTGAAAGGGAGCAATATTTTTATTTAAGATATTGTTAGTTAATACTTTGTAGAAACTTGTTTTTTAAAGCATAATTCTTCCATGACCATATTTTGTCATTTGAGCACAAGAGATTCTATTCCTAGTTATATGTATTTTTGTTTGTTTTGATTTTCCCTATATACAGTTTTTAAAGGATTACAACACTTAAAATTGGATGGACTGTTGGCAAGCTTTGGCATCATACTTTTTTTGAAAATATTTTTTAAAAGCCTACAAGTTACATATGTAATAGAGTGGTCATTGCTCTGCTCCTGGCATAGAGTCAGTCATCTGTTCAGTGGGATTAAATAGTTTTTAAATGGATGCTTTTAACACCTCTGAGAATGCTGTAGTGTTTGGTTCGACATGAAAGGAAATTTTAGAATGATTAATGAAGAAGCTATAGGTTGAGAAACTCTTACTAACATGTTGTAAATATTACAGTTCATGAAATGTTATTGTAAGTCTGTAACTTAATTTTTCCCTCTTTTTTTAGTTAAACAGATTGGTTTAGAAATTTGTGTTTTGGTGTAAACAAGTAAAATTGTGCCCATTTTATGGTTTCCATGCTTTTGTAAACCTACAAATATTAATGTCTAGTTGTTCAATACTATAACCACATTTGCGCTCTATGCAAGCCCTTGGAACAGTACACACTCATCGTCATGTAGGACCTATGAAAATTGTCTATTTTTATCTATATATTTAAAGTTTTCTAAAAATGAAAAAAGGTTATTACAAATTTTGTTGTACAAAATCTGTACAAAAATCTGTTTTTACATCATAATGCAAGAATTGGAAATTTTTCTATGGTAGCCTAGTTATTTGAGCCTGGTTTCAATGTGAGAACCACGTTTACTGTTATTGTATTTAATTTTCTTTTTCTTTTCAACAATCTCCTAATAAAAATGTCTGAAATCTCCTTGTGACTTTATTTACCGTTCGTCTTTATTAAATTCTGTGAAACATGTTGCATTGAAGGAATATTTACTTTCTAATGGGAGGCATCTGAAAACAACGTAAGTCAGCTCTTTGCAAGGCGAAGGGAGCAATGCTCAATGATTTTACTTAACATGCAATGGCTTCTATCTCTAATATGAATTACTGTGGTGAAAAACATCATAAAAGCACACTCGGTAGTTATTGTTTAACAAGCAGATTTTCCATATTTTGTTTCTTGCCAGCTAAGCAAACTGCCCACATATACATGATTTATTTATGTACATTTCTCAGTTTATGAAGCTGTTATTTGTACCTTTTTCGTTTATATTCTTATATTCCCATGATTCTTATTTCAGAAAGCTTTGTGCTGAATAATATAAAGTAGACATGTTGATGAAACAAAATATACCATTCCCATATCTATGCAAGTTGTGATTCATAATGCTAACACAGTGTTTTACTTTCCATCATATCATTGGAAAAATGCTTTTGATAATTAGAAATTACAATATCCTTTAATAATATATGAAGATTTTAGTCAATCTAAAGTATATTTCAGGAAATATTGGGCTACTAACTATGTGTATATTCTAACCATTCTCAAGAGAATAGGAAAAAGGATTTTTTTGTCTAATTGAATGGTATCAATGATATCTTGAAATAAGACATTAACAAATTATTATTTTCCTTAATAAAAACCTAAGATGTTTATTTGACCTTTATATTTACACTCAGTAGTTATCATCTTGTCATTATGTGTTTATCAGCAAGATTTGTGTTAGAACATAGTAAGATCTCTGGATGTTACTGGAATTTGGTGATGTTTTCTAACTATGTGCTTTCATTGGTCCTGGCAAATTTACAATACACACAAAAGCCACTTATTATTGGAGACTTACCACAAATTCAAATCACATGGATTGCATTTTAAAATATAGGAAGTAAAGGCATTAGTAGAATCAAAATCTTGTTTTGTTTCATTTTTTTCATTTTTTTCATTTTTTTCATTTCATTTTTTTTTTTATTTTTTTTTATTTATTTGTGATAGAGAAAAAATATGGCTTAGCAGTTAAGGTACATTCCTGAGAAGCCTAATGACCCTGGTTAAACTCTCCAGGTCCCATGTAAGCCAGATGCACAAGGGGGAGTATGCGTCTGGAGTTCATTTGCAGTTGGTAGAGGCCCTGACACACCCATTCTTGCTCTCCCTCTCTCTCTTTCCCCCTCTCTGTCTCTAATAAATAAATAAAAACATTAAAAAATGGCCAAGCCAGAGCCTCTACCACTGTGAAGGAATTCCAGAGGGACGCACCACCATATGCATCTGGCTTATGTGGGTTCTGAGGAATCAACCGTTTATACTTAGGTATCACAGGCAAATGCCTTAACTGCTAATCAATCTCTTGAACCCCAAATTCTTATTTGAAACAGAAATGTAGAAAGTTTCAGTTTTCTTCATGTGTGGGCTTGATATTAATATGTATCCTTAAAATGTATATCTGGTATTTAAAAGCTGAGTCAATCCTCATTTATTAAATGGAACAGATTCATAAATAAACCTCTGTGCTGTAGAAAGCATTATACTAGGTGTTGTAATGACGGAAGATGAAAACCCCTTTGCTTCATTGGAGCTATAAATTTTTTGGAATATAGATTTTACAAGGAAGCCATCCAAAGATACACATGTTTTCGCTCTGCAGGAGACATAGAACTGGTATATTACAAGGGTAGTAATTTAGCCACTTTCCACCAGATAGTTCTAATCTAGTAACCCATTTTGTACCTAAACTTTCTAGAGAAGAGAGGGGTAAGCCATTTGTATAAAAATAAAAAAAAATAAAAAAATAAAAAAATAAAAGAGTAAGTGAAATAAATCTACTTTTTCCCCTGGGTAAAATACCATAATAACATATTCTTTTTTTTGTTTGTTTGTTTGTTTGTTTTTTGGTTTTTTTTTTTGTTTTTTTTTGTTTTTTGAGGTAGGGTTCACACTGGTCCAGGCTGAGCTGGAATTAACTATGTAGTCTCAGGGTGGCCTCGAACTCACAGCAATCCTCCTACCTCTGCCTCCCAAGTGCTGGGATTAAAGACATGTGCCACAACACCTGGCTCATTCTTTTTATATTTGTTTATTTCAGTAACTTATTTTTTCTCTTATCAATGATTATGAACTTTGTTCCTAAGGTAAGTAGCCTGTTCAATCTCATACAAAAAATGTTATAAACAAATTCCTGATATGTTCAGGTAATTCATGATGAATGTATAGCATTTAATCTTTATTACTCAGAACCTATATATCTATGAACAGTAATGGCCTAAACTGATTCAAATACAGAACATCAATTAATAAATGCCAAATATATGCTCAGGTAATAAGTGACATTTGTAGTGATAGTTTTTGTTCATTTCTTTTTTTAACATCAAGAGATCAATGAGCTGCAGATGTTGAATTAAACAGCAGGATCAGTTAGGGCTCATATAGTTGTAGCACAAACACATATATGAAATGTTAAAAATAAAGGAATTTGTTATAAAAACTGGCATATGTGCATGAAACCTCAGGATAGGAAGACAGCCAGCCCCCAGGGAACAGGGGGCAGGCATCCCCTTCTACCTTTACCTTTCTGTTCTGACTGGGGATCTCCCACTATTTCCTTTGAATTAAATATTTTAATTTATTTGTTTGTAAAAAGAGAGAGATAAAATGAAGATAGACATAGTATGCCGGGCCTCTAGCCACTACAAACAAACTGCAGACTCATATGCCACTTTGTACATCTGGCTTTATGTGAGTACTGGGGACTCGAATATGGGTGATTAGGCTTTGCAGGCAAGTACCTTAACTGCTGATCTATCTCTCCAGCTCCACTATTTCCTTCAAACACAGATAGTCTTGCTTATCTTCATCTCTTATTTGACTCTTGTGTCACTGACAGGCTTATAACAACCTACAGAAGTGATACATCATTGTTTCTCCATTATCCTCAGAATCACTCTGAGTTACGAATAACTCATGTTAAAATTCATGTAAATCAAATATGTGGACAGTATTTAAGGTATATTTAGCAAAGCTTAGAGATTCATATGTTCAACACAATATTAGTTTCTGTAATTGGACCAGAGAATTATGTTATTTAAAACTTTCAGGTGATTCCAATGAGTACATGAGGTTAAGAAACACAATATAAATTAGCAGCAAGTGTGACATTGAAGATTACAATTAGTGATACTTCTGCTGTAGAAGATACTTGGTGACGAAGGATAAATTATGATGAGCTGCCTATATAGTACAAAAGTCAATAAAGGGGCTGGAGAAATGGCTCAGCTCTTAAGATGCTTGCATGCAAAGCCCAATGACCTGGATTTGATTCCCCAGCACCCACACAAAGCCAGATGCACAAAGGGCCAGCCTCTTACAAGCAGCACCAAGTCCTTCTTCTCTGAGAGCATCCATGTTTGGGCAAATAAAACGATAATACAATCTACTGTGGTTCTCAGTGTGGAGGAACTATCCCAGACAACTGTCTTAATGAGGGAGTATCGATCAGAAAAGGCAGGCATGATTGTGCATTCTGTGTACACTGATAAAATGTTAGCAGAATAAGCAGACTGTGATAAATTTCCAGACATAATGCAATTCCTGAAGCAACTGCTAAAGTTCTATACTATACTAATAATTGCATTCAAAGCAACTATACATTAAATATAACTCACTGCTATAGTGAAATTAGCCTTCAGATAAACAGTAAATATTTCTCATTACTGATCCAGAGCTTTAAATTATTTTTTTGATTTTTTTTGATACTTTGGCTGTTTCTTTAACAATTCTAATTGTGGGACCTTTTTCTTTCTTTCTTTCTTTCTTTCTTTCTTTCTTTCTTTCTTTCTTTCTTTCTTTTTTTTTCTCATTGTGAACTGAACTTTACTTTTAAACATATTGCTTATTGGTAGTATTCCCATTAGGTTATCCTCTTTTGCCCACTATTCCACTGAGGACCCTCCCCAGTTGGATTATTGGTATTCACTGTGGGCTCATGAAAGCACTAGTCAGTCTCTGTGGAGAAGGAATGGACAGTGCACCATTCTCCTTCTCAACCTACTGCTTTTACAATCTTTCTGTCACCTCTTCTGCAATGTTCCCTGAGCCTAGGCAAATGTCTTGTAAGACTCCTTAAGCATTAAGCTCTCTGCATCCTCTGAATTTCTGCTTTGATGAGTTTTGAGTCTCCTCAGTGTTTGCTGCCATTTCTCTGGGGAAGTTCTCAGGCAAGCAGTGAGGGCAGAACTCATGTTTAAATTGTCACTCCCTTTGTAATATCTCCTGGGCCTTAGCAGATGTAAAAGAGATGACTCATCTCAGGCTAGGCAGTTGGCTTCTTTTTCTGGTTTTACTGATAGATCTTGGCTGTCCCCAATATTCCCTGCCATCTGAAAAAGCAGATTCTACAACCAAGAGTGAGTGTTAATCATTTAAAAGAGTATTTGATCACCATATTCTCTCTTCTTAGCCAAACAACAGTGGGGAATTCCCTCTAGAGTCAATAAACCTTCCTATCCAACCAGAGAGAAGTTGATTACCCTCATTACCAGTGTGCCACCATTACACTGGTGTGCACATTTTCCCCAACTGGTTGATTTTGTAGCTTGCAGGATCCCCTTGTTTGTTCCTGCTATTGGTGACCTAGCAGCTTGCATAGCACTTCCCAGCAATATGAGACCTAGCAATCAGGGATCTGGTTTCCTCTGCAGTTCCAGAATGATCTCTCAATGTCCTTTGATGGCAGGAATGTGGTATCTTCAGCAATAGGATCTTACCATTTAATTCTGGTTAGTAAGCAAGTGTTTTGGCAATTGCCTGCCTTATTTAGGGGACCTCATGGGCCTCTCCAACAGCTCACTGTGGGAGGATAACCCAGTTCTTGCACTGGGATTTACTAGCCAGAGCCTATGGTTTTCTGCCGGGACCACCCCCACTTTTCTTACTAATTTATATATTTTAATGAGCTAAGCAGTAGGAAGGTTTCTGTAGTACTCATCCATGCCATCATTAGTTTTGTGTATTTCTTCCCCTTACCCCCATGCTGCCCAAGACCATTCCACTCCTTACTTGCTGTCCCTACATTTACATGTCAAGTACCCACTCCCCTCCTTCCTCCTTGTTTCCATTCTCTCCTAGCCTCGTGCTAGTTGATTGCAAGTGATACTGATGCTTACTACAGCTTACAGACGATGCAAGCTGTTCCATGGTAGGACCTGCAAGAAAGTAAACATGTGACATTTGTCTTTCAGAGTCTGTGTAACCTGTCTGCAGAAAACTGTCTCTGCACTTGTTTAGGTCAGGAAATATTCACACTGCCCTGGCCCACCTCATGTCAATCATGAGATTAGCAATGCCCCTGTCCATTAACCTTTAGGGAACAAAATCAGAAACTCTAAGTGCTCCCATTGAGATTTCTTGTGTAGTTGTTAGAGGAAAAATAGACAGCTACGTCCTCCTTATATAATTGTGAAGAGACTTGGAATGCTATGAAACCAGTTTTGACCGAGTATCATCTTCCTCTCATGCTGTTGTGTTTTCCAACTTTTCCTGCAGATATGCCATCAAACTTCTACTCCCCCCTAGATAAGACACCAGCAACAGATCAAAGTCACTATTACACCAAAGTCCAACTTGGTGGAGCATGAGTCAGGAGCTACTTACAGGAGCATATTTACTTACAGGGAAATGTTGCAAGACAGGTGATTACTTGGAGAAACTGCATCCGTGGACTTTCTACACAACCTGGAAGCAGCATTACTAATAGGAGAGTCAGACTTCCTTGAAGCTGTTTACTTCTTCTGTCACCTTGGGGAGGGGGTCTTATGACTCTTCCAAGCTTCAGCTTTCTTCAATCTCATGCTCTTCATGCCTCCCTCCTGAAAGGAAGTTTTTGATTCTAAGGGAATTGCTAAACAACAAATGCTTTACCATGGATTATAAACCTCTTTTTGTCACCTGGAGATTTACAAGCTTTCTATGAAATTAGCTTCCCGAAATCCATTCGCAAATGTGCATTATGATCTTGCATCATCATTGCACACAATATCATTTCATATTCACTTATTTATTAAATTTTCAAACAACTATATATATATTAAACAGATATAAAAGTAATATAGGAATATCCTATGGGCCCTTTTACATTTTGCCCCCTCATAGCATTTTGAATGAATATAGTAGTGTAGAAGCACAAGGAAGAAATTTATATTGGATCATCTACTATCTTTTATTTATTTATTTATTTATTTATTTATTTATTTATTTATTTTGTGGGGTGGGGTTGAGGTAGGATCTCACTCTACACCAGGCTGATCTGGAATTCACTATGTAGTCTCAGTGTGGCCTCAACTTCATGGTGATCCATCTACCTGTGCGTCCCAAGTGCTAAGATTAAAGGCTCATTTACTACCTTTATTCAGGTTTCACTGGATTTATTTACACTGAAATATGTGTGTATTTAACACTATAAAATTTTAACACACCTGCAGCTTCATGTTACCATCATGAATGACAGACAGAACACCTCCACAATGATTCCTCATGTCATATTTTTGTAGCCACAAAAACAAACACCCTCCCTAGTCCGTAAATATTGACAAATAGATAATCTGATTTCCATCAATATATTTTGATTTTTCAAAAATAAGATACAAATGTTGAAGGTAGAATATCAAAAACGGAAAGGTCTAAGAGGGGTCATGGAGTGGGGATGGAGAAAAAAAGACGTTGGGGGGAGGGGCAACTAAAGATAAAGATAAAATGAAAAAACAGATAAAAATTTTAAAAATGATATGTGACTGGAATTATATAGGCTAAGGACTTTTGACAAAGGTTTCTTTACTTTTCTCACATAGCATAACGCCCTTGAGGTCCATACAAGTTGCTGTACTTGTCAATGGTTCTTTATTTTTTGTTGCTATTTATTAGTCCACAGTATGGATATAGTACAATTTCATTACCAAGTTCCCTTTTAAAAAAAGACTTCAGGGCTGGAGAGATGGCTTAGCGGTTAAGGCTAAGCCTGGCCTGCTAAGCCTAAAAACGCTGGTTCCAATCTCCAGCAGTTCCCCTCCAGGTCCCACGTTTAGCCAGATGCAAGTGACTCAAGGGTGCAATGCCGCACTTGACCACAAGGGGGCGCACACATCTGGATTTCGTTCCCAGCAGCTGAGAGACTGCTGGCATGCCCATCTCTGTCTCCCTCTCTGTCTGTCTGTCTCTCTGTCTCTGTCTAAAAATAAATAAAATAAAAAATATTTTTAAAAAAGACTTCATAAAGGAAAAGATACTGTATTAATGTTTTTTTTTTTTTTTTTTTTTTTTTTTTTTTTTTTTTTTTTTTTTTTTTTTGTTGCTGTGATAAAATACCTGACAATAAGTAGATTAAGGAAAGAAAGAAAGCACTTGTTCTGGCTTACAGTTCCAGGGGGTAGTACACCATGTTGCAAAGGGCATGGCAATAGGAGCCAGATGCAGGCTGATCACTATGCCACAACCAGGAAGCAGAGTATGGACAGGATATGAACATTTGGGGATATTTTGCTTTCAAGCCATAGCAGATGATATAGTTAACTGTGTGAATGTAATTATGAATAGTGTTCCTTCTAAATACTTTGGAGCTTTTTGCTCTTTTCTAGCTTTTTAAAAATAAAGTGAAGACAATTTTTTTTTAATATAAATTCTGTCCTTAGTGATATGTGTTGCTTTTCTTTTACAGTTTTACCAAAAGTTCTTCAAATTGCCCCTTTTATTTTTACTCACAATTGATATATAAATGCATTATATAGTTTCTAACTGCTTTGAGATATCTGAGATACATCTACTTCAGTAACATGTCACTTTAACATTTAGGCATTTTTCTGATCAGTGAGCCTCTGGGAGATTTTGTTGTTGTATGATCACTCACAATATTAAGACAGATATGACATTACTATGCAAAGTAATTTTATGAGAATTTAGAAATGGATGTGGTCCAACTTTGCATCAGAAGCAATCATACCCATGCCAAAGTTTAAAGATTCTCTAGAAAAAGTCACTCACAATTGACAAATAGCCATGCTCACATTTATGATACTGTAGGTATTAACAAAATCAGCAAAGGAAAAAGGTACATGGGCAGAGGTAGACCAGTCCACACTCCCAAAGTCCCAAAGTGGAGTCAAACAGGATTCATGTAAGTCCCTCAAGCATGATAGAAGCACGTGTGAACTGCTGCCACCCAGAAAAGCTCAATAAAACTTTAGTCCCTGAAATTATTAGGGGTCTATCATGACCTGCTCTTGTCTGCTGCATGTCTAAAATTCCACACTTCAGAAAGAAAGTGGTTTGATCCTAATTCATTCTGTTTACTCAGTCAGTTTAAACAGTCATTTCTACCAGTTGGTGGTGAAACCTTGCCATAAACTGAAGTTCTCAGCTACCCACCATGTAAGTCTTTCAGTAGATACCCAGTGAGTCTATATTTGTTAACTTATTTCTGCACAGATGCTGTTGAAGTACTTGAAAACATTTTGATTCTCTTGGGCTTTGAAGAAAGTTTTGCTGGATGGAACTTGAGTGGGGTAGAGTCTGTGACTATTTTTTCCCAAGACTGAAGCAAGTCCCTTTTGAGTACATTAGTGGTTTGAATGTTAAATACCTCCATAGATTCATGGGTAATTCCTGTGTTTGTACACTTTCTTACCAGATGGTGGTGCAGTTGGGAAGGTTGTAGAAGTTTACTAAGGGGGAAGGCCTTGCTAGAATTGGATCCTTGGGGGTAAGCCTTGAGGTTTTATAGCACGACATCATTTCCAATTAACCTTGACTTCTTGAATATGATGTAATGTGATAAGCCAGAATCCTTTATGCTGTGCCTTCCCTCGCCTGTCCGGATATTTTAATAATTTTTTCATATTTTATTTACTTATTTATTTATTTATTTATTTATTGAGGTAGGGTCTCGCTCTAGCTCAGGCTGACCTGGAATTCACTATGTAGTCTCAGGATGGCCTGGAACTCACAGGGATCCTCCTACCTCTGCCTCCCAGGGGCTAGGATTAAAGGCCTGCACCACCACACTCGGCTGGAAAACTTTTTTGTTTTCCTGAAACTGCTTCTTGCCAGGTTTGTGATAGCAGCAATAAGTAATTAATTCATAAAATGTATTCCATCAGCATCTGTCAGTGGTGAGTTTGAGGGGTTCTGTGTAGGTACTTGTGGTAGTTTGAATATATGGCCCCTAATATATTCAGTGTTTTATTAGTTTATAGTTTGCAGTCACCTTGCTGGAGGCAATGTCACTGGGAGGTTCTTAAGGAGTGGTGGTGGGTTTGAGATTCCATTGTAAAGATATGCAAAGTGTGCCTAATGGAAGTTCCTAAAGTGTGCTGTGCTGTGTCGCTAGCGGCTTTTCTCTCTCTTGGCCTGGTCCTGTGAAGAGCAGGCTGCTTCTTCTGCCACTGTGGAACTTCCCCTGGATCTGTAAGCTTCAATAAATAATATCCCTTCCTCCATAACTGTGCCTGGTCTGGAAGTTATCTCAGTGAACCTAAAGCTGTCTGCTACAGTACTCTTCCCAGACCTGTGTGAACCACCTCCGCTATCCTGACTGCTCCTTGCTGGGGCTGTGGGAATTCCTTACCAGACTTGGTTTCTTTCACATAGGTGCTTAACTATAACTTTTGCAATCCAATTAAAGACTTACTCACTCTGCTGTCTTTTGGTTGCCAGTGCCATCATCCTTGTCAAGTGGCCTTGTCACTCCACAGCCTGAGCTCCATCTCTCCAATGAGGAAGTTCTGTCCATTGGCCAATGTTATCCACATTCATGCCAAGTCAAAAGCCTCAATAATCTTCATGATTCATTCAATTTCCTGTTTCTCACAGATGTACTATCTCTTCTTACCAGATGGACAATGTCCTGTTTTTTTTTTTTTTTTAAATGTTTGAATACTTTTTGTTTGTTTGTTTGTTTTTGGTTACTTGAGGCTAAAAGATAAATCTGGAAGATAATTTTACTTGGAAAAGATAAACTTAAGTACTCTCTTGTTGAGGTCAGGCATCAGGAGCAACAGAATCACAGTTATATTTTGAGCTTTCTAGAATGTTGCTTATTTCCTTTCTGTCCAGCCATTTGATCAGCTTTTCTTCCTTTTAATATCCCTAATGGCTCCCAGGCTTAATCATCAAAATGTTTTTTAGAGGGGCTATCTCTTATAATGTGTTTTTACATAACATTCATGCTCACCCTTCTTGGTTAATATGGACCACCACACCATTTCTGTCTGAAATAGTTAATTTTTCAACGGAGGTATTTCATATGTTGTCCAGTGTGACTGTGTTTTCCTCTGTCTCATCTTTGAGTAGTTACCTGCTTTTAATTTTACTTGTGAATAAACCTAGTGGCAATATCTCAAGCAACACTTAATGGCTATGATTTCTGTCAACTTGGTTATCAGTATATGAATCTTTCACAGATATTTGGCTCTATGACTACATCCAAAAATTAATATACCATGCTTTTATTCTGATTTTTGTCATATTATTTGAATATGTGGTCAGGATTAGTCTTTCAGAGACCAACTGGTCTCTTCTTACTTATGATTTAGCTCACAGATCTATGAGTGAATTCTACTAGTTATTAAACAAGTGCTTGCTATAAAACTGTAAATTATTTAGAAGCCGGGCGTGGTGGCACACACCTTTAATCCCAGCACTCAGGAGGCAGAGGTAGGAGGATCACTGAGTTTGAGACTACATAGTGAATTCCAGGTCAGCCTGAGCTTACAAGAAATCACAAATCAATGTTTCTTAAGCTAGAAAAACAAAATGTATTTCTCAAATTCACAGTCATTTTGGTATTTTTTCTAGTTTAAATCAGGGTTCTAATAATATAATCAGGATGAATTATTTTCATTTCTCATTTGAGCATTCTGTTTTTACTTCCTTAAAGAAGCTTAATTTCTTCTTAGCAGTTACATACTTGATATGTCTGGATAGAATATCCAGCTAAAAATGAACAGAAGTATGTTTCTTTGCATGCAGTATAATTTCTAACATTTACTTGACAAATAAACATTCACTTCCTATATTAAAAAAAAAAAACACATGTAGATAAGTTTTCCTTTTTTTTTTTTTTTTTTTTTCTTTTATGCAAAGTTTCACTCAAACCAAGGTTGCCCTGGAACTCATTCTATAGCCCCAGGCTGGTCTGAAACTCAAGGTGTTCCTCCTTCCTCTACCTCCTGAGTGCTGGGATTAAAGGATTAAAGGCATGTGCCAACACACCTGACACTTTTTCCCTCCTTTCTTTCTTTCTTTCTTTCTTTCTTTCTTTCTTTCTTTCTTTCTTTCTTTCTTTCTTCCTTTCTTTCTTTTCTTTTCTTTTTGATGTTTAGATCTCAGATTCTAAGTAAGAACCTGTGATTGTATTTCAGTCAACAGCTTGAAGACAGACCTGATTCACACTACTACTAGGCCTGGTCCAGTGAAATATGCCATGCCATCCTATCTCTCTCATAGCTATAGTAAAAATCACATTTGATCATGCTTCCTCTTGCCTGTTTTTCTGAGTCCATGTGAGAATTGCCCACCCCAACTTACACCTGAGTGTATAAAACAATTTATATAACTTGAACTCTTTTTTAAAATTGTTAGATCAGCTAATGATATTGAAAAATAAAATGAAGCTGGGCATGACGGTAAACACCTATAATCCCAGCACTCTAGAGTCAGAAGTAAGAGGATCCCTGTGAGTTCAAGGTCATCCTGAGACTACATAGTGAATTCCAGGTCAGCCTGAGCTTACAAGAAATCACAAATCAATGTTTCTTAAGCTAGAAAAACAAAATGTATTTCTCAAATTCACAGTCATTTTGGTATTTTTTCTAGTTTAAATCAGGGTTCTAATAATATAATCAGGATGAATTATTTTCATTTCTCATTTGAGCATTCTGTTTTTACTTCCTTAAAGAAGCTTAATTTCTTCTTAGCAGTTACATACTTGATATGTCTGGATAGAATATCCAGCTAAAAATGAACAGAAGTATGTTTCTTTGCATGCAGTATAATTTCTAACATTTACTTGACAAATAAACATTCACTTCCTATGGTTAAAAAAGAAAACACATGTAGATAAGTTTTCCTTTTTTTTTTTTTTTTCTCTTTTATGCAAAGTTTCACTCAAACCAAGGTTGCCCTGGAACTCATTCTATAGCCCCAGGCTGGTCTGAAACTCAAGGTGTTCCTCCTTCCTCTACCTCCTGAGTGCTGGGATTAAAGGATTAAAGGCATGTGCCAACACACCTGACACTTTTTCCCTCCTTTCTTTCTTTCTTTCTTTCTTTCTTTCTTTCTTTCTTTCTTTCTTTCTTCCTTTCTTTCTTTCTTTTCTTTTCTTTTTAATATTTAGATCTCAGATTCTAAGTAAGAACCTGTGATTGTATTTCAGTCAACAGCTTGAAGACAGACCTGATTCACACTACTATTAGGCCTGGCCCAGTGAAATATGCCATGCCATCCTATCTCTCTCATAGCTATAGTAAAAATCACATTTGATCATGCTTCCTCTTGCCTGTTTTTCTGAGTCCATGTGAGAATTCCCCACCCCAACTTACACCTGAGTGTATAAAACAATTTATATAACTTGAACTCTTTTTTAAAATTGTTAGATCAGCTAATGATATTGAAAAATAAAATGAAGCTGGGCATGACGGTAAACACCTATAATCCCAGCACTCTACAGTCAGAAGTAAGAGGATCCCTGTGAGTTCAAGGTCATCCTGAGACTACATAGTGAATTCCAGATCAGCCTTGGCTAGAGGGAGACCCTACCTCAAAAACAAAACAAAACAAAACAAACAAACAAACAAATAGATAAATAAATAAATAAAATGAGTCTGATTTGGCTTTTTCTTTAAATCTCTTCTTATATCCCTGCTGGGAAACTAGGGTGAATTATTTCTGTGGTAGATTTGGGTTTCATACTCACCTCTGGAGTAAAAGCATTTCAAATTACTTGGGATGAGAATATGAGATACAAGATCATCTATTATAGTACACTGCAGTATTTTAGTTTTTTTTTTTTTTTTTTTTTTTTTTTTTTTTTACCAGCAAATAATGGAACACCAGATTTTCTCCATAACATAACTAACTTAATGGTTGATGAGAAGAATAAACAATATGTTAAGTGCACATTGTCCATGACTTGCTGGCCTGTGCAATTTCATTTGATCAGCTGACCTTTTAAATTATGCAGTATGGACCACTGCATTCACATTTGTCATCAAGGGCATAAAGTTGAGGAAAATTTATGATATCTGAGTTTACAAATTATCTCTGAGTATGAACACAGGTAGGAGTTCAATTCATGTGAGATCAGGTGTGACAGAAAGGAAAGAAGCACTAACCACTACACAGGGAATGGCAGTGCAGGTTTGGAACTCCAGCTTTCAGAAGGCTGAGGCAATACGATTGCGAAGACCAGAAAAGTCCGGAACACATAGCAGGACTTGATGACTGGTAACATTAAAAAGAAACAGAATGCAGACAGTGGCGAAGAAGATGGAGAAATGGTGGAGGAGATGGTGAACAGAGTGACATGAGCAGGAGATCCCAGACTTTATCCCACCAGAAGATAACCATAGATAAATATTGCTGAGTGGGCAATGATCAGTGGACGTCAGAAGTTAAGAAACATCGACCCAGCAAGCAGAAGATGAAAGACTTGTCTTGCTGCACAGAACACGGAGGAAGAACCCTTCCTGTTGTGTGCATAATTTCATCCTCTGGGCTGCCACAGGTCAGTGCTGAGAGTGAACTAAGTTTCTGGCCGGCTATGTTTCCATCTGGGAAGAGTAGAATGAGCAGCCAGCTTCCCTTACAGAAGGGAACTGAACCAGTTTCTCCTCTCCTGGGCCTATGCAGAGGGGTGCACAGACAGCACATATGGAGAGACCTACTAAAGAAATGAAAATATCATGAAGGGGGACATTTAAAAAATTACTCATTTGCACTTTTGTTACTTGTTGTGTCTGGCTATACGTGGGCGGCTTATTGAATCTTGGGCTGGCAGGCTTTGCATTGAAACATATTTAACTGCTTTGCCATCTCCCCAGCCCAAGGAAAATTTTTATGTTTCTGTCATACACTACTGTGGCTGATAAATTCTCAGATTATTTTAGTTACTTTGGTCTACTAAAAAAAAATGTATCAGGGCTAGAGAGATGGCTTAGTGGATTAATGCTTACCTGTGAAGCCTAAGGCTTCAAGGCTCAATTCTCCAGGACCCATGTAAGCCAAATGAACAAGGAGGAACACACACCTGGAGTTCATTTGCAGTGGCTGGAGGCCCTGGTGTACCCATTCTCTCTCTCTCTACTTTCTATTTCTGTATCTCTCTCTCTCTCTCAAATAAATAAATTAAAATAAAAAAATAAAATCATAATAACAATTTTATCACTAATGCAACAATGGGTACAAAAAAATACAGTTCATTAGAGCACCCAGACTTTGTGTCAAGTAACTACAGCTACTTGATATTTGACAAAGGCCCTACCAATGCAGAATGGAGAAAAGACAGCATCTTCAATAAATGGTGCCAGACAAACTAGATAACCATATGTAGGAAAAATGAAACTTGATCCACACAATTTGCCATGCACAAAAATCAAGTCCAAATGGAATAAAGACCTCAATATAAAACTGGAAACTCTGCTACTACTGGAAGAAAAAATAGGAGGAACCTTCCATGATATAGGAGTGGGAAAAGACTTCCTGAACAAAACCCCAGAAGCTCAGGAAATTAAACAATCACTCAACCATTGGCATCTCATGAAGCTGAAAAGTTTTCTCACAGACAAATATACAGTAATCAAAGCCAACAGATTACCCACAGAATGGGAGAAAATTTTTGCCAGCTATACAACTGACAGAGGCCTAATTTCTAGAATTTACAAAGAACTCCAAAGCCTAAACAATAAATCGTCAAACAACCCACTCACAAAATGTGGCAGAGACCTGCAGAGGGAGTTCTCAGAGGAAGAAATACAAATGGCAAATACACACTGAAGAAAATGTTCAACATCCCTAATCATCAGGGAAATGCAAATTAAAACAACTATGAGATTCCACCTTACCCCAGTAAGGATGGCTAACATTAAAAAAAAAAAAAAAAAAAACAATGAAAACAAATGCTGGAGAGGCTGTGGAGAAATACAAACACTCTTTCACTGTTGGTGGGAATGTAAAATAGTTCAACCATTATGGAAAACAATGTGGAGACTCCTTGAAAGGATGACTATAGACCTACCAACAGATCCAGTTATTCCCTTACTGGATATTTACCCTAAAAGCTCCAAGCCTCAGATCAGAGAGATTTGCTAAACCATGTTTATAACTGCTCAATTCATAATAGCTAAGAGTTGGAATCAATACAGATGTCCATCATTAGATGAATGGATAACTAAGATGTGGTATATCTATACTATGGAATTCTACTCAGCAGTAAGGAAAAATGAAACAATTAAATTTGAAGAATTTGAAAAATGGTCAAATATGGAACAGATCATTCTCAGTGAGCTCACCCAATCACAGAAAGGTAATCTTCACATGGTCCCACTCATCTGTGGCTCCTAACCTGAATCTGCCTGAGATGCTGTCATACCTAATAAATACCTTGAGGACCAGACAATAGGGAGGTGGGACGGGAAGGGAGGATAAGGGTGGAGGGGAGCACAAGGGTAGGAGGTAGGGTAAGGGTGGGGGGACACAAATAGGGACCCAAATGGAAATAATACCATAAAATCCTATATTCTGAACAACAGGCTAAAATATTGATCCTTCAGCAGGCCTGAGGATGGAACACCTGAACCACAGGGAACTGGAGAGGACATGATGAATACTAACCTTAATCTTTTCCTGTTTTTTTTTTTTTTTTGTTCTCTCTCTATCTCCCTCCCTCTTCTCTCTATGCTATCTTTCTCTTTTATATTACCTATCTTTTTCTTCCTTCATCATCCTTGGTGCTGACTTGTAACTCCAAGTACCAGCATGTGGTTACATTTCACAATGAGCTATTGATCAGAGAAACCTATTTCTGATAGAGTTCTTGAAGACCTGCCAAAGGTTAATGGTAAGGTGCCAAAGACACCATATGCTCCTGGGATGAAACATGGAGTGACCAGGTTGGAATCTGGAAGAGGGTCAGTCCCCAGACAATTAACTTGTAGAGTGCCAGAGGGTGCTACACGAGTGACTGGGGGAAAATGACTGACATCTGTCCAAACAACTCTCAGTCTAAGCTACTCAGCAGTAAACAACCTGATGTGATCCTCAAACAAGTGCAATAGTGGCACACAGCCATGGTGGGTAACCAGCTGCTCTTGATTCGGCTAACAGATCCACTCAGTGGAATGGAACTCATTGCTGGAACTGGGAAACAAGTCAAAATCATGTGCAAAAAATGAGATCATTCTCCAATATCAAGCTCCCACCAATGTGGACTAGAAGAGGGCCTACGCATATAAAATTCTCTCTAAAATAACAGTGGCCATCCCATCTATCTGGTACTGACTTCTCTCTCCATTGGAGAATTTGCTTCTCTTTTTCAGATGGATGCCAAACCTGAAGGGAGGATCAGCCTATCATACCACACCAGGGCCCAAGCTGAAAACATAGAATAATGGGAGAATTGGGCAAGAGTGCAGCTTTCTTTGTGAACCTGACAGCAGAACAAGGCTGAAGGAGATAAACACAGAGAACATTCAACTCCTTCTAAGCCAGATATCCAGAGACACAGAGGCTCCCAAGACCTCTACACTGAAGTAGGACTAAAATAAACCCAACGAGGGTCAGGAAATTCACGGAAGAGGGGGTAGAAAGAGGGTTAGAGCCACAAGTTGGGTTATTATGCACAGAGACTTTGCCTCTCCCCCATAAGTGTTGGCTACCCCCATAAGGCACGACCCACATTCCCCAATGAGGAGGGTCCCTTCAGAGGGGGAGGACAGGGAGGAGGCTACCAGAGGCACCAACATGAATGTAAAATTAAAATTAATAAAATAATAAAATTTAAAAACACACACAAAAAATACAATTCATGTTTAATAGCAAATGAGTTAAGATTTACTAGAATTAGGCATGTACACACTTGAAAGTTAACCTAACAGAAGTACAATATAGGAAGTTTGAACAACATACCTAGTGTACAGTAAAAATCTCACATAAATACCTGCAGACATTATACTTGAATCCCTACTGGCAATGAATTCCTAAGGATAAGCATCACATTTCCTAACCAAGTATACTTTAAAAGCTTTGAAGAATATTGAATCTGGGTAAAGTGTATTTCTGACATGTTGGCACAGTATGCAACCTATATTCACATTATACTTTTCAGGATCCTTAATTCAAACCCAATTGATTTCTTTTTTTTTAGCTTTTTAATTCATACACTGCTCAATGGGTAGTCATATTTGCAGATGAGTCTGCACTAGATACATTATTTTCTTGGCTTTTGAACAAACATAGATCAATATTAGGAAATATATCTATTAAAAGTGTGTTCAGTGTTGTTCAGTTGTCTTGTGGGATGGTGATTTCTTGCCTGCTCCTGTGTTTTATGCTTGGGAGAAAAAAAGCCAAATAGCTGTTCAAGCTTTCTATTATTTTTTGTAAACATTTTATCTCTACATAAACCTTTCTGACCTGGAACTCACTATGTAATACAGGCTGGTGCTAATCATGAGATCCTCCTGCCTCAGCCTTCTCAATAAATCGTCAGGTTTAGAACTTTCTCTTTCAATATATTCTAAAAGAAGAACAATTCTTCATTGCAGGAGAAAGAGAAGTAAAGAGTCTTTTAAGACACATCCCCAGTTACAGTTGATAGTAAGTAGAAAAATTTGCGTAAAGTAATTGTTTTCTTTACAAAATTGGAATTTGTTATAGAATTACAACTTGAATTTAACTACTTGATTCTAGTCAACATTACAGTTATTCAGGAAAACTCAGGCACAACAATGAACATATTTGTGAAAGCAAACTATTCCAGTAGGCAAACCCATGTGTAAACTAAATATATTACAGGAAATTATTCCCAGGCAATATCTGAGGAAATTGTGAGAGTGAAGCAAATTGAGTGTATAAAATTCTTAATTGAGCCTTAAGATGAACTTTTATTAAAATATATTTGGAATATTCCAAGTGATTGAAAATTGGAGCTAAGCTTAAATTTCCTGTGCTAGTTAGGATTTCTTCTTTTAAATAATTACTTTTGACACTATAAGGAGAGGGCTTAGGGGGAAAATATTCAAAAAGAGAAATCCACATGCCACATGTTTATTGGGATATACTTTTTTCAAACAACTATCATGAAAAAAGTGATGAGAACAAGACTGGCCAAGTGATGAAATTGAGGTTGAGTGGTGTCACAAGAAAGACCTTAACCTCTTCTGTAAGAACTGGGGACTGGGCATGGGACTTGCCACATAAACACAGGGACGGTTGAGCCTCACAGTCCGACACAGAATGTAAGTCCTTTCCGTGAAGACTATGTGACCTTGAAGAGATGGCTCACGGGCAACATTACACAGGTACTGAAATGATGGACTTTGGTGGCCAGTCAACACTACCATGGGTAGACTGTCTTGAAGGAGGGGTATGGTTAGCATACTCTAGAATTAATTATAATAAGAAAACTACTGATGATTTCCATAACACCACAACTTAGCTAAAGAGACCAGATCAATCACCCTTCAGAACATAGGTCCTCTGTAGCAATGGCCATTAATGGATTTTCTCATCTCATACGCAGTGTCTTTTGCAGTTACCTTCATTCTTCCAGTAAGGCTCCAACTCACAGATTACCATCAGATGGGGACCAAGCACTCAGAACATATGAGTTCATGGACAACATCTGATTCAAACCACCATAGTGTCCTTTTTTCTTTATCTTCCTTGAAAATATTTTCTTTGGTAGTATTACAACCATGTTGTGTCTTGACTCTATTGCTCCAGTTACTGCTGTTAGTGTTTATCCCTTTAATAGTGATTGCTAATCCTTTAGGATAGATAGTGTTCCTTCTGAGCCTCTCTTCTTTCCTGTGACTGCACTGTCTCTGTTTCTTGTCTCACATTCAAATCCCCTAACAGGGAGAAGGTTATCACATTAAACTCTCAATGTTCAAGATAAAGTGTGTTCATTCCCTAGCCAAATCTCTAGACCCAGTCCAATTGTAGTATAATCTATAATAATGATCTCCTTTCATTCTGTAGTGTGGCCAAATTGGTGAGATCATAGGTCCTATAAGAGAGTATTTTTCTTATAAAGAACTTTCTAGGAGAAGGTCTTTGGGTAATGTAACCCACAATAGCCTTTTTAGAATGAATTTCTTTACACAGATGCTCATGGCTGCTTTAGTAATTCACAAGAGGATCCCTTTTCAGAATTCTTATTTACTTTGGATATGTGTGTGTGTATATTTGT
The DNA here is from genome assembly GCA_036365145.1 of Orientallactaga sibirica. Lineage (NCBI taxonomy): Eukaryota > Metazoa > Chordata > Mammalia > Rodentia > Dipodidae > Orientallactaga > Orientallactaga sibirica. The sequence continues at coordinate 12,258,790 of JAEOAD010000024.1, read as the reverse complement.
GTATCTGTGCCTGTGTGTGTGTACATTGTCACAAGTGTGCATGGCATGCATGTGAAAGTCAAACTTTGTGTAGTCAGGACTCTGCCTTTTATGAGACAGGGTCTCTTGTAAGCCTCAGATTCTTCTATCACCACCTCCCACAGCCACAGGTTCATTGGAATCACATTGCATATGCCACTTTGCATCTGCCTTCATATGGGTGCTAGAAAATTGAACCTGCACTAGAAAGCTTTGCAAGCAAGTAGGTTTAACTACTGAGACATCTCTCCAGCCACAAAAATCCCCACAAAATTTTGATACATCAAAGATCTCAAATTTCACTACCCACCAAGGTGTTATACTTTAATTTTTTAAATTTTTATTTATTTATTAGCAACAGACAGAGAAAGAGGCACAGAGAGAGAAAGAGAAAGAGAGGAAAGAGAGAAAGAATGAGAGAATGGGCATATCAGGTCCTCCAGCCACTGCAAATGAACTCCAGATTCATGTGCCAATTTGTGCATCTGGCTTATGTGGGTACTGGGGAATCAAGCCTTGAACTGGGGTCCTTAGGCTTCACAGGCAAGCACTTAACTGCAAAGCCATCTCTACAGCTCTGAAAGTGTCATAGTTTAATGTAAAATGTTCTAATTTAAAATACAATCACTCATATAATGTCCTGAAGCTTCAAATTATATGGTTTTAGGATAGAACAATATGTTTGCTTTTTTTAGTAACTATTTTGTGTCCATTGTGTTGCAGATAATAAAATGATTTTTACTAATTTCAAAAGTTTAAAAGAGCTGATGAGATATTTTAAAATATTGAGAAAATTAGTAGAATTCACTACAGATTTAACTTCCAAGATTAATCCCCAAAACAACATAATGAAACTGGATCACCAAATGAGTTTTTTTTTTTTTTTTCCAACCTTTTGTGATCAGGGATTAGGTAGTCTGTGGACCAGCATAGGATGCATAAGGGACAATATATACTTCCCTTGCTGGCACTGGATAACTGTGGATGAGGACTGGGAATATGTTCTACAGCTGTCCCAGGAGAGTCTGACCATATCCATGGTCTTACTTGCGGCAAAAACACAGTGGCAGGAGCCACGCCTCTGCTTCTCCATCTTCATCCCCATTGTGCAATTCTCCAGGGCAAACCTACATCAAGAGATCAGTCCTCCATGCTGCCTAAGATGCAGGGAGTCTTGAATTTGTAGACGATTTGAAGAGAGCAAATTAAATCCTTCTGCCCAAGAGAATCTGATGCAGGTATCTTTAAACTGCAATTGAGAAAACCTATTATAAAATGGTAACTGATAAGGTTAGTGCATGGATTCTTAGCGAGTGTGTGTGTGTGTGTGTGTGTGTTTTTCATGTGGAGGGTGCCAGTATTTATGCTGCACAATATGCAAGCCATGGCACACGTGTGTCACTGAACGCATGTGGAGGTCAGAGGATATCCTTGGGCTGTTCCTTCCTCATACATCATCTGAAGCAGGATGTCTTGTTTGCAGCTGCGTTCTCCAGGCATGCTGGCCTGTGAGTTTGTGGGGATTCTTCTGCCTCTACCTCCCATCTCATCACTGGATCACTGGGATAACAGATGCTCATGCCATCATGACTGGCTTTACATGCTTTCTAGGGATCCACACTCAGGCCCTCCTGCTTGCATAGTAACTGCTCTGTCCACTGAGTCAGCTCCTTACCCTCAAGTTAGTAAATAAATTGTAATAATGAAAAACAATAAAAGAAGTTTCTAAACATTTTGGAGTATGATAGTTTTTATACTGTAGTTACTGTAAGGTGGCCTGCAGACACTATGGATGACTTTGTTTCTGTTTTATAAATCTTGTATGTGCTTTATATAGACACGTGCATAGTGTTGACGTCAGAGTCTACCCATCTCTAATCGGAACTATTGAAATGTAAACCAATGAATAATGCTTACAGTACATTTAAATAATGGACTGACTACTCAATGAAATTGTGGTTAATATGGCAGCCCCAAGGCAAACCAGCCAGTACTGCTATTCAATGCAAGACGTTCTGCTGGTTTCTGATGCTGATAAGACTGAGAGTGTAGCAGACAGCTTCAGGTTCGCTGAGATGAACTTCCAGACCAGGCACAGTTATGGAGGAAGGGATATTATTTATTGAAGCTTACAGATCCAGGGGAAGTTCCATAATAGCAGAAGAAGTGGCTTGCCCTCCACAGGACCAGGCAAGAGAGAGAAAAGCCAAGCCGCCAGCTAAACAGCACACTGAGCAAAACTACAGTCAAAAGGTCACACAGCACACTTCAGGAACTCCTGCTAGGCACATTTGCATATCTTTACAATAGAATCTCAAACCCACACCTTAAGACCGGCCCCCAGTGACATTGCCTCTAGCAAGGTGATTGCAGATGCAAACTATAACTAATAAAACACTGAATATATTGGGGGACATATATTCAAACTACCACAGAGAGGAAAAAGCGGAGAGGAGATAACAGGCCCAGCAGCAGGACTGGTGTCACTCACCTGAGGCTTTAGCCAATGATCATTAGTCAGCCAGGGATACATGTGCTAGTGGCTTTTTACCACTGTCCATCCTGAAAAATGAACATCTGCATTAAATGAAGCCAACCTAAGCCAATGAGTTCTACATTCACCTCATACCATAGTTGGTAATATTATGTCAGAAATAAACTACTTGCAGAACGAATATGCTCGCTCTTCATGTCAACGCCTCCACATTTCTTATGCCCACATGGCTGCTGGATGGACACAAAGTTGTTTTCAACTTTAGAAGCTCTGGGAAATCTTTTTTTTTCAGTTTCATATTCATTTATTTTTTATTAGTTATGTATATAGTATATATACAGTCATGATGGTGCCATCATTATCCTTCTCCCTGTCCTCCCCCCATGGTTAATGTGGGTCTTGCCTTATGGGGGTAGCCATCAGTTATGTGGGAGAGGATCTTTCAGCAGAATAATCTAATTTTAGGCAGCACTTATATGGGTGAAAATTTAATTTATCTGAGCACCATATACTGTCTTCTTCAGTTCTTTTTCATTAATGTGAACCAATTCTAGTGAGAGAGGCTTGTCTTCATAGTGATGCAAAAAAAAAAAAAAAATACAAAACAGTCCTCAGGAATTGCATTGCAGTATTTTTGTGTCGTTTTTGGACCAGATAACTCAAAATATGTATATAATCATGTAAAGGTAGTGTAACTTTATTATATTGTTACATAAGCCCAGATATGGTGCAAAGACATTCTGTATCTTTTTCTTGTCCTCTGTAAAACAGATGAAAATCACAGATCTTTTACCAATTATAATAACTTCATTTAGTTTTACAAATGCTTATGTGTGTTCAACTTAGAAAATGCCTTTCAAATGCAGTATCCAATAATTATTATTAATAATCAATTGTATCATGGACTCTTATTCTTAGCAGTTATATTATAACTTTTCACATACAATATCGAACTATGATTCAAAGTAATATTAAAGTTTTCCAAACATCACAAAGACCTGGAGATAAGTCCATAGGATCCAGGATTTATAGATGCATAGTATGATAAACTCTAGTTCTGATTTTTATACTATGCAGGCCGGGGAGCTGTAATTCATACAAATATTTTTAGACTGAATAACTACTCCCCACTATTAATAATGTTTGTCAAAAAATCCCTTCTTGTCCATGGTTCAATAAGTACATATTTGGAAATGTCTACTACTTCCCTTTCCACAGGCCAAATTTCAGCACTCATCATCTTTTTGTATCTGTGTATACACCTTCTGAACTTTACATGGGGTCTGGTACTAGGCTACTTTTCTTTTGTGTTTCTGGAAAATCTGAACAGAAATGAATTGAGACAAAAAATGTATACATTTGTATATTACACATATGCATTACTGTTGATATGGTTTTCATTGTTTACTTATATAAAAATTATTATAAAGTCATTGAATCTTATTGATTACTTTAAAACCCCCAAATAGTTCACATCCTCTAGTGGATTCAATTCAAATAAAACCAATGCCAAATTATTCCACCCACTCTTTTTCAAGCTTTATGTCCTATGATGCTCAGAGCCAAGGGAATCAGATGCAGGATTATATGGGAAAGCTGACACTGTGTGGACCCCAACTGAGGCAACCACAGCCATCTGAGCTTCTCTCTGAGCATTAACTTTATTGTAGCTGCATTTCTGTAGGCCAATAACAATGTCTTTTCCCCTTCAAAGACAAACATAGTTTCCTATACAAATACTGAATTGAAACTCATTTTTAAGTACAGAGGATCTAGACTGGGTAATAAGCCTCAGTTTACAAATATTAGCTCAACCATGTTTATAGCTGCTCAATTAATAATAGCTAAGAGCTGAATCAACCCAGATGTCTATCATTAGATGAATGGATAAATAAGATGTGGTATATCTACACAATGGAATTCTACACAGCAGTAAGGAAAAATGACACAAAGCAATTTGGAGAAAAATGGTCAAACTTGGAATATATCATTGTTAGTGAACTCACCCAATCATAGAAAGATAAGCATCATATGGTCTCACTCATCTGTGGCTCCTAATTTGTATTTTCTTGAGATGCTGACACACCTAATAAATATCTCGAGGACTGGACAATAGGGATGGTGGGGTGGAAGGTCAAGGAAAGGTGGATAGGAGGGAAAAAAAAACTGGACCCAAATGGAAATGGGACCATAAAATCCTATATCCTGAAAGACATACTAAAGAGTTGAACCTGCATCAGGTGCTTGGAAAGAACACCTGAATCACAGGGGCCTGGAGAGGGTATGATGAAAACTAACCTCAATCTTCTCCTATTTCTCTCTCTATCACTCCCTCTTCTCTCTTTCTCTTTAATATCACTGATACTTTTTCTTCCTTCTTTCCCCTTGGCACTGACCTGTAACTCCCAATACCAGCATGTGGTTAATATCCACAATGAGCTGTTGATCACTGAGACCTACAAGGTTTCCCAAAAGAGGGCAGATTTCTGTCAGAGTACTTGATGACCCACCAAAGGTTATTGGTAAGACCCTACTGCTGAAGAAACCATATGCTATTCGGATGGAACATGGAGAGACCTGGCTGGAATCTGGATGAGAATCAGTCCCCAAAAGTTAGCTTGTCTAGTGCCAAAAGGTACTATGCAAATGACTGGGGGAAAACGACCAACATCTGTCTAAGCAGCCTGTGGTCTAAGCTACTAAGAAGCAATCAACCTGATGTGATGCTCACACAAGTGCAGTAGTGGAACACAGCCATGGTGGGTTACCAGTTGCTCTAGATTTGGCTAATGGATCCACTCAGTGGAATGGAACCCATACCTGGAAACAGGAAACAAGTCAGAACCATATCCAAAAATAAGCCCACTCTCCAATATCAAGCTCCCACCAATAGTGGGATACAAGAGGGCCTACACCTATTAAATTCTCTCTAAAATAATAATGGTTATCCATGTATCTTATGCTGACTTCACTCTCCATTAGAGAATCTGCTTCTCTCTTTCAGATGGATGCAGAACCTGAGGAGAGAATCAGCCCTTATAGCACCTCAACAGGGCACTAGATGAAGCCATAGAGTCATAGGAGAAATGAGCAAGAGTGCTGCTTTATTGATGAACCTGGTACCAGCACAAGGGTGAAGGAGATAGACACAAAGAACACTCAACCGCTACCAAATCAGATATCCAGAGACACAGAGACTCCCAAAACCTCTTCACTGAAATAGACCTAAAATGAACCCAACATGGCTCAGGGAAGTTCGCAGAAGAGGGGATGGAAAGATTGTTAGAGCCATGAGTTGGGTCATTATACACAGAGTCATTGCCTCTCCTGCATAACTGATGGCTACCCCCATAAGGCAAGACTCACATTACCCATGGGGGGGAGAACAGGGAGAAGACTAATGATGTTACCATCATGGCTATATATACTCTATATACATAACTAATAAAATGTATTAAAATGAAAAAGAGAATAAATTACCCTTAATGACTCACAAGAAATTAGTAATTTACTATTTAAAATATATGTTTACTCTTTTAAAAAATTATTTTTATTTATTTTCTGAGAGAGAGAGAGAGAGAGACAGTCAGGTAGGGAGATAGAGAGTGAGAAGATGGCTGTCCCAGGGCCTCTAGCCACTGTAATCAAACTCCAGATGTGTGTGCCACCTTGTGTATCTGGCTTACATAGGTCCTGGGGAATTGACCTGGGTCCTTGGCTTTGCAGGCAAGCACCTTAACTGCTAAACAATCTCTTCATGCCTTTATTTTTTTAATTATCTTTTTACTTTTTATTGTCAAGATACAGGTTCATAGGGGTGTATAAGTTATTCATGTGCATACAGTAAAATTTGAATCATTAGTGGTATATAGATAAAATAATTAGATTGATGCTAAAATTTTACAGAATGTCAGGATAAGTTTTTCTGGTATGTATTAGTATATAGAAATAGAGACATAACTACAAATTTAAAAGGTCAGTATCATAATTTTGTAAGTATTTATTTCATCCACTGCTAATCAATTACTTACTATAAATCAAAGAATGATTTTGGTCACTGTAGCAGACAGCTTCAGGTTTGCTGAGATGAACTTCCAGACCAGGCACAGTTATGGAAGAAGGGATATAAGGGATATTATTTATTGAAGCTTACAGATCCAGGGGAAGTTCCCTAATGGCAGAAGAAGCTGGCCTCTTCACAGGGCCAAGCAGAGTGAAAAAAAAAAAAAAAAAAAAAAAAAAAAAAAAAAAAACACCAGCTACACAGCACACAGAGCAAAGCTATAGCCAAAAGCCACAGCACACTTCAGGAACTCCTATTAGGCACACTTTGCATATCTTTACAATGGAATCTCAAACCCACCACCACACCTTAAGAACCGCCCACTGACATTGCCTCTAGCAAGGTGGCTGAAGATGCAAACAATAAACTAATAAAACACTGAATATATTGGGGGCCATATATTCAAACTACCACAGTCACACATAGCATTTGTTCTTCAATATAACAGAGCATAAAGTTTACTAGTACCAGATTTTTTGTAGGACTATTAGATGAAGTCCCTATATTATGCATTCCTCTAGGGCCTTTTCAATACCATCACTTTCACCTTTGAGAATCAATTTTCCTAGCAGTACCATGCCTTGCTTAGACACTGGACTACTTAAATAATATTACTCATCTATCTGGTCTGTGTGTAGTAACTAATTTGTTCTACTGAATTGTGAAGGATGTGCATCATTTAAAAAGACAATACAAGATTCTACTATGTCCATCAGAAGAAAGCAACTTGGTAACAGGCTATTATGTGATTACCACCCCCTTGAAAAATCTTCCAGTGGTTTTATAGTTGAGCTGTCCAAAAAACCACAACCACATGAACAACAACAACAATAATGTCATCAATTGCAGGAGGAGCTTAAATTCTGTCACAGTGATGATAAAAGTTTTCTGACAGAGGGACTACACTGGGTGGGTTTTATTTCTCCATAATACAGATGCTACTGATCACAATGAAACTGTCCCGAAAGGAAAACTGTGGAGCTAGATCCTGTGAGCTGATTAGCATATGGGAAATCTACACTTGTGAGCACACACAAAACCTAGCTTTGGAGAACACAATGATTGTGATTGGCATAACTATTTGACCCAGAGTTTGATGGAGGAGATTCTTGTGGTTCCATTCTTCCTTTGGAATCATAGAGTGAAATGAATGGAGAATGCCTCCTTTCTAACCTTTTCAATTTCCCCTTTTCCCTCTATTAGTCAGCTTATAAAGCCTTTACAGCTAGCCTTAAGATCTTACTTTTGTGATAAAGGAGAAAATGTCACCAATGGAAACTTTCATTTGTTCCTCCCCCTCTTTTCTGCAAAGTAGCTAAAGAAACAAAAGAGATGTACTTTGTAAATGCTTTTTAAAAATTACCAAAGTTATGAGAACTAATTTCATGAACAGAATTTCATGAGTTATTTCAACATTTACTTCCTTACTTTATCAGAATAAAAAGTATGTATAAATTGAAATTCCCCTCTCATCTTTTTGCAGTATAAAATCAACTGTCTTGACATCATCCCCCTGGTGTCCTGATGCAGGGAGGGTAAATTCACTTTTAAGCAGGCTGTGGTGCCATGTCTTAGCTGAAGTTGTGTGATTCAGCCTCAGATAACAACAATCTAAAGAGTTAAAATATATAGAACACTTGCTGCACACCAGATCACATTCTAAGGTTGTGCGTCATCACTCTCTTTCAATCCATTTTATTCATATATATTCACTGTATACAGGTGTCATACTATTCTGCCAAGGGTAATAGGTACTTTGACCATGCTCACCATTCTCCTCCCTCCTTCTTCCTACCCTACCACCCAGTCTCTCTTCTGCTTCAAGTCTTTGGAGCATGTATGTATACTTGTTTAAAAGAGTTTACAGAGTGTAACAGAATGTAAAATTTTGGCCTCCCTTGTGGACATATTTTTACTTGTTCTTTCATACTTCATGGACAGTACAAACACTTTTTAAACATATTCTACATAAATTTTATATTAGACCAATGGCTGGACAACACTGTATAGTCTTTATTTCTGATTTAAAATGGTGTATTTCATTTTGGTGTGGTATGGTATGGTGTGTGTGTGTGTGTGTGTGTGTGTGTGTGTGTGTGTGTGTGTGTGTGTGTAAGCCACAGGACAGTGTCAAGTGTCTTCTCATTTTTGCTCCCTACTTTATTTTTGAGAAAAGGGTTTTCCCTTAATCTGGAACTCACTGAGTTGGTCAGGTTAGCTCTCCAGCTGACCCTAATGTTCTGCCTGCCTCCATGTCCCCTCCTGTGGGACAAGATGCATGCCATCATGCTGAGCTTTTTACATGGTTGACAACATCTCAGCTGAGGTCCTCTGCTGATACAGCAAGCATGCCACCAATTGAATCATGAATATCTTAATTTACAGTTGAACTCACTCTAGAAATGCACATCTAGAATAATTTGGAGTAAAGTTTGAGCATTGAGACATACACAAAGTTATGTAGCCATTATTACATCACTGTGAAGTGCAAAAACATGACCATTTGCTACACTTCTGAATCAACTTCTCCTTCAAAAAATGACTACTTTATATTCTTGGAAAACTGGCTTTACAAAAATATCATATATATGAATTATACATGTAGACATTATTTTTCATAATGCTTTTGTTATTCAATATTATTTAGTATATCAATAACTTTCCCCCTTTTTAAATACAGAGTAGTATCACATTTCTTGCATTTATCATTCAAGTACATGTAGCTTGTATTTGATGATTACAAATGAAACCATTATGATACTTATGTAAAGTGTAGTTAATGTAAATTTACATTTTTAGTAAATCCTTAAACTCATAATTAGAGGAACATATAATAGATATATTATTAATTTTACAATAAAATTGCCAGACTGCTTACCAATGTAGCCTTCTTCAGAGTGACAAGTAGAGTATGAGTTGAAATTGCCCCACACTTGGAATGTTAAGAATTTTATAATAATGTTACTCATTGTAACAAATGTGAGCAGCCTGAAACTTTTTTTCTGGAGAAATGCTGATGAGTGTCTGCCCACCCATCTCTGAGTAGTATAGGTAGACTGGAGTATGAGTCTTTCAAAGTTCAAACTGGCAAGATAGTAAGTTTACTGGACTTCCTTACAGAACATAGGCTATGATGGATGGTCCCAAAGTAGTCTTAGCATTAAAAGATCTCACCCTAGCCTGGATGGTAATCTCATATTTGCCTGGATTGTTTTTTCCTACAAACAGTTAACCTTACAACCAGAATCTCCCAAGATTACAAGACCAAATGCAGTTGGTGCAGAATCACATGGAGCTATCAGGGACTACAAGAATGAGTGGGCATGATCTCAGGCAAGGGTGTGATGAGTCGCTCCACCCTTCTAGGAGGAAATGATAGCAAACACAATCTTGAGGGTCTGTTATTAGTAGTCACAGCTGCTTCTGATAAAGATTGAGATGGTTTTTCTGCTCAGAGCATGGCATGACACAATGATGTAGGACAATCTCCTAATTTTGAAAATAGCTTATTCAGAAGGCAACAAATAAACTGTGTGGTTATCACATCTTATGCTCATTATGTCTTTTGTAGATACATATTGCCATGTGATAACATTTTACCTATGAAGCAAGTACGGCTTTTTAAATTCTCTCTTGTAAGTCTCTGGATGTAAATCTTTCCATCCTTTATATGCCTTCGTATTTCGAAGAAATAATTCCTGGGAAGAAATGATTTATACACATTTTATTTCTTTGTATACTTGCTACTTATCTGTTTTCCTTATGAATATCATGTGCAACAAAAAAATGGTCCAGGTAACATTGTTCTTAGCCTTCTTTTTTACAATTCACTTCTTCCACCATTTATCACTAAATTTAAACAACTTGATTTATGAAGGACCATGGTGAAGATTTCTTTGTGTCTTATGCATGGGGTTTATTGAGATTCTTTGACATGTAAGTTCACAATTTGAAAAAAAAAATGTGGCCATTTTTCTTTAACCTGTTTTTTTTTTTTTTTTTTTTTATTCTTCCCTTTTCTCTTTCTGAGAAAGATTGAATGTATCTCAGTCCTTTTAATGTATTCTATAGCTAACAGATTCTTTATTCATTTTCAAAAAAATTCTATTTGCTCACTACTTCATTTTGGATATTTCTTCTTGCTAAAAAAATATTATTTATTTGTAAGGAGACAGAGGAGGGAAGCTACTTGCCATTGAAAATAAACTCCAGATGCCTATGCAAATTTTTGTTCCTGGCTGTATGTGGGTACTGGGGAATCAAGTTCAATTTATTAGGCTTTGCAAACAATAGCCTTAACAGCTGAGGAATCTCTCTAGCCCCATTTGGAATACTCCTATCTTAACCTCATTAATTACTATTTTTGTCAAAATGACTAATCTTCTGCATTATACAGTCTATAATTTATTCTAATGTAATTTTCCCCTTACACATGGTAGTTTTCATGTCTAAAAACATTAGTTGAGTATCATTCACTTTTTAAAAACATATGTATTTTATGTTGCTATCTAACTTTTTTATTATTATTATTATTATTTGAGAGAGACAGACACAGAGAAAAAGACAAAGAGGCAGGCAGAGAGAGAATGGGTGTGCCAGCGGCCTCTCAGCTGCTGTGAAAGAACTCTAGAAATGTTCACCCCCTTGTGGGCAAGTGCTGCATTGCACCCTTGAAAACTTTTTACATCTGGCCAAAAGTGGGACCTGGAGAAAATCAAACGGGCCTTCTTAGGCTTAGCAGTCAGGCATCTTAACCGCTAAGCCATTTCCCCAGCCCGATACCTAACTTTAAAAAATAATAATAATTTATTTATTTTAAAGCAGAAGAGAGAGAGAGAATGGTTGTGCCTTCTGCCCCTACAAATAAACTACAGGAGCATATACCACTTGGTGCTTTGGGTTTGTGTTTTGTGGTAGCAGCAAAAGGAACTACAACAAAAATCTGGCACTAGTGGAATGAGGTCACTTTTGATGCTAGAAACCAGTGTGGTTTTTGGCCTCTTGGAATTGATTTGCAAGAGGAATTTGAAAGGATCAAGAGACATCTGGCAGTGTTGTAATCAGAGTTTCATGGACTCTTCTGGTCAGAGTTGAAAAATCTAAGTGCAGGAAGAACAGTGGGCTGTGAGGTTTGTTTTTGAAGGGAAGAGCTTTGTCCATACTGAGCTAGAAGCAGTTTGTGTTAGAGGCTTACTGCATTCTTGCCATGTACTGAAAACGTTTTCAGGATTGCATTGCATAGAAATAAGACTGGTGTGAGCAGATAGTTATGGCACAGAAAGAAATGAAACCTGTGGGCCAAAACCTGCTGTTTGTTCAGCTGTAATTTTTTGAGAGATTACCCACATTGAGACTGAGCAAGTTGTTCTGCATTGGGCAGCAGAAAGAATGCTGATTATCCTGAAAGCAGGGGCACTCAATGCTAAAGGTGTTTTCCTGCTCTTCAAAGATGGCTTTCTTCCCCCAAATTAACACATTTGGTCACCCACTTGGTACTATGTGGAGTATAACAAATGCAGGAAAGAAAAGATTTGAAACATGGTTTGATTTTTAGAAATGATTATGGGACAATGTGAGGGAGACTTATTAGAATCCTTACATGAAGCCATGAGATTAATTGTGGGTTGCGGTGAAGATCCTAGGATTTTATTGAGATTCCAGTGTGAAAGAGCTATCAAGGAGGGATGCCAACTAGGTATTGAGTTTTCCTCTCTCTGTGAGCAGTTTAGCTGGAGGAGCAGAATTGCAATGCCAGAGACTTCCTCACTGGTTACAGATGTCAGACTTGAAGCTACAGGATTTGGTGTTTGCTCTGTTCAGATTTTGCATGGTTCAATCTTTTCTTACAAAGCCATATTTTTCAGTGTGAATGTTTTCTCTGTGCTATTATATGATTTTGGTTTGACAGTTAAGTTAAGGGACCTTGGACTATGGGGATATGTGGACAGTGCTCAGATTGATAAAAACTGTGGGGTGTTTTACAGGCTTTGCATTTACTGAATGCTTTGGATTTTACATCATGGCAATCAGTTTATGGGATTAGGTGCCAAATGTTTTGGTTTGAATAAGGCATTACCAGTAAACTCATCTGTTGTAAATACTTAATTCCCATCTCATGGCAATTTGGGAGGTAGAGCCTTGCTGGATGAGGTGTGTAATGTTGATGGTGAGATTAGGGGTTTTATATCAATCTCCCCTTTACCAGAGCTCATCTCAGTCTCTTGCTGCTGTTGTCCACTTATTGTCAAGGATGTAGTATCCAGCCTCTTCTCATGCCATGCTGTCCCCTGTCATCAAAATTTTCCCCTTGAAACTGTATGCTAAAAGAAATCCTTTCTCCAATGTACTTTTTGGTCACACATTTTCTAACTGTAACAAGAAGGTAACTACAAAAGTTAATTTTGATGGACTCATTTTATTCTTTATTACCATATTCTGTCTTCTTGGCATGTCTGGTGATACTTTATCAGCTGACAAATACGAAGTTTTGCTTGTGCCTTAACTACTATTTAATATTATTGTAAAATTATTGATCTTTCTTTCCTGGATTGTAGTTTTATTCTTTCAGGTTTGCCTTCTAGATTGATTAACAGGGTTCAGTCTATGGACAATTAATTCCTACTGCTAAGAAAAGACCCTTTCATATGCCCTACTCATGGACTGTGAATTAGTTTTGTTGTTGTTGTTTTTCCCTAATCTACTTGATGTGGATAGCTTTTTCAGTATGGTTCACTCTGCTGAGGTAATTGTTATTTCAGCTTTTAGTTAGTTAGAGAGAGAGAAAGATAGAGAGAGACACAGAGATAAAGATAATATGATCTAGATTTATAATGTACTAGAAAATGCTCTTCTCTGTATCTCTGGTTCTCTAAAACTCAGGCTTGGCATGCCTACCTCTTTCTGACTTTAGAGCTTTAACAACTATGAACTTCTGGAAGTTTTCAGTTTACAGGTTTTTTTTTTTTTTTTGTTTGTTTGTTTGTTTGTTTGTTTTTTTTTTACTAAACTGTTTTCCTTCTTTCTTCTATGTTGGTTTAGAAATTCTCAGGAACAGATAATTTTTTTAAAAAGAATATAAAGTTTTATTATGATACAGATTCATTTTCAATTTACTTGTTTGTTTTATTTTGTCTTTAAAAAAACACTGGTGATGGTGGTGGTTTAACATGGAACCACATATAAGAGGGATAAACTCTTCCACCCAAACAGCCAGTGTCTTCTGATATATCATTATGAGCCTTTGCTAGAATTAAGAGGGAAATGAACTGAATTTTGAAACTTTTGATTATTTCAAACATTTTATTTTCCTTTCATAAAGGTATCTGGGACTGAGGGAAGCTCAGATCCTAGAGTGAATATGAAGGCCAGAGCAGCTGGTCTGGCAGGAGATCTTGGAAGAATTCACTCCATGGAAGTGGAATGTGCATTTGGCTAATAACTGTTTACAGCTGAAGTTGTAATCTTACCTTAGTTTCAGGACCAAAAATAGAAGAAATAGATATGATTCTATCTAAGCAAAGGTTAGAAGCTCCATACTATACCATCTATCATATTAAACAAACCAGGCTCACTTAACCACACAGATTAGATTTATGTCTCCATATGTGAATAAGACAATATGAAAAATATTGTACTCTAAGAACACCTGAGGAAAGACCAAATAATGATGTGTGGGGGCTGTAGAGATGGTTTAGTGGTTAAGGCACTTGCCTGTGAAGCCTAAGGACCCAGGTTCAACTCCCTAGAATACACATATGCCAGATGCACAAGGTAGTAAATGCTTTTGGAGTTTACTGGCAGTGGCTAGAGGCCATACTGCCCTGATTCCTATCCCCTACCACAGATGGTAGCATTAGCAATACGGCATGAGCTCTCCATCAAGAAATAAACTTTCCATCTCAGAAACTATTTGATGCAGTTCGATGCTATGACATAGTCTCCTATTTTTATTTCCATCAAGACACGTTTTTGTTAATGTCCATCAGAAATATTTAACTGCCAACAGCACAGTTTAATTTCTATATATTTGTGAATGATCTTAGATCTCTCCCTTTAATCATTTCAATTTCATGCCATTGGTTTGAAAAGGTATATGTTGATTTCTATCTTTTTCTATTTGTTAAAACTCATTTGGGGACATCACATTCAAGAGATTGTTCCTGGTACAATGGAGAGCAATATGTGTTCTATTGCTATTGGATATATTGATTATATGTCAGTTAAGTCCAATGTATCCATATTGATTTTTCTATCTGAATTATTAATCCATTGTTGAATATGGGTATTGAAGCCTCCAAGTGTTATTTTATTATAGTCTCCCTATCCTTTTGAATAACCTAATAGTAGTGGCACTATATAAGTAAGTGGTTATGACATTGGATGCATGTATATTGATAACAGTTGTATGGTCTTTGTGACTTGATCCATTAGATAATGAATTAATTTTGCTTTAAAGTTTTTTTTTTAATTTTTATTAGTTATCTATATAATGTGCATAGAGCCATAATGGTACCATGGTTAGCCCTCTCCCTGCCCTCCCTCCTCGTGGATTGTGGGTCTTGCATTGTGGGGATAGCCATCAGTTATGGGGGAGAGGCAATGTATCTGTGCATAATGACCCAATTTATGGCTCTAACAATCTTTCCTCCCCCTCTTCTGCGAACTTCCCTAAGCCTTGTTGGGTTCATTTTAGGTCTATTTCAGTGACGAGGTAATGGGAGTCTCTGTTTCTCTGGATCTCTGATGTGGTAGGGGTTGAATGTTCTCTGTGTCTATCTCCTTCACCCCTCTACTGATACCAGGTTCGCTGAGAAAGCAGCACTCTTGCTCATTTCCCCAATTATTTTATGGGTTCAGCTGGTGCACTGGTGAGATGTGGTGTACTGATTGTCTTCTCAGGTTCTGCATCCATCTGAAAAAGAGAAGCAAATTCTCCAATGGAGAGTGAGGTCAGTGCAAGGTACATGGATAGCCATTATTGTTTTAGAGTAAATTTAATGGGTGTAGGCCCTCTTGTATCACACTATTTGTGGGAGCTTGATATTGGAGGGTGAACTCATTTTTGGATATGGTTATGACTTGTTTTCCAGTTCCACTGAGTGGATCCTTTAGCCAAATCAAGAGCAGTTGGTAACCAAATATGGCTATGTGCCACTATTGCATTTGTGTGAACATCATGTCAGTTGATTGCTGCTGGGAAGTTTAAATCATGAGTTGCTTAGGCAGATGTTGGTCATTTTCACTCAGTTGCTCATGTAGTACCTTCTGGCACTAGACAAGCTAACTATCTGGGGACTGTCTCTTCCGGATTCCAGCCAGGTCACTCTATGTTCCATCCCAATAGCATGTGGTGTCTTTGACAGTAGGGTCTTAACATTAGCCTCTGGTGGGTCATCAAGTACTCTGACAGAAATCTGTCTTCTTTTGGGAAATCTTGTAGGTCTCACTGATCTATAGCTTATTGTGGATGTTGACCATATGCTGGTAATGGGAGTTACAGGTCAGTGCCAAGGGAAAAGAAGGAAGAAAAATATAGGTAGTATGAAAGAGAAAGAGAGAGAGAGAGAGAAGAGTAAGAAGAGGGGGTGAGAGAGAGGAACAGAAGAAAGTTGAGGATAGTCTTCATCCTACCCTCTCCAGGCCCCAGTGATTCAGTTGTTCTCTCTAAGCACCCAATGAAGGTTCAGTTGTTTAGTATGCCTTACAGGTTAGAGGATTTTTTGGTACTATTTCCAATTGGATCCAGTTTTTTGTCCCCTCCCCCTTACACTACCTTCCCTCCCCACCATCCCTATTGTCCAGTCCTAAAAAAATGTTTCAGCATCTTGGTTAGGAGCAACAGATGAATGAGACCATGTGATGCTTATCATTCTGTGATTAGGTGAGTAAACAGAGAATGATTTGCTCCAAGTTTGACCATTTTTCTTCAAATTGCATTGTGTCATTTTTTCTTACTGCTATGTAGAATTCCATTGCATAGACATACCACATCTTAGTTATCCATTCATCTAATGATGGACATCGGGGTTGATTCTAGCTCTTAGCTATTATGAACTGAGTAGCTGTAGACATGGTTGAGCAAATATCTCTGAACTGAGGCTTGGAGCTGTTAGGGTAAATGCCCATTAAGGGAATAACTGGGTCTCTTGGTACCTCTATGGTCATCCTTTTTAGGAGTCTCCATACTGATTTCCATAGTGGTTGGACCAGCTTACATTCCCACCAACAGTGAATGAGGGTTCCTATTTCTCCACAACCTTGCCAGCATTTGTTATCATTATTTTTTTAATGTTTGCTATCCTTACTGGGGTAAGGTGGAATTTTATAGTTTTAATTTGCATTTCTGATGATTAGGGATGTTGAATATTTTCTTAAGTGTGTTTGCCATTTGTATTTCTTCCTCTGAGAACTCCCTGTTCAGTTCTCTGCCACATTTTGTGAGTAGGTTGCTTGAGTTTTTATTGTTTAGGTTTTTGAGTTCTTTGTAGAGTCTAGAAATTAGGCCTCTGTCCAATGTGTATCCAGCAAAAATTTTTTCCCAGCAAAATTTTCTCTCATTCTGTGGGTAATCTATTGTCTCTGCTTATTCTATGTTTGTATGTGAAAACGCTTTTCAGCTTCATGGGATCCCAATGGTTGAGTGATTGTTTAATCTCCTGAGCTACTGGGGTTTTCATCAGGAAGTCTTTTCCCACTCCTATATCATGAAAAGTTCCTCCTATTTTTTCTTCCAGTAGTAGCAGCGTTTCTGGTCTTATATTAAGGTCTTTGAACGATTTGGACTTAATTTTTGTGCATGGTGAGATATGTAGATCAAGTTTCCTTTTCCTGCATATGATTTTTCCAGTTTGTCCAATACCATTTGTTGAAGATGCTGTCTTTGTTCCAGTCTACATTATTTGAGCCTTTGTCAAATATCAAATAGCTGTAGTTACTTGATCCATATTCTGGGTCCTCGATTCTGTTCCATTGGTCTATAATCCTGTTTTTATGACAGTGCCATGTTGTTTTTCTTACAATGGCTTTGTAGTATAGCTTTAGATCACGTATGGTGAGGACACCAGAGGTGTTTCTTTTGCTGAGGGTATGCTTGGATATTAAGGCCTTCTCCTATTCCATATGAATTTTGAGATCATTTTTTCTATCTCTATGAAGAAAGACATTGGAATTTTTATTGGTATTGCATTAAATCTAAACATTGCTTTTGGTAAAATTGCCATTTTTACAATGTTAATTCTGCCTATACAGGAGCATGGGAGATCTTTCCATTTTCTCAAGTCCTCCTCAATTTCTTTCTTGAGTGTTTTTATGTTTTCATTGTAAAGATCTTTCACCTCCTTGGTTAATGTTATTCCAAGGTATTTTATTTTATATTTTGATTCTATTAAAATGGGACAATCTCACTTGCTTATTTCTCTGTATCTTTGTCTTTTGCATATAGAAAAACTACTGATTTTTGTGCATTTATTTTATATCCTGCTACTTTAATGAAGGAATTAATCAACTTTAAGAGTTTTGGGATGGAGGATCTTGGGTCTCTTATGTGCAAATAAGGCTAACTTAACTTCTTCCTTTCCAAATTGTATCCCTTTTATTTCTTTCTCCTCTCTTATTGTTTGAGCTAGTACTTCCAGTACTATGTTGAAAAGCAGAGGTGAGAGTGGACACCCCTGTCTTCTTCCTGATCTCAATGAGAATTCCTTCACTCTCTCCCCATTAAGTATTATTTGGGCTTTAGGCTCTTTATATATAGCCTTTATTATGTTGAGATATAGACCATCCATGCCTATTTTCTCCAATGTTTTGATCATGAAGTGATGTTGTATTTTGTCAAAGGCCTTTTCTGCATCTATGGAAATAATCATGTGTTTTTTATTTTTAAGATTATTTATGTGGTGTGTTACATTGACAGATTTCTGTATGTTGAACCATCCCTGCATTCCTGGGATGAAACCTAGTTGGTCCAGGTGGAAAATGCTTTTGATGTGCTGTTGAATTCAATTTGCAAGGATTTTGTTCAGGATCTTTGCATCTAAGTTCATCAGGGAAATAGGCCTGTAGTTTTCTTTTCTTGTGGCATCTCTGCCTGGTTTTGGTATTAGGGTGATAGTAGCTTCATAGAAGGAGTTAGGGAGCTTTCCCTGTTCTCCAATTGTGTGGCACAATTTAAGAAAGATTGATTTTAGTTCTTCCATGAAGGTTTGATAGAATTCTGCTGAGAAGCTATCTGGTCCTTGACTCTTCTTTTAGGTAGATTTTTTATTACCCTTTCAATCTCAGTGGTTGTGATGAGTT
Organism: Orientallactaga sibirica; assembly: GCA_036365145.1. NCBI lineage: Eukaryota > Metazoa > Chordata > Mammalia > Rodentia > Dipodidae > Orientallactaga > Orientallactaga sibirica. Next base: position 12,239,921 of record JAEOAD010000024.1, on the reverse strand, counting down.
TGTTCAAGAGATCAATCTGTTCTGAATTTACCTTTGTAGGTGATATGTGTTGAGAAATTCATCCATTTCCTGCATATTGTCCAGTTTTGTGGAGTAGAGGTTTTGAAGTAAGTCCTGATGATTCTCCCAGTTTCACTTATGTCTGTTGTGATCTCGCCTTTTTCATTTCTAATTTTGTTAGTTTGAGTTGTCTGTTTTTGTCACTTGATCAAATTGGCTAGGGGTTTATCAATCTTGTTTATTTTTGCAAAGAACCAGCTCTTGGTTTCATCAAGTTTTTAAATGTTTTCTTAGTTTCCAATTCATTAATTTCTGCTACAATCTTAATTATTTCTTTCTGTCTTTAACTTTTTGGGTTGGATACCTCTCTTTTTGCCAATGCCTTTAGGTGGATGGTTAGGTTATTGATTTGAGATCTCTCTGTCTTTGTTATGAAGGCATTTGGTTTAATGAATTTTCCCCTGAGGACCAGCTTCATTGTGTCCCATAAGTTTTGGTACAATGTGTTCTCATTGTCATTCATTTCTAGAAATTTTGCAATTTCATTTTTTATTTCATCCACTACCCATTTATTGTTTAAGAGTGTGGCCGGGCGTGGTGGTGCACGCCTTTAATCCCAGCACTCGGGAGGCAGAGGTAGGAGGATCGCCAAGAGTTCGAGGCCACCCTGAGACTACATAGAAGATTCCAGGTCAGCCTGGACCGGAGTGTGACCCTACCTCGCAAAACCAAAAAAAAAAAAAAAAAAAAAAAAAAAGTGTGTTGTTCAGTTTCCAGGAACTGGTTGTGTTCCTGGCAAATCTTTAGTTGTTAATTTCTAGCAATAGTGCATTATGATCTGAAATCATGCAGGAGATTATGTCAATCCTCCTAAATATTTGGAGGCTGGCTTTATGACCCAGTATATGATCTATTTTAGAGAAAGTTCCATGTGCTGCTGAGAAGAATGTGTAATCTGTGGAATTTGGTTAGAATGTTATATATATGTTCGTTAGGTCTAATTGATCTATGATGTTGTTGAGCTCTTGTACTTCCCTGTTAATTTTGTGTTTGGATGATCTGTCTGTTGCCGATAGTGGAGTATTGAAGTCCCCAACTATGATGGTGTTGGTGGTTATTTGTGCTTTATTTTCAAGTAGGTTTTGTTTTGTGAATTGTGGTACACCTGTGTTTGGTGCATAAAGATTAATGATCATGATATCCTCTTGTTGGATCATTCCCTTGATAAGTGAGAAGTGGCCTTCTTTGTCTTTTTTGATTACTTTTGGTTTGAAGTCTATTTTGTCTGATATAAATATAGCTACACCTGCTTGTTTCTTATTTGTATTTGCTTGGGATATCATTTTCCACCCTTTCACACCATAGAGGTATCTGTCTTTAGTAGTGAAGTGGTTTTCTTGAAGACAGAAAGGCTGGGGTGGGGGACACTGGCCTGCTGGTCTGGGTTACCTCTATGAGGTGGGAGGGGGAAGGGATCACAACCACCCCAGTTGGACTCAGGAAGGGTATGGCAGGAACACTGGTCTACTTCCCTGGGTCCCTGATCTGCCTTGGGAGGGGGAGTGGTGGCACCTGACCAGTGATGGGGCTCAGGCTGTCTAGGGCCACACCTGACAACAATGGGGCTCAGGCAGGCCTTGAGGGACCTGACCTGCAATGGCGGGTGGGGCTTTGGCCACCTGACCGGCGATGGTGCTCAGGTAGGCCTGGCAGGACCTGTCTTTTGATGGCACACAGGGCTCTGGCCAGCAAGGGCCACATCTGACTGGCCATGATGCGTAAGACTCTGGCCAGCTAGGGAGCGACCAGCGATGACGCCTGCCTGAGAGCATAGGAATCAGTGGATTCCCTATTTTGCTCATCCACCCCATCCCTCTGGAAGTGTGCTAGAGCCAGCAAACCCCTTTAAAAATCCCTCAAAACTTAAGGGTCTTGTCTTTACTTCCCTGTGAGGTGAGGTGAGGTTAGGTGGACTGTATCTGGACCAGAACCCATGGATCACTTTCTCTGCTTTATAGTTTTTAAAAATATTTTATTTATTCTTTGGATAGAGACAGAGAGAGACAGAGGGAGAGACAAAGGGGATGCCAGGACCTCCTGACACTGAAAACACACTCTAGAGACATGTGCCACATTGAGTGTCTTGTACTGGGGAATCAAACCCAGGCATTTAGGCTTTATAAAACAACACTGAATGGTCAAGCCATCTCTCAAGCCCCAGTTTTGATTTGAAGACTGTTTTACCTTATCTGCAATTACTCTGTATGTTTTGGTTTGCATTCTCATAAAATATATTTGCTCTACCCCTTCACTTTAAGTTATATCTGTCCTTACATCTAAAAAAAACATTAAAAAAGAGAAAATGACTCTCAAACGAGAGACAAGATATCAAATGAATAATATAATACTATATGTGGCTCTGGGATCTAAAACTAAGAAGAACAAACTAAGCATAAATTTAACAGAGGTAATGCTATGGTTTGGATATGAAATGTGGCCCATGTGTTTAAAGGACTGATTGCCAAATGATGGTCTTTTGGGAAATGAATAGATAATAACAGCTTGGATCCATTCAAAGGGTCATAAATTAATGAACTATTCAGAGGTGGAAGGTCATTGGGGGAGGGGAATTGCTAGAAGAAGGTGGTATCTGGGGGCATGAATATGAAGAGTGCCGAATATCTGTAAATTTCCCCAGGTATCTCTCTACTTCCATGCTGTCATGAGGTAAACAGTGACTATTTTTAGGCCCTTCTGGTATGATATTGCTCCCTTGTAATCAGCCTAAAAACAATAAAATCAGCAAACATGTACTGAAACTATGACATAAATTTAAAAACTATAACCTTCTAGACAAGGTGGCATATGCTTTTAATCGAGGTACTTGAGAGGCAAATGCAGGAATATTGCTTTGAGATGAAGGCCAGCCTGAGACTACAGAAATACAGAAGCTCCTAAGAAATCATCATTGATATAGACTTAAAACATACTGTAGAGAGCTGCGAGGTGCCGCGCCTTAAAGATGGTGCTGGCTTCCGCCTTCTGCCTTCCCGATGGCGAGTGCTCTCCTGGATAATTAAGTCCTTATTTGGCTTGGGCCGTGATCTAGGCTTGCTTCCGCATATGTGGACCTATCTGCATTCACCACGTGGCTTACCAGGGTTGGCTGTTCAAAGGCTTCTTAAGTTTTGGGCAGGCTTTTCCCCGGGTCAGAAGATTGTTCAAGGTTCCTGAATAAACTGTTGAAAGAAGAGTCCGAGCGTTGCGTCTTCCTTGCTGGTCGAGGCGGTCGCGACAACATACCGACCGAGGCTCAGAGAAATTTATGGGAGAAGGGGCCTGAAAGACCATAAGAGTCACAGGTTGGGACATCATACCCAAAGGAATTGCCCCACCCCTAATATCTGACTGCTTCTCTCACAATTTATAACCCACAACACCATGGGGAATACCAGCAACCCCACTGAGGAGGGCCCCCAGCAGAATGGGGCCAGGGAGGAGGGAAAAGATGGTACTAACACATGATGTACCCATACAAAGTATGCTGTTAATAAAAAAATAAAAAATATATAGGCTTAAATAAATAATATAAGAAAGGAAGGTGTTGCAATTAATATCATAGAAATACAAACAGCTAGGCTGAAGAAATGGCTCAGTGGTTAAGAGCTTTGCCTGTCAAAGCTTGATGGCTTAAAGATGTCTGAGAGTCTGCTAGACTTTGATGCCCCCATAAACACCTGCGCATAACAACACACAACTATGGTCATGCCCACATTCCACTTGGGAGGAGGGGCTCAAAGATCAGTGGGGCTGCTCCCAAAATGGTATGCTCTGGGATTGCTACGAGATCCAGCTCAAATAAGAACAACTAGAAGACTGGTGGAGCAGGACACCAGAAGTTCCACTCCAGCCACTGCAGGTGAGCATACCTTGCACAGTTAGGCACATCGAGTGGCACATGGGCATTTACATGTGCATATACCCCACAGACCCCACACAAATGCACACCACACCACTAACACCACATTACACACACACACACACACACACACACACACACACACACACTAATATATATAATGAATTATGAGAACACTACAAATAGTGATGTGCAAATGCATTTTATGGCTTAAGGGAAAAAGGTTAATTCCTAGACACACAGAACCTACAAAGACTGTAAAATGAAGAAATGGGTAATATCAACCAACGAACAATAAGTAACAAGATTAAATCCGTTATTTAAAACTGTTCCTATTCTATATCTTTTTCTTTTGCTCTCTTCCTTTTTTCTCAAATAAATAAATAAACAAAAATACAACATCAATTTTTTTTAAAGGTTGGAGAGATGGCTTAGCAGTTATAGCGCTTGCCTGCAAAGCCAAAGGACCCAGGTTTGATTATCTAGGACCCACGTAAGCCACATAAGCCAGATGCCCAAAGTGGATCATGTATCTGGAATTTGCAGCAGTTGGAGGCCCTGTCTCACCCATTCTCTCCCCCCCTCAAATAACTAAACAAAACTATAAATTTTTTAAAGGGTTTACATCAAAGCAAAAGCTTATAGCTTGGTAACTTTATGGATGAATTCTACCAAACATTTAAGAACTAGTACCATTCTTCTGACACAGTTCCAAGCTCAAAGAGAGGAATACTTCCAAATTCATTTCATGAGGCCAGTGCTAGAGAACCAGAGAAAACCATAAAACTACAGACAAACATGTCTTTGAATACAGAAGTACATATCAGATGACATCAAAATAAAAGAGACTAGTTGAGACTGCGAGGGTATATGATGGAGAGTGCATTTATGAAGAGCAAAGTGGGGGAAGGAAGGGAATTTTTGTCTATAATTATGGAAGTTGTCAATAAAAAAGTATAAAAAGGCTAGGAAACAGAATCCCATAGCCCATGGAAGAGATAGCTCATCATAACAAGTAAGGTTTATCACAGGGATGCTGATATGGTTCCATATACACAAATCTGCAGATGTGATAGCCTGGCTGCATTAATACAATGAAGAACGAACATTCAATGAATTTTTATGACTAGTCCAGTAGACGCAGAACAACATTGTGGCAAAATTGAACATCCTTTCATGACACATCTCTGAACAAATTTGATACACAGGATTGTAGATTAGTACAGTAAAGATCATGTATAATCAGCCCATGGATGATTGTTTCCCTGATTTCTTCCACAACATGTTTGTTATCCACAGCACGCACATTTGGATGATTCATTTTCATATAAAAGATAGCCTACCACCAGTCATCTTATTTATAAGAGAGAAAAGTTTTGTCATGGAAAACTGAGACCCAAACATAATGATAAAACAAAACGAAAATTAATATGAAAGAAACATAAAGAACAAATTCAGCAAATTATGTATTTCTCAGAGAAATAAAGTCACACTGTTCATGCACAAAGAGAACTGAGATGCTTTAAAATATGGACATTATGTGCCTTTTTAGCTGAGTAGGCACCAAGGCAGTCTCATAAAATACAAATATTTAGGCCACAGGAACAGATTTAAAAATATAAAGCACTACAAGTAAAATTTTCTATACAGTTTTAAAAGAGGACATTAAGAATCTTACTGAAAATTAAGGTCTAAAAAATGGAAAATCAAAAAAAAAGAGAAAACAATCAGAATGTGTATATAGGAAGGCTGTAGAGACATTCTGACGAGTGGTTAAGAAAAATAATCTTAAGACTTCAAAGGAGGAAATTACAAAGAAAATTTTGCAAATCTTAAAAGTACAACTAAATGATTGATAGCAAAGAATACGTTCTTCAAATCTTCTAGCCCAGCAGACCGGCCTTTTTTTTTTTTTTTTTTTTTTTTTTTTTTTTTTTCAAGGTAGGGTGTCACTCTGGCACGGGCTGACCTGGAATTAACTATGTAGTCGCAGAGTGGCCTTGAACTCATGGCGATGTTCCTAACTCTGCCTCCCGAGTGCTGGGATTAAAGGCGTGCGCCACCACTCTGGGCTTTCAGACTGGCCTTTTGTGATGCAAAAGAGTGAGAGGTAGAGAGAGAGAGAGAATGGGCAAACCAGGGCCTCCAGCCACTGTAATCCAACTACAGACACGTGTGCCCCCTGTGCGCATGTGAAACCTTGCATGTTTGTGTCACTGTATATCTGGCTTACCTGGGACCTTAGGCAAGTGCCTTAACCACTAAGCTATCTCTCCATCCCTAATATTATTCTTTTAAAGAAAGTAATAGGTGCTCATATATATACATACATACATTCATACATTCATATATATGTATATGTGTGTACATATACATATGCATATGCCTAAATATATACATACATATACAATATATACATGACATGCAAAGAAACATTCTTCATCCTTGTTAATCATGAAGTCCAGATTCTGAATTTCAATTATAATTCCAAATTAGTGCCACTTTACATCTCGGTCATTCATGGACATGGAGAGCTATGCACCGTGCGAGTTTTCTGAGGTATGCTCACAATGAGATTGACAAAGGTGACACTGACTTCCTGTTTCATCTCTTGCTGTCACCAGCCCTTCGTGCAGGGTTTCACTACTCTGGGTAGCTTCCACTGATAAAACTACAAAGCAGACGAGAAACTTCTTATTCTATACTCAAAAAAAATTGCCAGGGGAGAGCTCATATTCCAGCTAAAGACGTGTACTCTCTGAGCTGGAGCAGAAAGCACACTTTTAGGAAGCAAGGGGATGACGTCATGATTGGAGGCCATAGAGGCGCATGCGTGAGCCTCGTCTTTGGCCCTGAGTACATTTCCCACAGAAACCTCATCACCATCTTGGGCACCTGTGGGTTTTGCTGTGACTTGTCCTTTGCCTTGGTTCCTGTTGAGTGAGCACAGCTTCTGGAGCAGGTGAGGCCCTTGTTTGAAAAGGGAGGGTGAGGTTACCAAGGGCTTCCTGAGTAACATCACTAACTGTAAACAAATGCCCTGTGTGTGTTCTGCTTATTGTTTTCTTCAATTTTCACGATTTCTGTTGATGGTTTACTATGGCTACAAAGCTTAGCACTGGGGTTTCGTCGACTGAGTGCACGGAAGCGTGTTGTGTGTCTTTTTCTTCAGTTATACTGTCGCTGGCTGTGAATTCAAAGCTAATGAATTGATATATAAGTATTAAGATATTTTACATATTTATTAGTTGAAGAAAATGTGAAGAAAAAAACTATTAAAAAAATCCTTACATAGTAAAACAGTGAAAAATGTTCAGTTCTGAAGAGTGAGTTAAGTGTTTAGAGGGTTGAGCTTACCTTCTTAGGAAACATTTTATGGCAAACTTTAGCTGTCTCACACCCTTTGAAATGAGCAATCACACCAGTTTGAAATGAGCCTGTTGTTTATTTCCTTGCTGCCATAAACTTTATTTCCAAGATTTGGTATCCCATTTCATTCGAAGGAGTTTACCAATTTAAATACTTTTTCCTATAAATTAGATAAAACAAAACTGTATGTTTGAAATGACTCATTCCTTGATCAGTACCAAGTACTTTTCTTCCTTATCCTTCCCTTTAAGTCCTTTTATAAATTTTTGAAGAGGTAGATTTACTGAAATCTGAAAGCATTTGGCCACCTCAAGCTGCCCTCTGGCAAGTTCAAAACAGTGGTGCCCAGGGACATTTTAAGAGGCCTTTCTTCTTGAATTGTGCTGCTCTACAGCCAGGCTTGTGTTCTTGCCTCACTTTTCCTTTGCCAAGTTGTGAAAATCTCCATTTCCTAATTTTGCTTTCAATTGACATGATTACGCTGTGTGATCACTATGGATGTTTATTATGCAGTTAAATTATAAGAGTTTTCAAATTAATTCTACCTTCTAAACTATACAAAACTGGACTCTAATCATGCGTGACAGCATCAGTAATCCTAGCACTTTGAAGGCTGAGGTAGGGCAGGGGGTGTCTGAATTCCAGGCAAATATGGGCTATAAAAGAAATTATACTTCAGTCACTTTTTTCTGGGGTCATTATATGCTGAGGACAGGTCCACTTGTATAATCTGCCCATTAAATCCTTGAAGTCCCAAGTTAAAGAAGATTGTTAGAGCCAGTCTTTTCATAGAATAAATAAAGTGTAGGCATGTACTTTTTATAGCAATATGACCAGTATATATCTTACAGAAACAAAAATTCAAATGACAAAAAAAGATAATTAGGGGCTGGAGAGATGGCTTAGCGGTTAAAGCACATGCCTCCTAAGCCTAAGGACCCGGGTTTGATTCTCCAGGTCCCACATAAGCCAGAAGCACACAGTGGTGCATGCATCTGGAATTCGTCTGCTGTGGCTAAAGGCCTTATCGAGCTCATTCTCTTTCACTCTCTCTCTTTCTACTTCTCTCTGTCTCTAATAAAATAAAATAAAATAAAGTAAAATAAAATAAAATAAAATAAAATCTTTGAAATGATAATGAAAGAAAATTACTTACTTTCACATTTGATCAATGTTGTTAATTCATTGTGGCCATTTCTGCTTTTTGGTTTATTTCGTGTGTGTGTGTGTGTGTGTGTGAATGATCTTCTCCAAGTGGAAGTTTATGCATTGTGTATTTTTATTTTTTTAATTTTTTTTGTTTGTTTTCTGTTTTCTGAGGTAGGGTTTCACTTTAGCTCAGGCTGCCTGGAATTCACTAGGAGTCTCAGGGAGTCCCTGGAATTCACTAGGAGTCTCAGGGAGTCCTTGAACTCACGGCACTCCTCCTACCTCTGCCTCCCAAGTGCTGGGATTCAAGGCATGTACCACCATACCCAGTTGCATTGTATATTTTTTATTTCATTTATATGTATTTATATGTATTGATGTATTGTTATTATGTGTGCTTACATGCATGTGAATGTATATATGTGTGTGTGAGGATGTGTGTGTGTGCATAGGACAGAAGATAACTTTTGCTGTCATTCTTGTCAGGTGCCTTACACTTTTTTTTTTTTTTTTTTTTGGAAAGAGACACAGAGAGACAGAGAGAGAGGGAGAGGAAGACAGATAGAGATGGGCAGGCCAGCAGCCTCTGAGCTGCTGAGAACGAAATCCAGATGTGTGCGCCCCCTTGTGGTCAAGTGTGGCATTGCACCCTTGCGTCACTTTGCATCTGGCTAAATGTGGGACCTGGAGATTGGAACCACTGGAGATTGGAACCAGCGTACTTAGGCTTAGGAGGCAGGCACCTTAACCACTAAGCCATCTCTCCAGCCCTTACACTTTTTTTGAGCCAAGTTCTCTCATTGGTCTGGAGTTCACCAGGTAGGCTAGAAAGGCTGGCCAGCAAGCTCCAGGGATCTGTGTGTTTCCATATTCTAACACTGAGATTAAAAGAGTGTCCTACCATGCCCAGCTTTTTTTACGAGTGCTCTAAGGTTCAAACTCAGGTCCTCTGGTCTCTTAGGCAAGCCCTTTATTAAGTCAATATTAAGCATACATATACTTTTGTCTCAAAATGTGATCATGAGCCTATTCAAGTAAAACTATCTCTCTTTATAATTTTATAATAAAGCATAGTTTGGAAAATGCATCATGGACCTTTATAATGATTAATAAAAACATAACTTTCTCAATTTTTGGCAGATGCCATATGAGGTTATACATTTTCAGTGTTTCTAAAGCTCTCTAATTTTTCTTTACCATCATTTCAAAACTGTTCTCATTGACTTTTCTCAGTAAAACTTTCCTTTTATAACAATCAATTTTACCTTCAGAGTTAATTTCACATTCCCATTGTGTCCTAACAATGGAAAATGTTATTACTTAGATTTATAAAACTTTTCACTCAAGATGCTTAGTGACTACTTTCTCCAATAAATAGGTGATAATATGCCTTGGGAATGCAGAATGATCTGTGACAAGGCAAAGAACCTAAGGCGTTCATCATTATGCATATAATCTGCTATTTTCAATTATCCATGCCACTGGTTTGTTACTTTAGCATGACTAATAAAAAGTTATTATTATTGTTGTTTCTTATTTTTCCTCTATTGAATTACAACTGTGAACAATTCACAAAGAAAATGAGCAATTCTCCCCACCTCTAATTACTACTGTCATTGATTTATTGAAGGAGGTAATACTGAATCACCACACTATGGTTAATGTTTTAGATTTGGAATTAAATATGCATAGTCTTTTTTTTGGTGTTTTAAATACACCTTACACATCATTGATTTTTTTCTATCTTGTTAACAGAATCTTTTGTGGATAATTGTTTAAGAAGCATGATTACTGCATGTATCAAATACTGTTGATTGGCTACCAAACAGCCATTCCAGCACACCTGTTCTTCTGCATATGTGACTCTATTTAAATATTCACTGGCCAGAAATAACTTAAACCTCCAGAAAGGGAGATTATTGTCTTGACCCACTGTTTTACGTAGAGTATAATCATGAGTGTAGGTCTGTTGTGGGAACCGCCAAGCCCTCCAAACATTATACTAAATAGGATAAGCATGTAAAAAATTTTGATCTGTTTCTTATGGCTCCTAATAGAACAAAAATGAGCTTGATCATAATTATTGTTTCTTGGGGATGGGAGGACTTAGGTGCTAGTAATCATTTTTAAACTGGAAGGTAACAACCATTGAGTCAAGACAGGTTTAGGGGTGCATGTCTTTAATCTCAGCAAACAGGAGACAGAGATAGAGGGATTGCTGTGAGTTTGAGACCAACCTGGAACTATAGAACCTATTCCTGGTCATCTTGGGCTAAAGTGAGACCCTACCTCAAAAAAAAAAAAAAAAAAAAAAAAAAAAAAAAAAAAGCCAAGAAAAGAAAACATCTGGTCAAAAATACAACAGTAGTGAAGCAGTTTAGAGGTGACAGGGGCCCAGTGAATAACTTTATCTTGGCTAAATGAAGGAATTGTCCTTGGGCCACTAGGGGAAATCTAGGTCATTACACTTTGCTATAGGTCAGAAACATCAGAAGAGTCCATCTTTTCTTTATCTCTACCTCCTTAGAGAGTCCCTTCACTTCCCTTCTGGAAGGGAAGGTCCTTCCTTAAAAAATAAGATTTCTGAAACAACTGCCCTTTTCCACAAGTCCTGACCCCAAGCCCCTGACATTGAGTGGCTAAAAAAGTTCCTCATTGATGGGACTTACATTAAAAAAAAAAAAAAAAAAAAAAAAACTCAATGCAGGCTCTTAAACCTTTCCTTACCGCTTGTGCAATTATTCTGCATTCTTTCCTTTGCTTAAGCTCCCTTTGTCTTAAAACTCTCTCTCCCTCCTAAAGCTCTAAGCTGAAATAATACATGTCTGAGTTTTATCTTCTGGTATGTGGATTTCATTCATTGACTTTGTATTGGCACGTATTGTGCACTGGCAGATGAACCACAAAATTCCTGTTACCAGTAAGATGCTAGAACTTACAGAATTGTGGATCTTCATTGTCATTTCTGATGCACGGAACCTTAGCTATACTTTCTTATTTGTATCAAAAGTATGTTCATATTTTAAGCAGTGTTTATTCCCCTTGGTATTTGCTGGTATAATCCTTCTTCATAGATACTATAACTATAGTCATTTTCTTCATTAATTCCAGAAAGTGCTTCTCAAAATGATTTTCTTGATTCCATTCATTAAGTATATTCTACCTCTAGGTCTTGTGGGATATAGCTATTATGTTTTGGTTCAGTTCTTCTCCAGTAGACATCTCAGTAGATTTTCTACCTCAAGACTTATGTGCACTTCCCAGGCCATTGTACCTTGATCCCCCTCACTGATTTTGGAGGGTTTTCTCTCACAGTGGTGCAACATAGTGGTCAAGAGCATGGGCCGCTTTCAAGTTTCTCAAATTGCAATGATCACTTATGTAAGTTCAGTAAATTTGAATCCTAGGTTTTTCCCCTGGTCTGTCAAATGGAGATGATACTGCTAGAACAATGCATGTGAAGGTGAAATAAAAAACATACTTCCCTAGGGGTCTGGTAAACATTCCTGAACATTCCTAATGCAGCTATGAAGCCAGTCTCTTAGAGTTGATCATATGTCAATCAGAAGAATGTAGTAAATCACTCAAGATCATACAGAAGTTATGAACTGAAAACAAATAATATTTAAGAAAAACTACATTTTTATTTTTTCCATTCCTGCAAACTGTTCCATTTCTAAGTATAACAGCAGGAAGATCACCTATCTGCCTGTTTTCCTTTAGGAAGGTGGTTATTGGAGTGGCTTTTTACATCACCATTCTCATCTTACCTATAAAGGATGGTCCATTTGCATCATATCTCAGAGCATTTTGGAGAATTTGAAGAATATTGAACTAGGATACCATTTTCTTTGTTAGGTTGTTAGAATCATTGTTTATTGGACTTTTAGAACAAAGTAGGATCTCAGAAATCCTGTGGTTTGGAATTAAACACATACTGTCCCAGTATTTCTTACTGCCTCTTCAAGAAATAATTTAATATGGTGTAGCTTAAGTAATGAAGGATAATAACCAAAGTAATGAGGATTCTTTCTGAAATATTGAATTAAACAGAATTAAAATCAAAGGGTTCCTTTCCTCTTTTGCACCCATATTTCATTATTTTACATGTAAAGCAATGTGAAGCATAGGGAGTCCCAGAGTGAATCACTGTTACACTATCATTAACAGCGTTTTGTGTGTGGATTTTTCAGCACACTTTCAATTTGATAAACTGTTGCCATGTAAATACTTCCATAAAGAAATTCCAGTCCAGCTGCTTTTGTTGACAAATCTATCAATGGCTAAACCCATTGGATTCATCTTGCCCATTTCTGAATTATAATTACATGCCCAAGTTTGAATTAATTATAAAAGAGGAAGACAAAAAAGACAAAATAAGCATCTCACTATTCTGAACTCATGCCCGATTTGCCCACCTTCAGGAAATATGAAGGCTTTACATTTTTGTATTGATAGGTACCAGTGGTATATAAAATGTATTTGAAAACATTATTTTATTCTTAAAAAGATTGCTGATCACATTATTTGTCTTTCATGTCTACACGACTTAATCACTTCAAGGCTTTAATTAAGATTAGATTTTGATATGCCAGTCACACTAACTGACCTGAATATTGATATCTGTAGCTCTCTAGTGTTTTCATCACAGGCCAGCAATGTTTCTGTATCTTTCTTTTCAGATTTTCCTCCATGGAAGTATGTAAATTCAGAAATTAACAGCAATGTTTTTTTTTTAAGAAATGCCAATACCAGGGCATGGAGCTGTTATTGTTTGTTTCTGAGTTTGTCAACAATGCAATCACACTGATGGGGAGAAATCATGTGTACTATTCAAACCAACTGAAAGGCATCTCATTAGTCATTGTGTCTCCACACACAGACATGGACTCACACCGGATGGCATGTAAAAAGCCTGTGTATGTGTGAATGTGTGCCAAGGGGCAAGTCTGAGAGCAGGATATTAGCAAATACCTCTTCCAAGTACTGCTTGTACCTGGGACCCTGAGCAAAGAAAGGGAATGTGAGAGACTGCAGAAGGTGCTGCAGAGGTCAAATGTACAGCACTCCTCTCATCGAAGGAGTTTTTGACAGCTTTCTATTTCTGAAAGCTGCCTTTCTGCTTCACCTGGAGGGCCTTTCCTGGACATTCAAATGGTCATGCAAACTCATTCCCAAGGACTCTTAATGCACCTTTAAAAAGTACTTCTCTAGCAGCTTTTAGCATTCCTGTAAGTGTTTGTGGACCTATGGAGCTAAGCTGAGGATTGTGATAGATTTCCTCTGACAGCACTGGAGAAGCTGCAGTGTGGTAAGGTCTGTGGGAAATAGGAAAAGCTTTGGACCCCGTTTCTCTCTAAGCTCAGGCTACTTAGCTGCTAGTACCTAGGGCAGCCATGTTTTTAGCATCCTCAAAGAAAACTGCAGCAGTAAGTACCAAAAGATAGCATGAACTAAATGGCACAAATTACTATTTCATCAAAAAGGTTTTAAGGGTTATCTTATTTAATCTTCTAGCTAATAGAGACTACTATTGTGGTCATTGTAAAGATAACTGTATTTTGTGTTTTAGACATAGAACTGAGTTATCTGTATGGCAATAGCCTGGGTCTGTTAAGGTTAAATCTGTGCTTTTAAATTCTGCCTATACCAGACGTGCTCTGATTTGTCTCAGTGATTTCCTTTCTTTGAGGATGCTAAATGTTCTGGCACTGGCTGGAGAAAGGACTTGGGTAGGAAGCTAGGAAGTCATTAATATGTAGGTGGATTAGTTTGGTTTAGATATCCTACAACCTCAACTAAATCAACATTCAGTGGCAATATTAACATGAGAGTAATACTGAAGAGCTTTCCCTAAGATGACATGGAAAGTAACACTGTGCCAAGAAAGGAGTTAGTACTACTTTATTTTTAGCTGGTGAGATATGAGACCAGGATTTGAGAGAGAAGGTCTCCCTAAAATAACATGTCCACAGGAAATGTGAGTGAAATACACTCAAAATACTGCTTCATTATAGTAAATAGGAGAGCTGTCAAACAATTTATATAAGATAGTGTTGTCTTGGGAGAGAGGGTGCAGTGGTTAAGGGAGCTTGCTTGCAAAACCTGACAGCCTCAGTTCAATTCCCCAGTACCGACATAAAGCCAGATGCACAAAGTGGCACATGCATCTGGAGTTCATTTGCAGTGGCAGGAGGCCCATATCTGGCATGCCCATGTTCATTCTTATGCTCTCTCTCTCTCTCTCTCTCTCTCTCTCTCTCTCCTTATAAACAGAAAAAAGTTTAAAAAGAAAGAAGAAAAAGACAGTCTGAAGTTTATTAGTTGATTATCAACCTGATAAATCCAATACAGTTGCTTGTGTTAGCCATTCTTTTTATAATCAAATGATACTTTCTTATTTTATAAACTTTACCAAACCAATGCAAGATGATCTAAAAGGAAAATAGAATACTCAAGACAGTGTGAAGGGTCCTGTCTGGAACACAACAAAAACCATTCTAATGGGGTTTTATTCAGGAAGTCTTTTCCCACTTCTTTATCATGGAAGGTTCCTCCTACTTTTTCTTCCAGTACTAGCAGAGTATCCAGTCTTATATTGAGGTCTTTGGTACATTTGGACTTGATTTTTGTACATGGCAAAATGTGTGGATCGAATTTCTGTAGCTCATGAAATTAAACAATCACTTAACCATTGGGATCTCAGGAAGCTGAAAATCTTTTTCACAGACAAACATAAAATAAGCAGAGCTAATAGATTACCCACAGAATGAGAGAAATTTTTTGCTGGATACACATTGGACAAAGGCCTAATTTCAAGAATCTACAAAGAATCAAAAACTTAAACAATAATAGGTCAAACAACCCACTCACAATATGGGGCAGAGAATGGCACAGGGAGTTCTCAGTGGAAGAAATACAAATGATAAACACACACTTAAGAAAATGTTCAATATCCCTAATCATCAGGAAAATGGAAATTAAAACAACTGTGAGATTCCACCTTATCCCAGTAAGGATAGCAAACATTAAAAAATCTAATGACAACAAATGCTGCTGAGATTATGGAGAAATAGGAACCCTCATTCACTGTTGGTAGGAATGTAAGCTGGTACAAACACTATGGAAAACAATATGGAGACTCCTACAAAGGTTGATTATAGAGTTACCAAGAGACCCAGTTATTCCCTTACTGGGCATTTACCCTAAAATCTCCAAGCCTCAGAGATATTTGCTCAATCATGTTTATAGCTGCTCAATTCATAATAGGTAAGAGCTGGAGTCAACCCAAATGTCCATCATTAGACGAATGGATAACTAAGATGAGGTATATCTACATGATGGAATTCTACACTGCAGTAAGGAAAAATGACACAATGCAATTTGAAAAAAAAAAAAAAATGGTCAAACTTGAACAGATCATTCTCAGTGAACTCACCCAATCACAGAAAGGTCAGTGTCACATGGTCTCAGTCATCTGTGGCTCCTAACCTGAATTTGCCCGGGATGCTGACACACCTAATAAATATCTAGAGATCTGAACAATAGGGATAGTGGGGTGGGATGGAAGGGTAATATTGAGGGAAGGACAAAAAACTGGACCCAAATGGAAATGGTACTATAAAATCCTATATCCTGGAAGACATACTAAAAAGTCGAACCTTCATCAGATGGTTAGAGAGAATACCTGTATCACAGGGGACTGTAGAGGGTATGAGGAAGACTAACCTCAATCTTCTCCTGTTTCTCTCTCATACTCCCTCTTCTTTCTATTCTCACTTTATCTTACATATTATCTATATTTTTCTTCCTTCTTTTCCTTTGCACTGGTCTGTAACTCCCAGTGCCAGCATGTGGTTAACATCCACCATGAGCTGTTGATCAGTGAGACCTACAAGTTTTCCCAAAGGAAGACAGATTTCTGTCAGAATACTTGATAACCCACCAAAGGTTAATGGTAAGACCCTACTGCCAGAGACATCATATGCTGTTGGGATGGAACATGGAGTGACCTGGCTGGAATCTGGAAGAAAGTCAGTCCCCAGACAGCTAGCTTGTCTAATGCCAGAGCAATGGGGATGAAATGACCAATATCAATCTAAGCAACTCATGGTCTAAGCTACTCAGCAGCAAACAACCTGATGTGATGCTCACACAAGTGCAGTAGTGGCACACAGCCATGGTGGGTTACCAACTGCTCTTGATTTGGCTAATGGATCTGCTCAGTGGAATGGAACCCATACCTGGAACTGGGAAACAAGTCAAAAATGAGCCTGCTCTCCAATGTCAAGCTCCCACCAATAGTGAGATAAAAGAGGGCATACACCAACTAACTTCTCTCAAAAATATTAATCATTATCCATGTATCTTGCACTGTCATCACTCTCTGTTGGAGAATTTGCTTCTCTTTTTGGATGGACACAGAACCTGAGAATCAGCCTATCACACCTCACTAGGGCACCAGCTGTAGCCAGAGTGTTATAGGGGAAATGAGCAGGAGTGCTGCTTTATTGGTGAACCTGGTACCAGCACAAGAGTGAAGGAGATAGACCCAGAGAACACTCAAGTACTACCAAATCAGATATCCAGAGACACAGAGACTCCCAAGACCTCATCACTGAAATAGACCTAAAATGAACACAATATGGCTCAGGGAAATTCACAGAGGAAGGGGCAGAAAGATTGTTAGAGCGATAAGTTGGGTCATTATTCACAGAGACATTGCCTCTCCCCCATAACTAATGGCTACCCCCACAATGCAAGACCCACAATCCTCATGGAGGGAGGACAGGGAGAAGGCTAACAATGTACTATCACGGCTGTATACACACTATACACATAACTAATAAAAAAAAAACATGTAATTGAACTTCACATGAAAAACAGAAAAATGTTTGTTTCAAGTCACTGAATATGCTGACATGTTCAGTTAAAAAAGATACTTTGGGGGCTGGAGAGATTGCTCAGTGTTTAACACCCTTGCCTATAAAGCATGAAGACCCTGTTTGATTCTCCAGTATCCATGTAAAGCCAGATGCACAAAATAGCACATTCATTGAGAGTTCATTTGCAGTGGCTGAAGGCCCTGACATGCCCATTCTCTCTCTCTCTTTCTGCTTGTAAGTAAATAAATTATTTTTAAAAGGTAGTTTGTTCTTTTCTTAAGACCTGTAAAGCCTAAACTAATATTAGAAATTTACATTTTAAGTAACCATAAAGAAATTCCCAAGAAGAGAAACCAATGACAGACAACTAAGTACCCACAGTATCATGCTGTTGCACAGATATTTTTGCATGAATCATGTTTGATAGTGTTTCTAGCTGTCTGTACTATACATGGCTCATTTGGCCATACTACACTTAATGAACTTTATGCCTCAAGCAACTTTTCAAATGATGCTAACTAAGAAAAATCTTGACAACCTTAAACATGTAAACATGACAAATGGGTGAATACAAATCCTACAAGTTGTGCAAATGTAATCCCTCCATCACAAAAAATAAATGGTTAATGGCCATTGTGCTCTGCATTAGCCAACACTAAAAGGCCTACTTCACTCACAATACATGAAGCACACCTTTAGCATTATTGAGAGTTATGTAATAGCAGATAGAAGATAATATTTTCCTGTGGAAGGAATTTAGAAGTTATGCTCCTACAATTTATTTGACTTTGAATTACCCTTGATTTTGGAAATCTTCATCCAAAGCCTCAGGAATATGTATCCAAGAGTAAATATATTTTTAAGAAATCCACAAAGTAAACAGCTTCAAAATTCTATTTTTATAATTGTATATGTTCTAATTTTTGTTGAATACATGAGAAGACCTGATGAGATAATGTTCTTTTGTTAGTTTTTTAAACATTTTAATTTATTTATTTGAGAGAGAAAAATCAGAGAGAGTGAGGCAGATAGAAAGAGAATGTCTGCACGAGGATCTCCAGCCCCTGCAAATGAACTCCAGATGCATGTGCCTTCTTGTGCATCCGGCTTATATGAGTCCTGGGAATAGAACTTAGTTTCTTTGGCATTGCAGGCAGGTGCCCTAACTGCTAGGCAATCTCTCCAGCCTAAGATAATATTCTTCAAAAAATAAAAATCCTAGTCAAGCTGCTTCTCTAAGTTGTGCATTAGGACTATCAATAATGCACCTCTGATTTCTTCTCCAAGCTTACTTTTAGCTATTGTCTGTTTTCACTGAAGACATAAGAAGAAATAAACTGATGAATTTGGAAATTGGTAAATTGTGCTGACTTCTTAAAAGCAGCTGATAGGGGCTGGGAGAGATGGCTTAGTGGTTAAGGGGCCTGCCTCCTAAGACTAAGAACGTGGGTTCCAATCTCCAGATCCCACATTTAGCCAGATGCAGAGTAACACAAGGGCACAATGCCATACTTGACCACAAGGGGGCACACACATCTGGATTTTATTCGCAGCAGCTGAGAGACTGCTGGCGCGCTCATCTCTATGTCTTCCTCTCCCTCCTCTCTATCTCTCTCTGTGTCTCTAAAAAGAAAAAAAAAGCAGCTGATAGTAAAGTACACCTAGAATTTTATGAAATTAGTGAGTGTGGTGGAGTTACAATGTTCCTTTGAGGAAACTATGTAGCAATAGATGACACCTGGAAAAATAAGAAAAAAAAAAAGATTCAATATTCAAGTTAGTGAACACAGATTTTATACTAAACACATAGTTTTCATCAGTAAAGACAACTGGTTCAAAAAGTTAGTGCAATGTACCAAAAAAATAAATAAATAAATAAAAATAAACTCCTCTGGAAAATTTCAGAGCCCAGATGTGGACTTGGGCCTGGCTGGATCCAAAGTTGATACCTTTTAGATGACAAAAACTGTATGACAAAAGATGTATTCTTGAACAGAAATTCATTGAAACATGAATAGCGTTTTTGTGAAAATCCTTCAATGAAGAATAAAAGGTGAACCAGAAGAAAATATGCTAGGGTAGACAAATAGTATAAAAGTGTTTCCTTAATGCATATCTTAAAGTAAGCTGGTACCATATCAATATTAGCAATGATGGAAGACAACATATGTTAGGAGTTTTATTCTGCTAAGGACAGAATGTCTGATAAATTCTTGACTTGCCTTATTAAATATTTCATCATGAAGAATGTAGAGGAATCAATATAGGGAATTGCAACTCAAGACACCATTATGATGAGTAAAGAAGATTTGGAGTGGGAACAAAATGGTCTTTGGGAATAAGTGAGCATGTCATTTCTGAGTATATTAAAACCAAAGAACTGGAGGCTGGGCTTCACTAGAAATGTGCCCAGAACTTTATAAAATATACTTGAAATGTTGGAAGGAACATATTTATATCTCTGTTGTTGACTCTATAAATGATAATGGCATAAGATAATAAATAAATAATCTTTTGGCAGATATGCAGCATAATAATTAGTATTTATAATCAGTATTATTGCATTGTAGTAATTAGTATCATTTATATATAAATGCTTGTAACTGGAAAGCTATTATACATGGGCGAAATATATATTACACACTTTGTGTATATGATATATATTAAATAGAACCATATTAGTTCAGATATTTATTTGAACACAACTTTGGCCTGATGTGGATCCAGTTCTTCTCTGGCCAACTTCCACTGTATCTCACACTGTCTCCTCTACACAACTTCCCTCAGACTGTATCTCATTGCTCTGCCTCTCTCACACTGCGCCCTCAGTATTCTCTGCTTCCACAACAGCCTATGGTGGGAAAATTAGTATAATCTTATTTGTTTATAGATGTATAAAATCACAGTTCTTTGGGCTGAATTTGATCATTGTTCAACTTGTAGCCTTAATAATTTTCAGAAATAATGTTTCCGTAAGTACAAGTCTCCTTCAATATGCATTCTAAACAATGCTCTCTTCTACTTGCTAGTCAAAATATTGTGCATCCTTTTTTAAAAAAATATTTTGTAGCACTGTAGGGATCATTACAGCCTTTAAATTTAAAATACTAGAGTTATTTTCCCTTTCTTAGTAGTAATTTGGTCATTTATTAGTAGTAATTTCTTGATTAATTAGTATATTCTGCAGTTACTTAGATTACTATCTTCTATTTTTCTGACCATCACCTGTAATTATCTCTGCTAATTACTATCCATAATACTTGAGTGTGGCATAAACTGCAAACTTATTTAATATTCTGGTTTTGCATTTCATAGCCTCCTAATAACTATATAAAGCTGTGTGGTTAGTTCTGAACATAGAACTGTGTATCGGAAGTCTACATGCAGATCTGTCTTCAGCAAGGAATGTGGGACATAGTACATGACTTTTTTGCCCCCGGCTTCTCATACATAGTATATATGATGGGCTATTTTGAGAAACCACCAGACTGAAGTTGTCTGAGGAATTAATTCACCATGAAATTTTGGACCTGATTTTTCAAATCTATCTTAACATCTCTTTTGTTATTATGGTTGTTGTGTCTTTATTTTTCCCCATGACTTTGGGTCAGGGTTGCATGTGCACATGTGTGTGGAGTGCGTTCTGGGTGAATATGTGTGTGCAGGTGTGGATGGAGGTCAGAGATTAACATTAGGTGTCTTCTTTGGTCACTCCCCACCTTATTTATTGAGACAGCATCTCTCACTTGTAGCCTGAGCTTACAGATTCTGCTAGTCTAAGTAGACAGCTAGCCCCAAAGATGATCCCCTGTCTTTGCCTCACCAGTCCTGGAAATACAGTTGGGCCTCCATACCTACCAAGTATTTCTTGTGGGTGGGGAAAATCTTAGCTCAAGTCCTAACTGTTGTGCAGCAAGAGCTTTACCCATTGAACCATCTGCACAACTGCTTTTAAAAAAAAATATTATTATTATTTTGAGGGCTGGAGAGATGGCTTAGCAGTTAAGGTGCCTGCCTCCTAAGCCTAAGAACGCTGGTTCCAATCTCCAGGTCCCACGTTTAGCCAGATGCAAAGTGATACAGGGGTGCAATGCCACACTTGACCACAAGGGGGCACATGCATCTGGATTTTGTTTGCAGCAGCTGAGAGGCTGCTGGAACTCCCATCTCTATCTGTCTTCCTCTCCCTCTCTCTCTCTGTCTCTCTCTGTGTGTCTCTCCCCCCCCCAAAAAATATTATTATTTTGAGACAGGGTCTCACACTGTACTCTCATCTGGCTGGAAACTGGTTTTGTAACCAAGACTAGCATCAATCTTGCAGAAAGCTTTTTGTCTCAGTCTCCAGAGTGCTAAGATTAAAGGCACTAGCCATCCCCCATACCCAGCTTTAATACCTCATTTTTAGAACAATGATGCAATATGTTTTTTGTTTTATTTTTTCTAAATATGCCTCATCATTTCTATATAACCTTTGGCTCCTTTCAAGGTATAGTGAGGAGCTGTGGAGTTGCTGCAGAGAAACAGTTAAGACTCCAAAGTAAAAAAAAAAAAAAAAAAAAAAAAAAAAAAAAGGCATTTCACTGAAAATTTTTCCAACACCTGTCTTAACATATCATTAAGTACCTGGATGATTCTAAAGCTGTTAACTGAGCCAGAGCCAAACATTCAATATCATAAATATAATGTTCTAAAATATTCTCCAATATATTTTTACAAGTTATCCCAAAATTTCACAATAGAGAGAAAGGTATGTCTCTAAATTAGATAATAAAGTATGACTCATTTTAATAAAAAGTTGTATTTTAAGGCTAATATAAAAAAAGATAAAATGAAATACAAGCAGTCACTTGCATAAATCAGGTAGCTTACACAAAGATGAGACTGTTGCTTATACAAGTCATTCCTCCATGCTATTCTGTCTTTTGCTTTGACGGTGTCAAGATACTCTCACTAGACATGAAATTTTGTTTTCTTGCCATTATGTGCCTTTAATAAAGGGAGACCAAAATAGTATTTACCCTAAATTCAGCATATATTTCCCCATGTACATTGCCTAGGTGTTAGATTATATCTGAAGTATGACTTGATTCCTCAGCTGAATCATTTTGGAGAAATATAAATGGAAGAAAGGAACAGGCATATGTGTACATTTATAGGTGTTTGTATGTGTATATGCATGTCATATTATATTCACTAAGGGATAAGATACTGCTAACTCTTATTTTCTGTTATAAATAGCCAACTAATTTTTGAAACCATTAAATCTGTAAATAGAAAGTCAAGTTTCCAGTTTATATATGTTGGGTTAACTTAATTTTCATTTTATTTGCAAGTTAATTGAGTACATGCTGATGATAATACATGTGTTTCCCAAAACTACTTGCATTGTAAATGATCTTAAGTTGGAAATTATTGAAACTGGATTACTGGTTTCTGTGGTTCTTTACTGTTGACTCGTACAATCCACTTCCTTTAACCTAGACACTACATGACATGGATGTGTGCCATCATTCCACACAAAGTGAGACCTATGTGAATGTTTGTTTCTACTAAAATAACAGTCCTCTAAAAGAATATAATACGAAGCTTTGCAGTTTCTGATTATAATGTAACTTCCATAAATACTTTACATGTAATAGGACTAATTGCCTTAGATACCACACAGTGTGCTGTTAAAAAGAGAGAGATAGCCGGGTATGGTGGCACATGCCTTTAATCCCTACACTCAAGAGGCAGAGGTAAGAGGATCACTGTGACTTTAAGGCCGCCCTGAGGCTACATAGTGAATTCCAGGTCAGCCTGGGCTAGAGTGAGACCCTACCTCAAAAAACAAAAACAAAAACAGAAACAAAAACAAAAAAAAAAAAAAGGTAAAAAGAGGGAGATCATCAAGACTTTAGATGCTTACTCTGTACCACAACAAATGTCCAGATTGACTAAGTGACTTCTGCATCAGTTTTATAACCTACCAGCTTCTTAATTTAATTGTGGCCAGAAGCCCTCAGCAAAATTGCAAAGGGGAAAGATTCTTCGATTTTTTTTTTTGTGACTTTGTACTTCTCACTTCTATTTAGATAGGCAAAAATGGTTTCTGCCTGTCCAAAATTCATAGTTTCATATTTGAAAACTTAGCTACATAATCATACTTAACATTTCATCATGCCAGTAATAACAATCATACATAGGTTTCCTGATCCAGAAAGACATAGTAAACAAAGAATTTCAGCATATTAAGTTTTTCTTTTGACTTGAAAATGGTTCAATGAATGTTATGGTCATTTCTATACATAGTTTAGTTCAAAATGTATTGTCCTGTCAGAATTACTGTTGGAAAACATACTAAAATTGTTATTATTTGTATTTTTCTACTGACTTAGGTAAGATAGTTTTTAATTGGGATATACATCTATCAGTTTATTATTACAAGAATGAAAGTATTAAATTATTTTTCAGATACTGTGTGCTTTAGTACATACATTTGGAAATTAAGTTTAAATATGCTCATCATTTTAATAAGTAACTCTATGTTTTGACTCTTTTTTTTGGAAATAAACCGCTGTTCAAAGCTGTATGCTATGCAGCTATTACAAATAGCAAACATATTGTTAAATGTCAATTAACATCAAAAAGTGATTATCTAGAGAGTAACCATTATTACAATGGCAGTACTATAGACCTTGACAATCATGTATTTTAATATTTGCATATTAAAATCAAGTTATAATAAAGATTATTATTGAGTAATCTTAATTACACAAAATTACTTTTATTATTTGTTAATAATTTTTCAGAGAAGAACAGACTAATTATGAACTCCACCATGGAGGCGAGGCATTGAAGACATGGTACATAGTTCTATATGAAGACATGAAGTTAAGGTTTACCTATGTCACCATCTTGTCCATAATTGGCCATGTTCACAGCCTCCCAGTGTGGAACCATGTGATAAATGTGGGACAGTATCTGTGACACTTCTCATGCTGAGCCTGGTCAAAGATTGCTGGTAAAAGGTCAAGCATGTATTCCATTGTTCTTTGAAACTTGGAAAGAATAAGTAAATAGTGCCAGAAGGTACTACATGAGCTACTGGGGGAAAGTGACCAACAACTGTCCGAACAATGGGTGATCTAAGCTTCTCAGCAGGAAACTACCTGATGTGATGCTCACCCAAGTGCAATAGTGGCACACAGCCATGGTGCGTGACCAACTGCTATTGATTTGGCTATCAGATCCACTCAGTGGAATGGAACCCATAGCTGGAAATGGGAAACAAGTCAGAACCATATCCAAAAACGAGCCCGCTCTCTAATATCAAGCTCCTACCAATCATGGGCCACAAGAGGGCCTACACCTATGAAATTCTCTCTAAAATAATAATGGTTATCCCATTTATCTGATGCTGACTTCTCTCTCCTTTGGAGAATTTGCTTCTCTTTGTTACATGGATGCAGAACATGAGGAGGGAATCAGCACATTGCACCTCACCAGGGCCCTGACTGAAACCATAGAATAATGGGGGGGAATGAGCCAGAATGCTGTTTTCTTGGTGAACCTGCTACCAACACAAGGGTGAAGGAGATAGACACAGAGAACATTCAACTCCTACCAAACCAGATATCCAGAAACACAGAGGTTCCCAAGACTTCATCACTGAAGCAGATCTAAAATGAACCCAACATGGCTCAGGGAAATTCATGCAAGAGGGGGCAGAAAGATTGTTAGAGTCACAAGTTGGCACAGACGTTGCCTCTTCCGCATCCCACAATGTACAACCCACATTCCCCAATGAAGATGGTCCCTTCTAAGGGGGGAGGACAGGGAAGAGGCTAATGATGGTACCAGCATGACTGTATATACACTACCTACATAACTAATAAAAGAAAGAAAGAAAAAAATAGTAACAAAACTGAGGTATGATATTAGTCTAATTTTCAGTTATGGGATATTGTTGCCACTGAGTCACATCATCAGGAACATTAGAAAGGAATTTTGTTTTTCTCCTCTACAAGAAGAGTTTCTTAATTATTTTATTTATTTATTTTTATTTATTTATTTTGAGACATGGTCTCTCTATCCCAGGATGGCCTCAAACTCAGCTTTTAAATATTTTTATTTTTATTTATTTATTTGAGTGAGAGAGAGAGAGAGATACAGAAATAGAGAGAGAGAATAGGAACTCCATGGCCTCCAGCCACTGCAAATGAATTCCAGATGCGTGTGCCCCCTTGTACATCTGGCTTACATGGTTTCTGGAGAATAGAGCCTCAAACTGGGGTCCTTAGGCTTCACAAGCAAGCATTTAACCATTAAGCCATCTCTCCAGCCCCAAACTCAGCTTTTAAAGAAGGCAGTTCTAGAATACAGCAAGCACAAGGGTTATTTTTTATTGTTGTTTTTTTAAATTCATTTGGCCTGTTAATTCCAAGTTGTTTTCTGCTCTATTTAAATTTAACATGTAAGTGATGTCTTACTCTAAAAATGTGGAAACTGGCCAAATGTCAATGAGTAAATTGATGTCTGTAGTTGAAACAAATGCCTCTGAGTTTTTCTCTCTGTAAAAGCACTGCCAGTACTAGCTGAGCATGTCTCTTACAGCCATTTATGATTATTTATTTAAAAGACCTGACAACACAGTTGGAATTTTTCCATAGGCACAAGCAGATATATTTATTTATCAGAAGGCTTAATTTAAATGATGAACTAAGAAGCCTGATAGAATGGTAGTCATGAAGACTATTATGTATTGGTGGTGAACAAAACAATATTGATATTGATTTCCTCATAAACATTTTAGTCATGATAATTGTTAAATCCTTCTTTGATTTTTGTTGGTCTGCTTCAAGAAGAATCTTTAGTAAAATTCTAACTAAAATGATTTTTTATCAATATTTAGTACGGTGAGTGAAAAAAGTGCCTCAAGGTAAAATACAAACACCTCTCATGTTATATCTTAAAACCAAATTTTAGAGATTAAAATCTCAAACTAAAAGAGCTAAAATGGATTTGTAACAAATATAGAAATGTTGGCAATTTTTACAGAAGGACTTCCCCCTTCACAATGTTCCTAGCACTTGCCTTAGGCTTTTAATTCTGGTCTCCAAAAAAATTTTTATATTGTTTTCCAAAATAAATAATACTATGCTAATAGTAAGTTTTGATGTATTATTGATTAATCCTATCGTTCATGTACTGCCTTTAAAATATTTAGTTACATGACTCATTCACTTTGCACTTAATCAATCTGTGAGTTATGTGACTAACCATGATAGGCTGACCATGCAAATGATAAATTTAATGAATGGAGTTTTTTGGTGCATTTTATCTTTCTAAGCACATTATCAAAAATGAAACACTGCCCCTAATCCTAAGGAAATATAGTGTAACTCTTGGCAACGTACTACTGGAACATATTTTTATTCATGAGAAGCAGGGAAATGCTTGCTTTTTACAAAGTAATATGCTTCCCTCTGTCTGTGAAGCAAATTTGTTATATCTATAATGGAAAGCAAATAACATGTCTTACCATAAGTTTACACTCTTCCTAGCCATTACCATAATTGAGGGTATCAAAATGGTGGAAACTATTAGTGTGTAGAAGAATGGCAGAAAAGGATGCAATATGAAGGGGAAACTAGGCTTATTGATGCCCCAATATTTTCTGGTTCATGCATCTTAGAATAGGGACACATTTCACACTTACTTTTACTCCCTTTTTACAAGGCATAGCCATTTTACATCTTGTGTTTTCATCTTCTTTTTTTTTTTTTTTAAATGAAGCAACACAAAGTAAATAAATATCCAAAGGGGTCAGGATAGGTAATCAATTTCTTTCAATTAAACAAATTAGTGAAAATTTTCAGATTGTCTCAGCTGGTTAGTGATTTCAACTGAACCAATGAGTTCCAATGGTAGGTTCATAAGGTTGTAATGTTATGAAGAAGTAAATGTTAGATCTCTGTATTACAGCATGTAAATAGTGGCATGATTTAGATGTTACTTCATAATAGCATCCTGTCAGAAGATTACTGGATTCATTTTGACTTCCAGCATGCATAATTATTAGGTACTTAGCATTGAGAAAAGACATATCCTTTTGTCCATTGTGACTATTCATAGTTTATAATGTACATAAGTCTCTCATGCTGTATTTATGTGGGTACTACAGTTTCTGATTTGTGCTACTTTTCATACCTCAACCAAGTCTATTCCCCCAAGTGATAAAAATGAATTCTGTTAAACCATGAATTGGAACATATTATCAGAATGATTCAGATTTTGTTATCTTAAACATCAGATTAAAAAGCCTTAAGGTAGATCAGCAGTCTAGGTATGGTCAGAAATCTGGATGTGATTTTTGTATTAATACCATAATCCATTTCTTCATCAAGTTTTTTCCTTATAATACACTGATTTTACAAATGAGCCAATCTTTCTTTCACACAAAGTTCTGGGAAAATTGGTTTTACTGTTCTTTTTGTTTTATTAAGAACATAATTTCCCTCCCCCTGCCCCTATTCCTCAGAGGCCCCTCCCAATGGGATTGCTGGTATTCAACCTTGGGGTTGTGGGTTATGCATTGTAGGAGAAGTAGTCAGTTATTGGGGGGAGGCAGCGCCTCTGGGCATGATATCCCAACCTGTGGCTCTTACAAACTTTCCATTCCCTATTCCCCAAAATTGCCTGAGCTTTGGTGGATGGGTTTAAGTCTACTTTAGTGTTGTGCTCTAGGAACTTCTGGATCTCTGCTTTGGAAAGTGTTGAGTGTCCTCAGCATCTGTCTCCTTCACCCTGGCCATGATGGTCAGGCTCACCATGGAAGCAACACTCTTGCTCATCTCCCCAGTTCTTCTGTGGTTTCACCTGAGCCTTGGCTGAAGTGCGAGGAGTGGTTTATCTCCTTAGATCTTGCTACTTTTTGAAAAACGGGAAAAAAAATTCTATAACAGAGAGTGAAGTCAGCATAGGGTAAATTGGATAAATGTTATTAAATTAGGGAGATTCTGATGGATATAGCCCTTCTTTTAGCCAAAGTCTAGTGGGAGCTTGATATTTGAAAGCATAATCTTTGTCGCCATAGGATTCTGACCTGTTTGCCATTCCAGATATAGGTTCCTTTCCACTGAACACATTTCTTAGCCAATCAGAAAGCCTTTGGTTACCCACCAAGGCTGTGTGCCACCATTGCTCTGGTGTCTGCATCTTGTCAGGCTGGTTGCTTCTGATTATCTTAGACCCCTGATTGATCACACCATTATTGGGCACTTTCCCCAAGTAGTTCACATAGAACTTTTCAGCACAACACAGGCTAGTAGGCTAACTTTCTGGGGCCTGGCTATTTTCAGGATTCCTGCCAGGTTTCTCTATGTTCTGTGTTGGCAGCATAAGGTATCTTTAGTAATAGAGTCTTACATGTTCCCTTAGGTGGGTAACTGAGTGCTTTGAAAGAAGCCTGTCTTGCTTTGGGAACCTCTAAGGTCTCTCTGGTTAACAGTTCAATATGGGTATCAACTGATTTCTGGTACTGGGAGTTACAGGTCAGAGCCAGTTATTTTAAGGTTAGGGTTCATCCCACTCTTTCAAGGGCCCTTCTTTTCAGATGTTCCCACCATACTACTGTTGAGGGCTAAATCATTTAATCTACCTTCAAGGAGAGAGGCTTCTGTGGTACCAGTTCATTTGAGGGTTAGTTTTATGTTTATTTCACCCCTAACTCCCTTTCCTCTCCCCTCTCCCCTCAAGCCTTTCCATCCCTACTGTGCAAGCCAGAAAGCATATCAGGTATGCCACCAACTCAAGTTGAATAAGAAACCACAGATGAGTGAGAATATGCAGCACTTGTCTTTCTGTGATGGCATGAGTTTGCTAAGTAGGGTCTGTCCCAAGTCTGTCCATTTCCTACAAAGTTCATTGTATCATTTTTTCTTACTGCTGTCAAGAATTTCATTGTATAATTTACCACTGATGAAAATAAATGCAAAGATCCTGAACAAAATCCTCACAAACCAAATTCAGCAAGACATCAAAAGCATTATTCACCTTGATCAAGCAGGAATCATCCCAGGAATGCAGGGATGGTGCAACATAGAGAAATCAGTCAATGTAATACACCACATAAGTAAACTTAATCACAAGAACCATATGATCATTTCAATAGAAGCATAGAAGGCCTTCAACTTTTAAAATACAACATCACTTCGTGATTAAAATTCTGGAGAGAATAGGCATGGAGGGTTTATATAGCAACAGAATAAAGGCTATATGTAAAGTGCCTAAAGCCAAAATAATACTTAATGGGGAAAAACACAAGGAGTTCTATTGAGATCAGGAACAAGACAAGGTTGTTAACTCCCACCATGCTTTGCCAATATAGTACTGCAAGTCCTACTTCAAGCAATAAGTGGAAACAAATAAAAGGGATGCGAAATGAAGAAGTCATATTAGCCCTATTTGCAGATGGCATTACCCTATATGTAAGTGACCCTAAATCACCAACTCAAAACTTCTAAAGGTGACTAACTCTTTCAGAAAAGTTACTGGGTACAAAATCAACACACAAAAATCAGTTGCCTTTCTATATGCAAAAGACAAATATACAGAGAAAGAAATCAGCAAGGCCATCCCACTTTCAGTACCCTCAAAAAAAGAAGAAAATACATTGGAATAATGCTAACCAAGCATGTGAAAAACCTATACAATGAAAAAGAAAGAAAATGAGGAGGACTTGAAAAGTTGTAAAAAACCTCCCATGTTCCTGGATAGGTAGAACGAATGTTGTGAAAATGGCAAATCTACCAAAAGCAATATAGATATTTAATGTAATACCAATATAAATTCCAGCATCATTCTTCACAGAGATAGAAAATAAATCTCAAAATTTATAAGAAATAGCAGCAGGCCTTGGATATCCAAACATATCCTCATCAAAAGAAACACTTTTGGAGGTCTCACCATACTTGATCTAAAGCTATACTACAAAGCCATAGTAACAAAAACAGCATGGCACTGGCATAAAAACAGACATATAGACCAATGGAAGAGAACTGAACACTTGGCCTTTAGGTCAAGTAACTAAAACTTGATCTTTGACAAAGCTGCCAAGAGTGTAGACTGGAAAAAGGATAGCATTGTCAACAAATGGTGCCAGACAAATTGGATAACCACATGTAGAACAATTAAACTAGACCTATTCATCTCACCATACACAAAAATCAGTCCCAAGTGAATTAAAGTTCTCAATAAAAAATATTAAAAACTGCATCAACTGGAACAAAAAAATAGGAGGACTCTCCATGATATATGAGTGGGGGGAAGACTTCATGAACAATACCTCAGTAGCCTATGAAATTAAACAATCACCCAACCAATGGGATCTCAGGAAACTAAAATGCATTTGCACAGATAAGCCTACCATAAACAGAGTCAATAGGTTACCCACAGAATCCACAGAATGGGAGAAAATTTTTGCTGTTTATACTACTGATAAGAGGCCTAATATATAGAAACTACAAAGAACTCAAAAACCTAAACAATAACAAAAATCAAACCACCCACTAAAAATATTGGTAGAGTACTGAATATGGAGTACTCAGAGGAAGAAATAGAGATGGCTAATACAC
Source organism: Orientallactaga sibirica (assembly GCA_036365145.1). Classification (NCBI taxonomy): domain Eukaryota; kingdom Metazoa; phylum Chordata; class Mammalia; order Rodentia; family Dipodidae; genus Orientallactaga; species Orientallactaga sibirica. The sequence continues at coordinate 12,208,983 of JAEOAD010000024.1, read as the reverse complement.
ACTGCAGAAAATGTTCAACATTCCTAAACATCAGGAAAATGCAAATTAAAGCAACCATAACATTCCACCTTACTCCAGTAAGGATGACAATCATTAAAAAATCAAATGAGAGCAAAATGTTTGGCAAAGATGTAGGGAAAGAGGAACCCTCATTCATTGGATGAAACAAACCATTAAAAATCAAATGGAGACTCCTAAAATGTTTGGCAAAAGATGTTTTTCCCCTTACTGGGCATTTAACCTAAATGGAAGAATACAGAAATATTTGCTCAGCCATGTTTATGCTTAATTCACAAAAGCTAAGAACTGAAATCAACCCAGGTGCAAATCATTGATCTTTAGAAGTTTTGTTCTGTACTACATCTGACAAGTTGCCTACTAACTCTTCTCATCTTTGAGCTCTATATAATTTATATATATATATATATATATATATATATATATATATATATATATATATATTTTCTATGTTAAACAGAAAACTTACCTAGTCCCATATTCCAGGATATATTATATTTGCATATTGACCATTCTATGTTTCATGAGAGTTAATCACATTTTTAAGTTTTCTTTAGTGTTTCCAAGTTGCTTTTTTTTCTTTTGTTTTTCCAACTTGCTTTTAAGATCCATGCTAGAAGGGCCAATATGTTCTCTTTATCCATTAAAGCATCACTTGCATAACATTTTTGACATGTCTACAACACTCATATGCCAGTTGTTTTAAGTAAATCACAAGTTGATAAAAATGTAGGACTCTTAATAATTTGTTTTGTCATCAAAATAATTTGTAGTTAATATTTATATTTAATAGTTATATTATATCTATTTTACTCCAACTAAAAAATGCTTAACATTCCAGAAAGCAATGATGCTTTTCTTAGTCCTATGCAAATGAAACTAATTAATTGACAATAACTAATCTTGTGTCAAGTTTAACAACTGCCCACCATCTTTTGATTTTTCTTTTCCACACCATTAATACTAGGGTTATTATTTCTTAATTTATTTGCTACCCAGTCTCATAAACAGCATATATTTTTATTGACACATGCAGATTATGGACAAACTATGCACGTTGTATAAGAACATATTGTATACTTCATATACATTCAATTTTATCTAATTTGAATTGTGTAATATTAGCTTGAAAAGTGTTTGGTTTATTTTGTTTAAAATTTTTAAAAAGTTAACATAATCCTCAGTAGAAATTTCAGTTGATTTGACTTGATATCTATTCCCCAGAGCAGTCTGGGATCATTGATTTATTTATAAACAGGATATTTCCAACAAAAAGTTTATATGATCATAGCCTAACCTACTATCCACTTATCTTCTTGCCTACAACTAAACTTTAAGTTCATATCTTCATTGACTTGCTCACAATAGTAGTTAGGTTCTGTCTTTGTGAATTACAACTAGTATAGAACACATCATTATTATACATAGCTTACACTGCACAGTTAAAGTTACAATATATTGAATAAGTGTACAGTGAGCCATCAAACATCCAGTATGAAACACCCAGATATTTTATCCTTGTTAGACTTGAATGAAAAGCTCACTATACTTTGATTAGCTCTAATAATCTATGACAACAATTGTGACTATTTTAGCTGTGTCATTTTGTTTATATTTCAGATCACTTAAATATATATTACTGTTTGTGTCTTGGCAAAATTGGAAGTATTTACACACCAGTATTCTTCTAGAAGTTCTTTATATATATTCTTGAAAGTTTCCTACATGTTAGTGATAGGATAATACCACTGGGGCTGGGCATTTCCATTTGATCACTATTTAGACCCTGGTATTGATGCATCTACCTGTATTAAAATAAGATATGTTATAGGGTTGGAGAGATGGCTTAGCAGTTAAAGAGCTTACTTGCAAATCCTAAGGACCCATGTTTGACTCTCCATATGTCACATAAGCCAGACACACAAAAGTGAAGGCAAATGCAAAGTAACACATGTCTGTTAGGTGGCACAAGCATTTGGAGTTTGATTTAAGTGGATGAGACCCTGGGTGCTAATTCTCTTGTTCTCTCTCTCAATCTGTCTCTTGCTTCCCCCCCCAAAAAAAATAGTAATAATAATAATAATGTTCTAAAAAAATGAAAAGGATAAGCTATGTTACCATACAGACCATACTATATACCTTAGAAACAATTGTTCTATTATTTTACTTTCTGCTCTATTCACAATAGCCAGGAACTGGAGCAGACCAGATGTCTCTTAACAATGAATGGTAAATGAAGACATGGTACATATACACAATGGTATTCTGCTCAGCAGTAAAGAAAAAGATGAAAGAGTCAATTTTTCAGGAAAATGAAGGGACTTGGAAAAAATCATTCTCAGTGACATAACACAGGCTCAGAAAACCAAAAGCAGCATGACCTCTCTCATAGGGAGTGCCTCATATGGTCCAGCATCAGTTAATTGCAAGCTTTAATAAATTCCTATAACATAGACATAACATTAGAATGAAGAAAGGAAAAGGGTGAAATAGTAGGGGAAGAGAGGAAGGGTTACTGAACAACAGGTCAATGATCAGAAAAGAGAAAAAGAAAAGGTATGGAAAGGCCTAAGGGGTAGATGTAGGAAGGGACTGGGAGATACACAAAACTACTGGCAACATGAGTCAATCCACAGAAACTGTCTTCAGGATACCAGTCTTCAAGTCATTGCCCTCAATAAGAGGGAGAAGAATCCTAATAAGAGAGCTCCATAACTTGGAGAAAGCATTAACCTAAAACCATGAGCTCTGGCTGGTAATTCCCAGGGGTGGAATTGGGTTCTCCCATGTCATAGTGAGCTGTTGGTCAGGGAGACATGAGGTCTCCAAAATAATACAGGCTTTTGCCAAAACACTCAGTTACCCACAAGAGCTAAAAGGTAAGTACCTACTGCTGAAGACACCTCAGGCTGCAGCCACAGGACATCAAGTGATGATGCTGGAACTGAGAGGGAACCCAGTTCCCTCCCAGCTACCCTCACCTCATAGTGCTGGAATGTGCCAGCTGATTGATTAAGCAGGAGATCCTACCAGTTTTAGAATCAACCAGTGAAGCAAGACATGTACACTTGTGCAATAACAGCTCACAGCTGATGTAGCCACCAACTGCTCATGGATTGGACATGAGACCAGCTCAGTGAGGGAGAACTCATATTTGGCTCTGGGAAATAAGCCAGATTCCCTAGAACTGGAAGCCAATAGGCTCCAGAGAGAATTGCCACTGCTCTCTAACTAAGCAGACTAAATATGCACATATTATTTCTAATGAGTAGGCATATCCCTGCTTATTCAAACTGTTCTCACTTGTGGTTGGAGAATCTGTTCTATTTTACAGATGTAGAATATGGGCAAGAATAAGTACACATTAATACATAAAGGAGAGAGAGCAGACTGTTTACCAAGAGATGGGTCACCTCCACCTTGTCTGCCTGGGCCCAGAAGTCATTAAAGGGGCAGTGGTGACACAAATAATGCTTTCACAGCTCCATGAAAAACAGTTCCAGGGAAAAGGCAAGAGACACTGTGGGAACTCAAACCTCATACAAACAGATCCAGGATCTACAGAGAAAGCAACAGTAACTAGGAACAGAGTATTAAAACAAATAAGCTTATAGAAGATATTTCACATTCACACTGCAACACAGTAGGCTGAGGAGATGGCTCTGCACGTAAGAACACTGACTATGCAAGCATGAGTACCTGAGTTCAATTCTGAGCACCCATATGAAAAGCTGAGCATGTCACCTTAACTTAAGAATCCAGGGAGCTTCATGCTCGATAAGAGACTCTGTCTTGGGGTAATAAGGTGGAAAAATAATAAAGGCACCAGATACTTTCCTCTGGTGGTCACATGTGTGCCCAAAGGACCCACACATTTGCATACACACACACACACACACACACACACACACACACACACAGTGCTTAATACACACACACCAAAAAATAAAAACTACACATTTCATCTAATTTTTATCAATCTTTCTTTTTGGTAGCTTTTAATGTTTTCATATTTTATTCATAGAACAAATATTATTTTATACCTATTATGTGCATTCACTATGTCAAATGATGGCTGGCTAACTCTCATACTGCTAGAAAGTGCCAGGTAAGCTCCTGGTCAACAATGGTCACCAACAGCATGAACAAGCAGTGGATTCGGAAAGCTATAAAATCAACGAGCCAGACAAGATGTACACAATGGTATAATAGTGGCAAACAGGCTATGGGGTATTCAGTTGCTTTCTGAATAGATGTGATGCTCACTCAGTGGGAGGAAATCCTTGCCTACTATTGAGAAATGAGCCAAAAACCTATAAATTGGAATGCCATAGACCTTAGATGGGAGATATCACTGTTCTTTACCTAAATGGACACATTATGCCCATCAATAGCCCTTATAAATGATGTCCTTTGATTAATTCTGTTTGCATATTCAGACAAAAAATCTTCTTTCATAATATGTTACCTTAAATTCATATTATATTATTTTCATTGTACATTATATCAACTTCTCATCACTTACTAGAGTCTGTTTTGGTACATCCTCACTTTTTAAGAACATCCTGGGACCTGAAAATAACTGAATGTTGATGGTCCTTTTTACATGCTGTGTTATAATTATCATGCATTGTGTTTATAAATGTTAAATAACAAAAGAATTCATTATTGCTTTTTTGATTAAACTATCATTAACATGTGTCCATAAGTTTATCATTTCTGTTTCTCTAGATATTTTTTCTGTGTATTGTATCCTATAATATTTTCTTCCCTTGAAATGCTTGGCAAATTTAATTTACACTCACTCTATTGATAACAAACTTTTACAGTTTTCCAATTATCAATGTGGCTTGCACTTTTATACTAGATATAACATTTATATTGACAGTTATTTTCCTCATTGAAACTAATTTCATATATTCAATTTTGTGAAGATTTTTAGCTGCTGATTTTAAAACTGCTGCACTGAAGGCAATGCATTGTTTCCACTAGTACTTTTCATCTTCTCCTTTATTATTTTTCATGTATTCATTCTTATATTTCTCATCAAAATAATATTATTTATATAAAACTTCACATGTCACGAAACTTACTTCAAAACATATTGTGACAGTTTCAAAGATTAAGCTCTCAAAGGAAAATTTATCTGTAATTTAAATTACTTAATTCATTTAGAGAGACACTCTGAAAATAATTTCCAGAAGACTGTTGTAATTAATTTTAGAGGGCTGGGAAGATGGCTCTGCAGTTAAGGTGCTTGCTTGCAAAGTCTGAAGACTGACTCAGGTTCAATTCTCCAGCACCCATATAAAGAAAGATGAATAAGGAGGCACATGCTTCTAGTTTGTTACAATGGCTACAGGCCCTGGAGTGTCTATTCTCTCTCTTTCTTTCTCTCCCTGCTTCCGTCCCTCCCTTTCTTTCTTCCTGTCTATCTCTAATTGCAAATCAATACATAGATATATTTTTTAAAGAAATTGATTTTAGAAAAAGTGGTATTGTTGGAACAAGGATAAATTTTAACATATTGAAAATTTTAAAAATGATAATATGACCACAATCATTGTATTATAGCTGTAGCCTAAAACACAACTTTAATTTATGATTTTTTCCATACCAAGAAATACATTTTAATAGACTTTCTCAGTAATAAAATTGCAAAGTGTTGGAATACGATTTTAGTTTGGTAATTTGTAGAAATAAAATTTTAACTGCTTATTCTTAAGATTATTTTTGTAAGAATATCAAGGTTCTATTTTAAAATTTATGTTTGAATAACATAAAAATATAGTGATGAGATTAAAAAAATGGAGGAGCTACTAGAAAATTCTCATAAAAACTATTCAAATTGTGTCCTATCTTCTCGATGGAAGTATATTTGCTCATTTCTTTGGTTAGTTGGCTTATTTTGAGATTTTTTTTTTATTCTAGGTATATCACATTGTTGCAGTCAGGTGCATATTGCTGACTGAAATCACCCAGCCAAGAGAGGCTTTGGGGGAAAAAAAAAAGGTGTTTTTTTTTTGGCTTACAGACTTGAGATGGGAGCTCCCTGATGGCAGGAGAAAATGATGGCACGAGAAGAGGGTGGACATCACCTCCTGGCCAACATCAGTTGGACAACAGCAACAGGAGAGTGTGCCAAACACTGCCCAGAGGAAACTGGCTATAATACCCATAAGCCTGCCCCCCAAAATACAGTATCTCCACGAGGTGTTAATTCCCAAATCTCCATCAGCTGGGAACCTAGCATTCAGAACACCTAAGTTTATGGGGTACACCTGAATAAAACCACCCCATTCCGCCCTGGCCCCCATAAACTGATAACCATCCATGATGTAAAATGCAATGCATTCAGTCAAACTTTAAAATTCCCTATAGTTTTTATCAATCCTAATGATGCTCAAACATTCTCATAGCCTGAGATCTTTTAACTGTGCCATATCACTTTGTTCAGACCAGTCCATTTCTGTGCAATCCATCCCTGCACAAGGTCTCAGGACATGAGCATAGCAGCAAGCCTCTCACACAAATTGCTTCTAGCCCAGCTCTTTCTCACCCTCAGAAGCCAAACCTTACAGTCAGTAGTTCTTACTGCCTTCAGGTCTTTTAACTCTGACTAGCATAGTCCATCAAGCTGTACTTACAGCACTGCAAAGCATCTCTGAGGCCAGGGTCTCAAATCCTTCCACATTCCTCTTGAAAATCATCTGCAAAAGGCCAAAGCCACATAGTTAGGTGTCTAGCAGCAATTCCCATCCTTTGGTACCAACTTTACTGTTGCAGTCAGGTTCACATTGCTGGCAGAAATCACCTGACCAAGAGCAGCTTTTGGGGAAAAAAGGGTTTATTTTGGCATCCAGACTCAATGGGGAATCTCCATGATGTTAAGAGAAAACGATGGCATGAGCAGAGGGTGGAAATCACCTCCTGGCCAACATCAGGTGGACAATAGGAACAAGTGAGTATGTCAAACACTGGCAAGGGGAAACTGGCTATAATACCTATAAGCCCACCCCCAACAACACACTGCCTCCAGGAGGTGTTACTTCCCAAATTGCCATTCGCTGGGAACCTAGCATTCAGAATACCTGTTTATGAGGGACACTTGAATCAAACCAACACACAGACACACACACACACACACACACACACACACACACACACACACACACTCTTCTTGAAAAATCTGAAATCAATTAATTCATTTTTTAAAGAAATTATCACTTTAAGCAAATGTTTCAATATATTTGAGTTTTACATTCACTTTGTTCCCTTCCTTTTTTCCTCCCCCCTCCCTCTCTCCCTTCTTGTTAATGTATTTTCATTTCTCACCCCTCTAATAGAAAACATTTTAGACAAAGTTTGGCTTTCATAATTAGACAGTTTATATGGATGACTGAGTTCTCTTTGTTCTATAACTTTCATAATCATTCTAAACAATTAGCTAAATGCAGAAATAATTTGATTGACACTATATTAAATTACTGATCGAAGCTTTTCCAAATGCTTGGAATAATTCTTTGTTGGTTTAGTTCTTTTTTTTTTTTTTTAAGTTACACTGTTCATAGTTTCAGATTTTCAGAAAAAAATTCAAAAAGACAGTTGGATTTGTCAAGTTTGTGCAACATAAAGTTATTCATAACTCTCTGACTTTTCCACGCTGTCTTCCTTGAAAGGAAGTAATTTTGAACAATGCACACTTGGGGAGTGGGAATCATGTTCAACCTTATTGAGGGTGGAGTATCTGTAAAATTCTTTAAATAATCGGTCGTGCATAGATGGCTCTGTAGTCCTTGTGTAGGGCACTTTACTAGAGTTACTTCAATATTACTGATTTTTTTTCTTGCGTGTGTATGATGTGTGTGAGTGTAGCTGTGTGCATGCCATGTGGAGTTCAGAGGGCCACTTTTGGGTATAAATCATGACCTTTCATCTTGTTCTCAGGTACTGTATCTCTTTGTTCACAGCTGTGTTTCTCAGGATATATGTCCCATGAGCTTCTAGGAAATTCTGCTGGTGTACAAGTATAGACTAAGGTACTGGATTTGTTAAGAAAATATGTTCTATCCCTACAGTGACTGTGACTTTTCTTTTCCTGGAATTTATAGGATGTTCCCTGCATTTACAGTTAAGTATTTTCTTTTAAACTTAGTAGCACTTTATCCTGTCTCCTAATTGCACAAGTTATACTACCAAACCACCATTTTAATTTTCAACCCAAAAGAAAAATTAAGCCAAACCGATGAAATAGAGCAAGTATTTTCTCGTATGTTTGTATGTACTTATATACATATGTATGTGTGTGGAGACGATATATATATATATATATATATATATATATATATACACATATATATACACACATATATATATACATATATATATACATATATACACATACATACATACATACATATATACACACACATATATATTCACTTGTTTACACATTTATAATATTTATTTACTAGTTGTGTGCTCACAGATGTATATGTGTTTATATATGGGTGTGTGCAGGCATGTTTGGAGCTCGGAAAACAACTTTCGGATCTATCTTTGCTGTTCCACTGCTTTTGAAGCAGGATTTCTCTCCATCTCTTACTATTGTTGTTCTTTCTGCTGCACTTTCCCAGCACTTCAATGAAATTCTCCTGTCTCTGCCTCTCATCTCCTCATTAGAGTCCTGGGATTATAGAAGCTCAACAGGTCTTTCAGCATTTCATGTGTGGCCTAAGATTGGATCACAGGTACTGAGACTTGAGCAACAACTGTTGAATCCACTGAGTCATCTCCTAATTCATGTTCTGTGATTTTTTTGCACACATATATTGTAACATGTGTGGAGTTATGTGTATGTTGTATGCACATATATGCATATGTGTGGAGACCTGAGGAGACGTCAGGTACCCTCCTCTATTGCTCATTTACTTGAGACAGACTCTGTTTCTGAACCCAGAGTTGCAGTTTCCTTGGGTCCTGAGGATTCTGTGGTCCCTGTTGCTCACAGGACTTGGAGTAGAGACATGGCCATGATCATGGCCAGCTGTTTAGATAGGTCTTGAATCTCACATGGTCTCAGACCTTCTTCAGCCCTTTTTCTTGAATGGCAAGTACTCTTAATCACTGAGCATTCTTCCCTGCCTCTTACTTTACACATTTTTAGAGAATTTTTTTTTTTAAGTCCTACTTCAGGGTGGGTATACAGTGCTGATAAAGCAAGTTACCATGGCCACAGATAGATCCTAAGTATACCACAGAATACTGCGTTTTGGGACTCCTGGTTGCCTCTTTTGTATATTGCAATACATTATTATTTTTTTAGAAAGGGCAAGAGTGAGAGAGAAAGAGAGAGAGAGAGAGAGAATGAATTGGGGCACCAAGGCCTCAGCAACTGAAATTGACCTCCAGATGCTTTTGCCACTTAGTATGCATGTGCGACCATGTATGTGCCTCATCTTTGTGTGTCTAGCTTACATGGCATCTAGATAGAGATGGGTCCTTAGGCTTTGTAAGCAAGCACCTTAACCACTATGCTATCTCTCTAGCCTACAGTACATTTTTTTTTATTTTTTTATTTGAATACCATTTTTCTATGTTAAAAAAAGAAACTAAACTAGCATTTGTTCCACTTTAATAGACTGAACTACATGGACATATCCACAACACACCTTCTTAATCATCACTATAGGAGTCAATGAAATGAAGAGATATCATGACTCCCAGGAGAGCTGTAGAGACACAGAAATTTTATATTTAGTAATATACTTTAGGTTATGTTTAACACATTTATTTAAGAAGGACAGTGTACACATAAATGTCATGCACTGAAAAAAACATTTAGCACTTTCCATGGACAATAAACCACATTCAATTTAACAACTTGTTTTAGGATAAAGTCTAGGTAGAGCTAAATAACTCTCACAGTGAGTCTGATTTTACCCAATATAATTTTATGAAATGTACAAATTATGAACAATTTGAAAAAAATTTATAAATAAATGATCATTTTGTTGTTTTGTGATTCTGACTTCTAAGTGTTTATGGTGAGTCTGGATGACATTACTACAATAAAGTTGCTTGATTATCTTTCCAGGGTTTTCAATAATTTTCATTAATTTCCAAGTGTATTTAGCAATGAGATACACCATAGATATAAGAATATGGTAACTTTCATGATCTTCTACATTACCAAATATTTACAAATGATATATTTCAACATTTTTGGTCAGTATAAAGTACTAGAAAACTATGATAAACACATAAAATTGGACCACACTTTTCCATAAATGAAAGGTGGGCAGATTTAGCAGATTTCAATACACTTTTCCCACTATAAAAATCCAAACTTATTGAGAGTCTTTCAAGTCTCAGCATTTTTGGAAGGTCCTTTTTCTGTCTCTTTTATGTGCTCAAATATTCCTTTATTCTTTTAGTAGCTTTAATAGCTTTTGCTTGCTGTGTGTGTCCATAGAACCAGGGATCAATTATAACAACTACTTCATTTAAGTAGGCAAAATATGTAACCACCCATAAAGCTTATACTGAATTATACTGAGAGGGAATTAGTTTAATTTTCCCAAGGCATAAACTCCTCTTACTTGGGTTCAGTATTGACAGGTGGAAAAATGTGTTCACTTTTTGGTCTTCCTGCTACATGCAGTTTCATGAGCTTCTTGGGAATAATGTTTTTCCTTACATGTGGGGAAGCTGTGGGGATGTAATGTGTGTTGTCTCCCCTTATGCCTTTCCCTGTAACTTGCATTGTATATGCAAGCTCATACTCTGTGACAGTGTCCTGCACTGATTGTTTCTATTTCTCCTTTGTTCTTTTCCTTTTTCTCTTCACACCAGAAAACCTCAACTGATTTATTTTCAACTTACTGAACTTTCTATTTAAATATACTTTTAGAGCCTCTTTGGTGAATATTTTCATATAAGGTATCATAGTTTTCACCTGGGAATCTCTGTTTGGCCTCCTTTGTCATTGTCCTTTCTATTTGCTAAAACATTCTCCTTATATATTTCTCTTTAAAGGCTATACTTGCTTTCCTTTAATTCTTTCAACATATCTCTAATATTTTAAGCCATTTATAAACCCATTATCTGTGCTATCTCAAGGATCATTTTTTTTTCTAAGAAAAAAAAATCATCTAATCACTTTTTCATTCTATTTTCTAAGAAAGTGCAAAGAAATTGTGTGAATAAGATGTGGAAATAATTGTGTGTGAGCCATACTTGATGTTTTTATATGTCATCAATTTTATTGGTAACTGATTATTTGTATTAATTTAATTGGGAAGCAATGAAAGTGAATTTTCCTCATCTGTGGGATTTGCTTTGGGACTGTTTATTGCATTTTATATTTACTTTTTTGAGCTAATTCCCAGTCTTTACTCGTTGCCAGCTGTTGAAGAAATTAACTGGTAGCTCCATGATCATTCAATGACTGGGCAAGAAGTTCCTTCACCCAACATGTCCATCTCCAATAGATGCTCCCTGAGTGCAGCCTGACTTCCTTCATTAGCAGTTTACAACTCTGCCCCAGTCTACTCCCATCTTGTTCACAGCCTCACGGTAAGGCAGAAGTAGATGATTAGAACTCTTTGTTCATTCCTGTTAATGCCTCCAGCCTTGTACAACACAGGGACATATAGACTTCCACTACTTGTTGTATCCTTTACATATTCTCTATGGACATCTAATGTTATTTTGGTCTCATTATCTGTTCTTTTGTTTGTTCCAACTGGCAATGCTGCATTGAGCAGGAGAAATTCTGAGCTTAGTATTACTATTTTTCTTATTATTTAGAAAGGGACTCTATCTTATAATAGACCTTTCCTCAGAGATTGCAGCAAGTATTGTGAATGGAGCTTCCAGAACTTTTCAGGTTACTTGTCAACACCTCTTTCTTAATTATTTTGGTTTTGTCTATTTTTATGAAGTTTCAAATCTACTCTTCCCCCACCAGGGACTGGTAGAAACTGTTTTCATAGTTACTGTGATTTCAAGGGTGTAGGAGCTTAAAACAGAGAACTAGGAATGGAAATACTAAAAGGTGATCAAGGTTTATATTTTTAATGACAGCCAAATATCTTTCATGATAAACATTCCTTAGACAAGTATAAGCTTGTCATTACTTTTCACATTTTTTAAAACTTTTTTATTTTTTATTTTTTGGAAAGAGACACCGAGGGAGACAGACAGAGAGGGACAGGAAGACAGATAGAAGAATGGCCACGCCAGCAGCCTCTCAGCTGCTGTGAACAAAATATAGATGTGTGCGCCCCCTTGTGGGCAAGGGCAGCATTGTGCCCTTGCATCTCTTTGTATCTGACTAAACATGGGACCTGGAGATTGCAACTGTGTTCTTAGGCTTAGCAGGCAGGCACCTTAACCGCTAAGCCATCTCTTCAGCCCCCACCCACCTCTTTTTGAGACAGGGTATCTTACTGGACTGGAGTTCATAAAATAGGTTAGATTGTCTAGCCAGAAAATTTCAGGTATCCAACTGTCCTTGTCTCCACAACACTGGAATTACAGTTATATGACATCATACTTGGAATTTTATGTGGATACTAGGAATTGAACTCAGGTCTTCTTCATGTTTATGAGTCAAACACTTTTATCAACCTGAACAATGTCCCTAGGCTAATAGTTACTTTCAATGTGCTATTAATCAATCATATGTAATCTTGGTTTATAAAATAAATTCTTTTTTTTTTTTTAAAAAAAGGAACCTTTCTGACTTTGTTATGCAAAATCCATCAGCCATTGTCAAGCTAAGACAATCATCCTGATTATTTTTGGTTGTTTGGAGAATAAGTAAAATCCACTAGAAAAAAAAAAATAGCTCATGGGAGACAAGCAATTTGGTTTTGTAATGAAGTGTGTTTCTTTACAAGGTGATTATAATGTAGTCTGAGGGGATGGAGATGAAAGACTTTTTTTTCTTTCTTAAGCTTTTTCATATCACAAAGCTTGGAAAAATGTGGTCAAAGAGCCTTTGGGGGCAGAAATATCTGCCAGAGAACTGGTTTGATGTTAACAGGGTTACATGTCTAGGACATGAACATCACAGCATCTGCTCCCCCAGGCACTTTGCACTGCATGGGAATCACAATGTGTAAGTGTCAGGTGATACTAAATGGTCCACTGAAGAACATAGCTATATGTTGCTCCTATATCAATCAAAGATAATTTATACTAGATTTTGTGTGTACAGAATTTCATGTATGTTTTCAAAATGAGAGATTTTCAGTGTCTTTCACTCTGTAACTCTTAAGTCCTCTGTGAGTTTATTTCTTATTTTTTATCTTTTTTGTTTTGTTTTCCAAAATCCACATGCATTAGATACTTTTCTTGATGATATGATGACATATGGGATGAAAGCAAAATAAGGAAATAAGGGTATATTTTGACTTATAGTCATGCTAGGGAAGGTGTGGTAGAATGGTGTGAGGCAGCTGATTACATTGCAGTCATGGGGAGGTCAGAGAAATGAAGGCTAGTGCTGAATTCAACTTCTCATTATTTTTTTTTTTTTATTCAAACAGAATCCCAGTGCATGAGGTGATACCACCACATTCAAAATGGATCATTCCCACCCATCCTGGACCTCTGGGGAACACCCACACAGACACACCCAGAGTTTTGTATCCTAAGTAATCCTAAATCCCAGGAAGCTGACAATCAAGATTAACCATCAGTACTCCACCCCAACTCTTACTAATTCCAAAAGTATCCGAAGATGTAAGTGCAGAGTCTCTTCTGAGACTTGGATGATCCCTTAACTGTGAGCCCCCATGTAGTCAAAAGTGCAAGGTACACATTTCTAACCTACAAGGACACAAAGTAAACATTACCATTCCAAACTGAGAGAGGAAAAGAGGCATAGCAAAGAAAAGCTGAGCCACAGTAAGACCAAAGCCCAGCAGGGCACAAACCAAATCCTGTACCTGGGCTCTTGGTGGCAAGAGCTAGATTCCAACATAGCCCCTCCAGTTTTGCCACATACAATGAAGTAGCCTTCCTCTCCGACAAATTCTACTCTGTGTTTTTAGCTTTGCCCCGCAGACATATCCATCCTGGTAACCTCTATAGCTTGAGGTTTCCATCGCAACTTAAGCTTGATGTTCATAGTTTCTTATGCTGTCCTCTTCAGTGCTTCTTCCAGGGAATCTGATGTTACCTGCCCTTAACTGCTTCTTTGAACATTGACAGTCCTCCATGACCCCGTAACTTTTTATTTCACATGCCTGCAGGACCAGCACCATGTACATGATGCTATAAACCTCTGCTGCCCACTAAGCTTTCATCTGCTTCTTTTCTATTTCAGCTGTTGTGGTCACTGTGTAAACTGGTCCCTTTACATGTGAAACTACTTCCCTGATCAGGTGTTTTCCTAAAGAGAGCCACTTCATCATTCTTAGTTTAGTCTCTTCTTTCAAATAAATTTACATTCTTAACAGCTGGAGCCTTCAATGAAGGCTGTCTTTAATTCAAGACACCTTTTCTATAATGCCAGGGTAAAATGTAAAGTTTCTCTTTATTTTCACTAATCTCTTTGATAAGTATAGTTACTTTCTTTGTACTATTCTTGTTAGCAACTTTAAATCCACTTATGCTTGTTTTCTAGCCAAATTGGACTTATTATGTTATTATATTCTCCTCCTCCCGCTCCTTCTTCTTCTCTTCTCTCTCTCATTGTAAACCTGGGTAAGGGCAGTGAGTAGTCCCCAGTCCAGCAGGAATGGAGGAATATTATCCTCATATTTACTCAGCCAAAAAATGTTAGCCCATTTATTTTAATTCAGCTGCATTTGTGTTATTAAAACATTGGTAAACAGCCAAATTAAAACCACCAGAATGAAACATGAATATCTCTAGTTCTGTTCTTAATACTCTGTTCTCCTATGAGACTTCCTGAGCTAGAACTTCACTGTCCATATTTTTCTCAGATCTCTGGCTTTTTGAATACCAATTAGATTCACCCATAAAGCTCTGCTTACAGTTTCTCTAACCAACAGCTATAACTCTTTCACATGGTCAGGTTTATCAGCACAACGATCAACACAATGGGATTCCATTGGTGCCAATTTTCAGTGTTAGTTACATTCTTTTTGCTGTGACTTAATACCTAGCCAGAGCATTTAAGGAAGGACAGGTTTATTTTGCTTATAGTTCAAGAGCCATGTTTAAGGCTCATCCACCAGACTGGTACTATTAAGATGTTCTGTAACCTTTAATATATGGTCCTAAAATCAGGTATTTAGATCATGGAAGATGTTTAATTTATCATAATTCATCAAATCCTGTTGACTTTGCTTTAATATATTTTTTCCAAATCTTATTTTAAAACATTAGTGCAGAACTTACTCTACTGAAATGCCTGTACCCATCTTAGTTGTGTACTACCCTTTTTTTAAATGTCTCTTTCCTCCTTAATGCTACTCCTTAAATCAATGTTACAGCTGTTTTTTCATAAACTTCAACTTTGCTTCATATTGTCTCATCCTGAATTTCTTGCCTGTGGCTTAAGTTAAGAATATCCAGCCTAAATTGGGTGTGGTGGTGCATGCATTTAATCCCAGCACCAGGGAGGTAGAGGTAGGAGGATCAACGTGAGTTCGAGGCCACCCTGAGAATATAGAGTGAATTTCAGGTCAGCCTATGCTAGAGTGAGACCCTATCTTGAAAAACCAAAAAAAAAAAAAAAAAAAAGGAATCACAGCACTCAGGAGGCAGAGGTAGGAGGGCGTCTGTGAGTTCGAGGCCACCCTGAGACTACATAGCAAATTTCAGGTCAACCTGGGCTAGAGTGAGACTCTACCTCCAAAAACCAAAGGAAAAAAAAAAGAATATCCAGCCTAGATGTCCCTCAACTGATAGATGGTTAATAAATATATAAAGAAGTTCCATACAGTAGTAAAGAAAAAATGAAATTTGCAAGGAAATGGATGGCTCTGGAAAGGATTGTAGTAAGTGAAGTAATCCAGGCCTAGAAAGCCAACTATTGCCTGTTCTCTCTCATACATGGATCCTAGCTGCCAATGTTTAGACTTGTGTGAGTTGGAGTAAAAATCAGGAGAGGCCAGTAAGCTAAAAAGGGGCTATAAGGGAGGGAGGAGAGGGGAGGTGTGTGTGTGTGTGTGTGTGTGTGTGTGTGTGTGTGTGTGAGATGAACATATTACTATGCATGCAATGGCCTTCATGAGGTCAGGGGACAGGATTGAGTAAAGGAAGGGTAGGAGGAGGGTTAATCAAAATTTAAGATGTTATGAATAAGCCATATGGAAAGCTACTGTTTTGGATAACAGCAAAGTTAGAAACTATAGATTGTAACTAGAAAAAAATCAGTGTCTGGGATGGGATATCTTCCAGTGACTTTTTGGCCAGGGAGGTCCCTGATACCACTAAAACATTATAGGCTATCACCAAGGCTCTTGGTGATAGATAGAAATAGATGGTAATACCCTATTGCTGAAGTCTCCACATGCCTGGGCCTCAAAGTCACTGAGAAATCAAGCTGGAGCTGAGCTGAAAACCTCTTTCCTGTAGACCAGCTGACAGGAACCTGGAAAAAGATAAACTACATGCAGCCCTAAGGGAGAGAGAAGTCATCAGTAGAGATAAACAACAGTGGACATTGCAAGCCTTAAGTTTAGCCAGCCAGACCAAATGAGCCAACCAATGCAATAGTGGCATGTCTGCTATGAGAGATACCAACCTTTCTTTAATTGGCTTGGAGGCCTGCTACACAGGAGGGAATGCATGCCTGATGCTGAAATCCTAATCAAAAGCCTATGGCCCAGGAGGTCATGAGCCCTAGGGGAGTAACACCTGCTTTTGTCTTGCTAAATACATATATTATGCTCACCAAACTGCCCATATATTAATGCTACTCTCACTTCTGGTTAGAGAAGCTTCTCTTTTCAGATGGTGGTGACTACTGGGAGGTCTCAAAAGGCACCATAATGCTGAGAAGTGATAGAGGAGGGTTTAGCCCTGAGACATCTGTATCACACCTTCCCAGGCTCAGGATCCATTGAAGAAGAGGTAGCAGAAAGAATGTAAGAGCCAAATAAAGGGTAGGACTGCTTACAATGCTATCTTCCAGACACAAAATGTTTGGATATCCATGACCTCACTGTGCTTGGAACTACAAACACAAGAACCTCATACTAGGAGGAAAAGATGATGACATCAAAATCAAAGAGGCACTAATTGAGAGGGGGAGGAGATATGATAGAGGCTGAATATGTAAAGGTAAAAGTGGTATGGGGAGGGAATTATTATCGTTTATTGTCTATAATGGAAGTTGTCAATTAAAAAAAAAAAAAAAGAATCTCAGCTTGGCTTGTGTAAAGATCTCTGAGATCTCCTCAGGTAGCTGTACCTGTCAGCATGGGATAGGCCATCACCTCCTCCTACCTCTGAGGGCTTCTGTGGGTGCTTGTCCAGGATTTCCTGAAGCACTTTTGCCTCATCTTAAGGATAAGATAAGTTACACATAAAGACTGTTTGAATCAAGGTTTAATCTTCTCAATGTCCATATTACATCAGGCAGTTATAGACTTTCTATCTCTAGATAGGCAGTATCTCTGTACCTCTGTTTAGCAAGGGAAATGTTTTAGAAATGGATCTTCAGTCACTATTAATCACTAATATTAAGGAATCAACTCTCACAGGGGAAACTGAAACAATATAGAAAGTCAGGGAAAGTTAAGGAGACATGGGGAGACAAAGGAGCCCCTCTCCCCAGAGTCTTGTCAAAGATTTTCATCAGCTGAGAATCAAGCCTTTTAACACAACTTATACTGATTGTTAACAATGCATACATAAAAATAATATTCTTTTACAGAGCTCTTTCAAATAAAAATGTCAAAATAGCAATGAATAATTCTTAATGTCAAAGCATACATGAGCTTTAAGTTTACCGTTATGACATCTTAACTGTAAAGCTATAATATTCTAAGATTCACAAGCCACATGTGTAGCATGATATAACAAGGGCTTTTTCTACCTTTGTACCCTGAGACTTTATCTTATCAACCTGTACTTTTCAGCACACCTCAGGAATTGTTTTATGATCTCATACATCAAAAACAAAACAAAAATATTACTTATAAACCCTTCAAACAATATAGCTTTAAAAACCATCAAAATTGTATATCTGGATATTGTTATACTTAAACACATCATGCTTAAGAAGCTCTCGTCCTCTTCTATTTTCACTAATCTTTCACAAGCACCTCTCACTCCTTAACTTTATATCAAAACCATTTATTAATCTCTGACTTTACTTCAGAAAGAAATAACAACAACATGGACTGGATGGATGGCTTAGCGGTTAAGGCACTTGCCTGTGAAGCCTAAGGACCCAGGTTCAATTCTCCAGGTCTCATATAAGCCAGATGTACAACATGATACATCCATCTGGAGTTTGTTTACAATGGCTAGAGGCCCTGGCATGACTGCTCTCTCTGTCCCTTCATCTATCATCTATCTATCTATCTATTATCTATCTATCTATCTGTCTATCTATCTATCTATCTATCTATCTATCTTATCTGCCATCATCATCATCATCTATTTAAATTTCTATCTCTCTCTGTCTCTAATAAAAAATAAACTAAATATAAAATTAAAATATGCAAAACCATTGTGCAGCCATCCTGATAGGTTTAATATAGACATAAACAGTGCAGTTAGGAGAAGGGACTCCTACAGAAAGCTTAAGTCCTGTTCACATTTGAAAGCAAAATAATAACAATAATCATAATAGCACAATCTTTTAACTGATAGATATGAGAAAAAATCATAACAATTAAGTAGATTCAAAATGGAGTAAGATATGAAGAGGCAAGACAACTTCTGCTGTATTCTGGAAGCAGTTTTGCATAAGGTCAGAATGACCGTCTGTGGTGGAACATCCTCATCCTCTTCTCTAGGCTGCAGATAAGTTGTTCCTGCTATATCACACATTAAGGTGCCAGGGCATTTTCACACACATGTACACTAAGGAAGGGGCTTCATGCTCAAAAGACCAGGCTTCACTAAAACATTTATGCTATAGATTTGAACACCTCCTCATTGTGAGCTTTTTTTTTTTTTTTTTTTCTAGGCAAGATAGATTTTTTCAAATTAGTTATTTACATATTGTGTATATAGCCACGTTGGTACCATCATTAGCCTCTTCCCTGTACTCCCCCCTGTGAAGGGACCCTCCTCATTGGGGAATGTGGCTCGTGCATTGTGGGGGTAGCCATCAGTTATGGGGAAGAGGCAATGTCTCTGTGCATAATGTCCCATATTGTGACTCTAACAAACTTTTCACCACCCTCTTCCATGATTATCCCTGAGCCATGTTGGGTTTGTTTTAGGTCTACTTCTGGATATCTGGTTTGGTAGGAGTTGTGTGTTCTCTGTCTATCTCCTTCACTCCTGTGCAGGTACCAGGTTCACCAAGAAAGCAGCGCTCTTGCTCATTTCCCCAATTACTGTATGGTTTCAGCTGGGGCCCTGGTGAGGTGAAATGGGATAACTCTTTGCTCAAGTTCTACATCCGTCTAAAAAAGAGAAGCACATTTTCCAGCGGAGAGTGAAATCAGCACCAAATAAATGGGATAACCATTATTTTAGAGATAATTTAATAGGTGTAGGCCCTCTTGAAGCCAACTATTGGTTGGGAGGTTGATATTGGACAATGGGCTTGTGTTTTGGATATGGTTTGACTTGTTTCCCAGTTCCAGCAATGGGTTTGGTTCCACTGATTGGATCCGTTAGCCAAATCAAGAGCAGTTGGTTACCCACCATGGAAGTGTGCCACTATTGCACTTATGTGAGCATCACGTTAGGTTGTTTGCTGCTGGGTAGCTTAGGCCAGGAGTTGCTTGGACAGATGTTGGTTATTTTCACCCGTTGCTCATTTAGCACCTTCTGGCACTAGACAAGCTAACTGGGGACTGTCTCTCTTCCAGATTCCAGCCAGGTCACTCCATGTTTCGTACCAAGAGCATACAGTGTTTTCAGCAGTAGGGTCTTACCATCAAACTTTGGTGGGTCATTTAGTACTCTGACAGAAATCTTTCTTCTTTTGGGAAACCTTGTAGGTCTGTCTGATCAACAGCTCATTGTGAGTGTTAACCTCATGCTTGTACTCGGAGTTACAGTTCAGCACCAAGGGTAAAGCAGGAAGAAAAACATAGGTATATAAAAGAGAAATAGAGGAGAGAGAGAAAGAGAGAGAGAGAGGAGATTAAGGTTAGTCTTCATCATACCCTGCAAGTTACAGGCCAATGCTAAGGGAGAAGAAGAAAGAAAAAGATAGGTAATATAGAAGAGAATGAGAGAAGATAGAGAATAGGGAGAAGAGGTAGAGAGAGAAGCAGGAGCAGCCTAGGGTTAGTCTTCCTCTCCAGGGCCCTGTGAATCAGGTGTTCCCTCTAAGGACTTCATGAAGGTCAACCTTTTAGTGTGTCTTTCAGGATTTGGATGTTGTGGTGCCCATTTCCACTTGGGTCCAGTCATGTGCCCCCCAACCATTTACCTCCCCTCCAGCTCTACCCTCCCTATTGTCCAGTTGTCAAAATGCTTATTAGTTATATCAGCATCTCAGGCAGATTCAGGTTAGGAGCCACAGATGAATGAGATCATGAGTTGATTATCTTTCTGTGATTGAGTGAGTTCACTGAGAATCTGTTCCAGGTTTGACCATTTTTCCTCATATTTCATTGTGTCATTTTTCCTTACTGCTGTGTAGAATTCCATCATGTAGATATACCCCATCTTTGTTATCCACTCATCTAATGAAGGACATCTGGGTTGATTCCAGTTCTTAGCTATTATGAATTGAGCAGCTATAAACATGGTTGAGCAAATCTCTCTGAACTGAGGTGTGAAGCTTTTAGGGTAAGTGCTCAGTAAGGGAATAACTGGGTCTGTTGGTAACTCTATAGTCAACCTTTTTAGGATTCTCCATGTTGCTTTCCATAGTGGTTGTATCATCTTACATTCCCACCAACAGTGAATGAGGGTTCCTATTTCTCCACATCCTCACCAGCATTTTTTTCATTAGATTTTTTAATGCTTGCCATCCTCACTGGGGTAAGGTGGAATCTTGTAGTTGTTTTATTTTGCATTTCCTTGATAATTAGGGAGGTTGAACATTTTCTTAAGTGTGTGTTTGCCATTTGTATTTCTTCTTCTGAGAACTCCCTGTTCAGTTCTCTGCCCCATTTGTCAGTGGGTTGTTTGTCTTTTTATTGTTTAGGTTTTTGAGTTCTAGAAATTAGGCCTCTGTCAGTTGTATAGCTGGCAAACATTCACACACATTTTGCTGGCAATCTGTTGGCTCTGCTTATTGTATATTTCTCTGTGAAAAAGCTTTTCAGCATCATGAGATCCCAATGGTTGAGTGATTGTTTAATTTCCTGAGCTACTGGGGTTTTGTCCAGTAAGTCTTTTCCCACTCATACATCATGGAAAATTCCTTCTATTTTTTTCTTCTAGTCATAGCAGAGTTTCTGGTCTTATATTGAGGTCTTTGATCCATTTGGATTTGATATTTGTGCATGGTGAGATGTGTGGATTGAGTTTCATTTTCTTGCATGTGGTTATCCAGTTAGTCAAGCACCATTTGTTGAAGATACTGTCTTTTTTCCAGTCTACATTAGCTTTTGTGCAGGATCTTTGCATCTAAGTTCATCAGGGAAATAGGCCTATAGTTTCGTTTCTTGTGACATCTCTGCCTGGTTTTGGTATTAGGGTGATACTAGCTTCATAGAAGGAGTTGCAGAGCTTTCCCTATTCTCTGATTGTGTGGCACAATTTGAGACAGATTTCAGCTGAGAAGCCATCTGATCCTGGACTCTTCTTTTTTGGGGAGGTTTTTTATTACCTTTTCAATCTCAATGGGTGTGATAGGTTTATTTAAGAGATTAATCTGCTCTGATTTTAGATTTGATAGGTGGTATATGTCCAAGAATTCACCCATTTCCTCCATATTATCCAGTTCTGTGGAGTAGAGGTTTTTGAAATAAGTCCTGATGATTCTCCTAATTTCTATTATGTCTGTTGTGATCTCTCCTTTTTCATTTCTAATTATGTTAATTTGAAGTGTCTCTTTTTTCACTTGATAAAATTAGCTAGGGGTTTATCAATTGTGTTTATTTGTTCAAAAACCCAACTCTTTGTTTCATTAATTTTTGTAATTGTTTTCTTAGTTTCCAATTTATTAATTCTGCTCTGATCTTAATTATTTCTTTCCTTCTGGAGATTTTTGGGTTGGATTCTTCTTATTTTTCCAATGCCTTTAGGTGGATGGTTAGATTATTGATTTGGGATCTCTCTGTCTTTGTTATGAAGGCCTTCAGTGCTATGAATTTTCCCCTGAGGATCACCTTCATTGTGTGCCATAAGTTTTGGTACATTGTGTTCTCATTGTCATTCATTTCTAGAAAATTTGCATTTTCACTTTTTATTTTGTCCACTACCCATTTGTTGTTTAAAAGTGTGTTGTTCAGTTTCCAGGAGCTGGTGAGATTCCTGGTGCATCTTTTATTGTTAATTTCTAGCAATACAGCATTGTGATATGATATCATGCAGGAAATTATGGTGTTCTTCCTAAATATATGGAGAAAGGCTGCATGACCCAGTATATGATCTATTTTACCAAAAATTCCATGGGCTGCTGAGAAGAATGTGTAATCTATGGATTTTGGGTAGAATGTTCTGTAGATGTCCTTTAGGTCTAATTTATCTGTGGTTTTGTTGAGCTCTCTAACATCCCTGTTAAATTTCTGCTTTGATGATCTATCTATTGCTGATAGTGGAGTATTGAAGTTTACAATTATGATGGTGTTGGTGGTTATTTCTGTTTTATTGTCATTTTATTATCATTGTGATTCACCTGTGTTTGGTGCATTAGGATAGATGATTGTAGCCAGGTGTGGTGTATGCCTTTAATCCCAGCAGTCATGAAGCACAGGTAGGAGGACTGACATGAGTTTGAGGCAACCTTGAGACTACATAGTTACTTCCAGGTCAGCCTGGGCCAGAGTGAGACCCCACTTCAAACAAACAAACAAACAAACAAACAAACAAACAAACAAACAAACAAACAAGATAGATGATTGTGTTATCCTCTTGTTGGATCGTTCCCTTGATAAGTAAGAAGTAGCCTTCTTTGTCTTTTTTTGATTACTTTTTGTTTGAAGTCCAGTTTATCTGATATTAGTATAGCAATTCCTGCTTGTTTCTTATTTCTGTTTTCTTGGAATGTCATTTTCTTCCCTTTCACCCTGAGGAGATGTCTGCCTTTAGTGCTGAGGTAGGTTTCTTGAAGACAGTAGATTGAGGGGTCTAATTTTCTGATCCACCTGTTAATTTATTTCTCTTGATGGATAAATTAAGTCCATTAATATTTAATGTAATAACTGTGATGTTTGACTTCATCCCTGCCATGTTGTGGTGGTTTATGTGGTTTGGTGTTTTTTTGGACTTTATAGTTTTTTGTGTCTTCTCTGAGTTTGGTTATTGTGATAGGCTTCTTATAGGCACTTGAGGTTGGTTATTTGATTTTTTTGTGTGGAGAATTCCCTGAAGGACTCTCTGTAGGTTTGGCTTTGTGTTCATATAGTTGTAAAGCTGAGTTTATCATGGAAAGTTTTTCTTTCACCATCTATTATAAGGGATACTTTTGCTGGGTAGAGTAGTTTGGGTTGGAAGCCATAAGTTCTTAGACTTTGCAGTCTTCCACTCCAGGTCCTTCTGGCTTTCAATGTTTCCATTGAGAAATCTGAAGTAATTTGTATGAGGTTACCTTTATATGTAATGTATTGTTGCTCCCTAGCTGCTTTTAGGACTTTCTCTTTGTGATTGATGTTTAGAGTCTTAATGATAATATGAGGTGGAGAATTTCTCCTTTGGTCCAGACTGTTTGGAGTTTTGTTAGCTTCTTGTAACTTGATGGGATTTTCTTTTGAGAGAGTGGGAAAGTTTTCTTTGATAATTTTGTTGAATAAGCTCTCCATGCCTTTGTTCTGAATTTCTTACCTTTCTGGTATTCCCATGATCCACATGTTGGGACAGTTAAGGGTATCCCAGAATTCTCTCATGTTCTGTTCACAAAAAAATTTGAACTTATTGAAACTTTTGGACTCTCTGTTTCTTCTGTTTTGTCTTCCAGTTCTGAGATTCTGTCCTCCACATTGCTGACTCTATTCTTGAGAGCTTCTATAAAGTGTTGGGCTTTTTCAATTTGGTTTGTATTTTCTATTACTTTTTTATGTATAGTTTGCATGCCTCTGTTGACTTCACTTTCTATGTCATTTTCTGATTTTCTTAATCCTTCTTGGAATTCATCCTTGTATTTATGTCTTCATTGAGCTTAATCAGGTGGTTATTGAGGTCCTCTTTTTTTTCTCTCTCTCCTTCAGGTAATTTAACTGCCTTTGGAACCCTTCCTGGTTCTTTTCTATTTGGTCTTATCTAGCAAGGAGAGCATTTATACAATTATTTTCCCTTTGTTGATTTTCTGTAACTTCTGTTATTGCTTGGCCAGAGTTGCATAGCTTATAACTTCATTTTGGGGGTTCTGGTCCTATTGTCTCTCCTTTGTTTTGATTAGAAACATCCATTGTGGGACTGGGAAATCTTGTTGGATTTACTTGCACTTGATTTTTCATGTTATTCCTTTTGCCCTGTAGTCTGCCCATCATAGTGTAGTATCTTATTTAATTTAGGAGGAGGCTGTAGTTTACCCTTGAAGTATCTTCAGTAATTATTCCCTTTTATGTTTGCTTCCATTAGTCTTCTGATGGCAATGTTGCCTGACTAGTCATAGGGAAGGAGTCATGAGGATCTGGTGAGGGCCCGTGGACTTGATCAAGGGGCTTGTTGTTCAGTGGTTGGGTTGTGGGACTTCATGGTCAGATGGCTGAGGGGCCAGGGGGTAGGGGGAAATGGGACAACACAGACTGGTGTTTCAGCTGCGCTGTGGAAGGGGAATGCATGGTGGTTCAGTGATGCTGAGGGATAAATGGATAGAACAGTGTGTCTGTTGGGACAGTGTAGCAGGGGAAGGATGGGACTGCCTGGTCCTGTGACATGGCAGAGTGGGGATATAGGACTCCTTCAGGTCAGGTGACATGCAGGGGTGTGGATTGCAGGTGGTGGCAGTGAGGTGGTGGCAATAGGGAAGGAGGGGTGAAGAATAGCCTGCTGGCCTGGATCCTGAGTACCCTGCATGAAGTGCAATAGGACCTGGTTCACACAGGGCCAGATGCCTGGTGGGAAGGTGGTCACAGATGGAGCTCCACAGTGGTAGGAATGCCTATGGGGGATACTATCATGCTGGTCTGGGTCTGTGTATGGAGGGGTGGTTGTGTGTGGAGCTCCAAGATGATGGGAAAGCTTAGGGTGGGGGAAACACTAGCCTGAAGTCCTGGGTCTGTGCACGGGGGTAGGGGGCAGCAGTGAATGGGATGGCATTCATGCATGGAGCTGCCCAGTAGTGGGAAATCCTAGGGAGTGGGAAATGCTAGCCTGCTGGCCTGGATCCACTTAGCCTGCAATTAGTGCAGGAGGAACATGAGGCTGGGACTCTAGCTAGGATGATTTCTTGAGGGATTGGGGGACTAGTGGGCTATGCTAGAATGTGGGAATCAGCAGATTACCTACATTGCTCCTCCATGCCCTCCCACTGAACCCTAGTGAAACCTAATGGTCTTGCCTTTCCTTGTCCACCAGGTTATACATGGCTAGATAGATGCCATCTTGACCAGAAGTCCCTCATTTATTTTTTAACAGTGGACAATATTCTATTGTCTATAGCTTATCCATTCACCTAAGGAATTATCTTGCTTGAAGCCATTTTTTTCTTTGGATCTTTATCAATTCTTTCTAATTATTTGTTACAATACTGTATCAAACAGCTTCAGGTTCACTGAGATGGACTTCCAGACCAGGAATAGTTATAGAGGAAGGGATAGTTATTGACACTTACAAATGTAGGGTTAATTCCACAATGACAGAAGAAACTGACCTGCCTTCCCAGGACCAAACACACAAAGAGAAGGCACAAGCCAACAGCCACACAGCACAGCACACCTCAGGAACTCCAGCTAGGCACACATTGTATATCTTTACAATGGAATCTCATACCCACCACCACACCTTAAGATCTTCCCAGTGACATTGCCTCCAGCCAGGTGGCTGTAGATGCAAACTAAAAACTAATAAAACACTGAATATGTTGGTGGACATCTATTCAAACTACCATATTCCACCCCTGGTCCCCAATAGATTCATAACCATCACACATTATAAATTGTATTCAGTCCAATTTCAAATGTCCCCATGGTCTTTACCAACTTAAGACAGTTCCAAATCCATAATCTCATCTGAGATTTAAGAGTGTCTCTTAGTTGTGAGTCCTGCAAAATCAAACAAATTATATACTTTCATCATGCAAACACACAGAGTAAACATTTTCAACTGGTATAAGGCATAGCAAGGAGAGAATAGAACAATGCAAATTCAACTACCACCAAGCTATCATCAAGCTTCTTCAGTTCAAGTTTAATATAACCATAGACTGGCAGTCTCCAGGTTTTCCAATTCCATCACTCTAGCTGGGCAGAGTAGCCAGGGAAAACTTCCATCCTAGGTCAATAGTGCACTGCATGGTAGCCCTTGCATAGTGCTGGTATATCCAAAACGTCTTCAGGTCTCCATCTTCCAACGTCTATACAGCCTATCAGGCATCACACCCTACCTCATGCTGCATCTCAGCAGCAGCTCCTAGAACCATGTGCAATTCATGACTACTCCATTCATTTTTCATGCTTCCAAAACTAATATTAAGTGTGCAGTACATAACCATATTCTTAATTTGGGGACAAAATAAATCATAACCTTGAAAAGCAGGTTCCTTCTCTACTCAACTCTTTCCAAAAGTGTTTGAATTTTTAATAGTCTTTCCACAGGCATCCTCTCCTTACATTGTTTTAATGTAAAGCAGTTGGTCCATCTTCTGTAAGATTACTAATGTGTTTGACAATAGCAGCTTCAGTGACCTAAAACCAGTCTCAGTGCCTCTAATTTAACTGCTTTAGGTTTTCCAACTTAAAATCTTAAATCTCTCAGTCAAATATCTTTAGCCAAGCATACTAGTCCATTACAAATTTAACGTTGATCAAACTCTATGAGCCTGGGCAGCAGAATGCAGCCATCCCTTATGCCAGTAGCCCAGTTCCAACATAGTCCTTTGCAGTCTTTCCTTCCCCTTAGAAAGTTCATAAGCCAAGCCCTGAATTTCAATATTGTCTGCATTTAGCATTCTCAAACTCTCATCAGAATAGTCCATAAAACTTGACTTACCAATCCAGAAGGTGTCTTTATTAGCAAGCACCAAGTCCATGCCCAATCCTCTAAAACAAAGGTTCCGAAAGACCAACAACCACATGGTCAGATTCAGCTCACCCTGTAAAGATATAATAACTTTTTGCCCCACTCCTGGTACCAACTTCTGTAGCAGACAGCTTCAAGTTTGCTGAGATGAACTTCCAGACCAGGCACAGTTATGGAGGAAGGGATAGTTATTGATGCTTACAAACCTAGGGGAAGTTCCATATTGGCAGAAGAAGCTAGCCTGCCTTCACAGGACCAAACACACAAAGAGAAGCCATAAGTCATAAGCCAAAAGCCACACAGCACAGCACACCTCAGGAACTCAAGCTAGGCACACTTTGCATATCTTTACAATGGAATCTCAAACCCTTAAGATCCACCCAGTGACATTGTCTCTGGCCAGGTGGCTGCAGATGCAAACTACAAACTAATAAAACACTGAATATATTGGGGGTTATCTGTTCAAACTGCCACAAATGCCCATTTCTCTGTTGTTACAGTCTGTTTTTGCAACCTGTTTACTTTACCCATTAAGTCTCTTAGCATAGTTATTATAGTTATTTATAATTCTTCATCTGATAATCCAACCTTCCTGACATATCAGAATCTGGTACTGAGGCTTGAGGTTTTTTTTTTTTTTTATTTTTGTGCCTTTTAATGTATTTTGCACTTGTTTTGTTTTGCTTTTTAATAGTGCTAACTGGATGTAATGTACTGGGTAAGAGTAATTTCTATAAACAGTTCACTATTGATATGCCTAGATTTGAGGAGAGGAGAATGATTCTCTGCTTGTGTGGCTTTTTTTCTCAGTTCTCTAGTGAACCAACCTATGAGCAATGATGTTCATCCATGCTCCATGGTTTCTGTCCTCCCACCTAAGAGGACAGTCTGAAGGGTCAGAGTAAATTGGATTTGGGTATTTTTTCTGTCTTCATGTTGGATGTGTTCTAAAATTGAAAATAAATAAATAAATAAACAAATAAAAGTAACCATTATATTTAGGCTCCGGCAAAATAATTTCTCTTGAGAGTAGGTTTTGTAACAAAGACCAAAATTCACTGTTGTGTTTCAAAGGTTATTGTTTCCCATCCCTATGCCAGAAGAAGAAACATGTTCTCCAACATTCAGTGAGAACTTGGAGATAAAATTCACAAAGATGCAGATGCCCAAGACTTGACTAAATGCCCTGAAGACGTCTGGTTCATTTCTTTATTTTTAACTTTAAGACTTATCTTTATTGAGTTTCTATCAGTTTGTAAATTTTATTTTAGTATATCCTAATGGACTCCATCCTCTTACAGGCTTTTCCTCTTTGAGAGATCCCATCTGATACTCATTGTGATGCCATGGCTGTCACACATGGAAATGTTATGTGCAGTGAATGTGAGAGGGTCTAGCTGACGTAGGGAGGAATTTCAAATGAAGAACAATGTTTTTTCACTATATATAGGTGAAAATATAACTTTAGAAAACTATTTTCATTTTTTTCTAGTTGATTTGTATTATTGTATCAAGGAAGTCATTATCGACATCTCACCAATCTGGTTCCAGATTGACCTGGAGTTGATCCTCATTGCTTATCTACTCTTTGGAAATAAAAGCAACCTCAAGACAATAGAATCGATATTTTAGGGTATGCAATGTTTTAGAGTAAGCAATATTTTAGAATATGCAATTGTTAATAGTGTGGAGTTTGCAGTCAAACATCCTTGTTTAAATAGTTTAGTTTGAAACAAATATGTATTTTTAATTTTTGACAGTTTCGTACATACAATTACCTACATACCCTGAGTACATACCAAATATCTTCAATGCATTTTTATGTCAGTTCCCCCTACCACCAATTACTTTCTGTCTTCCCCTTCCCTCCCCATTAGATCCACATCCTACTTTCGTGCCTTGTTTATTTTATTTTATTATTTTTTACCCAATAATTTAAATCAGGGTCAGTTACACAATCATGGGCAGGTTAACAGCATTCCTCAAGTTGCTTCTCCCCTAAAGGACAATACTCCCCTCTCCCACTAATTATCAGTCCCCACTATTTACTCTGGAAGATATGGAGTCTTATGGACCCTTCCTTCTTTATGATGAGATTTTGACAAGCTCAGTCGTGTACAGCAAACTCTGTGTGCTGTGAATCCATGAGTGTTACCTACTTTTTATATCCAGATAACAGCATTCCACAGCCCTACTTCCCACCCTCCTGTTCTTATGTTCTTTCTGTCCCCTCCTATGCAAGGTTCCTTGAGTCCTGGTAGATATGGTTTAGATATCACATCAAGGGCTGAACACAAACCAGTCATTTACTCATGGTAATTTTGCTTGCCATATGTGGCACAGATATAATTATTACCTTAGGCAAGTCGGTTGCCTCTTCCAAATCTCAGTATCCTCATGAATAAAATAGATAGCTGCTAGAAACTAGGAAAAATGACATATATATGTAGAGTTCTAATCAGGTACAAGTACTAAATAAGTACAAAATTTTCATTATAACTAATATTTTGATTTTCTGAATTACAATGTCCTCCACTAACTTTTCTCTACTTTACAAGATAATCATGTTCATAGAAGGGAAATTCACATGTGAATAAAATCAGTTTCAGTTTTCACCTTATTAGATATGCTTAACAACATTCTAAAGCATCACTTGGAAAATAACTACAGATTTTAGAAATGTGTTTTATTCCACTTGTACTGATATCCTATTTATTGATAAAGAATAGCTGCACAATTATTTATGTATTAATTTAAATGATGAAATTTATCTGTCATAAACTTTGTTTTCAATTATGTCAAATATAAACTATTGGAGATCAAGAATCACATATCTATATGTTTCTTTTAATTGATTCTTAAAAATGAACATTGGATAAAAATATAAACTTGATTCAATAGTCTTCTCTAATATTTTACAATGATGTATATATTTTAAACATTAAAATATATTTCTATTCCCCAAGATGTTAATCACTTCTATTTTTCCCCTTGTAACAAAGTTTCAAAAATATTTTTTCAATACACTTATTCTTTAATTTTCTTAGTATTTTTTAAAAGCCATATATCCAATAATTCCCTTGGATAGCATTTCCTCACTTTATTCTCCATAATGACTCTTTGGGGAGCAATGCTATGGGGAATGAGATTGATCACCCATCACTGCTGCTGATGTGCTGTTTAACCAAACCGGTGAACCATACACTGTCATCATAGAGGGTATCAAATCAACAGTGTGTGCCATGCCGCCTGCACTCCTGGGCACCTAGCAATAATGAAAAGTCCTTAGTTCATCAGACAGCTTAAGGAACTGCTAAGCAACTCTCAGAGCAAAAATATGTGATTTGGAATAATCTTTGTCACTTAAAAAGTTGAAGGCAAGGGCGCTGAGGATATGCCTTTCTGGTTTAGAATCATATGTGTTCAAAGGACTTAAAGTATAAGAGAAAAAGTGTTTGAGCCCTGTCTGCATGATGGTATTTAAAAGTGATTCATAATCCCTACCATGTTATCTTTCAAATCACTTTCTGAAACATGCCAAATTATGAGATATATTTTTCACAGGTCACTTTAAAATTCTTCTCTGATATCATGCCATACTTAAATTAAATTAAATTAAATTAGGATTTTGAGAAACTGTTCAGAAAGTATAAAAATGAAATCATTATGTTTATGGCTTAATTATTGTATATGTTAGCATTTTAATCCCAGTGAGATGGTCAGATTTTCCATGAGTATATATACACATGATTTTCGATTTTATGTTTTAGAGTGGTAGTATTTGCTGCAAACATTGGATGATTATATACTTTGAGAATAGTGATAAAATAGAGAATTTAGCTAAAGTTTCTCAAATAT
Source organism: Orientallactaga sibirica (assembly GCA_036365145.1). Classification (NCBI taxonomy): domain Eukaryota; kingdom Metazoa; phylum Chordata; class Mammalia; order Rodentia; family Dipodidae; genus Orientallactaga; species Orientallactaga sibirica. Next base: position 12,177,693 of record JAEOAD010000024.1, on the reverse strand, counting down.
ATGTGTTTGCAGTTTATTTTTTGGTAACAAAGACTATTTATAATGCAAAACCAATTGTTTCTATTATCAGATAACTTGTCATTCATATCATTGCCTCCAAATTTACATTATTCTTAATATAAATTCTTATTGATTTGAAATTACTGAAATTTTCTTAGCAGATATAGATTAATAAAACACATCCTTCATGTGTTGGAAAATCTTGAAGCAAAACCAAATTCTTATATAGAAACAGGCTTTTGTTAATATATTTCTCTAAATTATCTAAAGATTAATGCCTAAACATTTTCCTATAATTAGCATAACTATAAACCATCAACTCACATGAGTAAAAATCATATTTTAATATTAAATTCAACACAGACAATATTTGCTGGATATTTTTAGAAAAAGCAAATAAGTTGACTTTTCATAGTTTTAAAATTTAAAAAAATATATAGCCTTTATTTGAAATAAATAATTGAAAATAATTTTAACAGAATAATATAACTTCTAACAACTCTCATCTTTAATTGCTAAAAATTAGTTTCTTCTATGTTCTGTCAAAATTGATCACTTTTGCTTTATTGACAAGGCCTGTTTTTTATTGTTTTATCCTGTGTCATAGATATAAACTGTGTGTTGGTTATAATATATGAGTAAACATTTCATATAAATGTATTGAGGTAAAAAAAATCACTTCTTGCCTTATTGTGGGAGCTTTTTATTTAAAGAAATTTTAGAATAGAATGTATAATCTTTTCTGAATATTTAACAAGTAAAAGAAATATAATGGGATACAAAGAAGCAATTTAGTAAGTTTCTTTGCTGGATAAGTGTGCTCAGACATTGACAATATTATGCTTTTGAAGTCAGTACAGACAGAGATGTGCTAAACCTTATAGATAGTTTTAACTTTATGTGTGCATTATGTGAGGCAGCTTAATGAAGAAGTAGGGAATCTAAGAAAGAATAATATGCACTTTAATAAATCATATATCCTTGTGCTATTTAAATGTTTCTTCAAGGTTGATTGAAACTTTAACCTCAGTCTCAATAAAAAAGAAAAGCTTCAAATTTGCCAGACCTTGAATTTTTACAACACTATGTTGAATTATGCAGTGATCAGTCAATTATTCATCTCCCTCAGCCCGAGATAGCTCTGCTTTGAAAAGCATGCAAAAATGGGGCTACAGAATGTGATGCTTTGTCAACACATTTCACTCAGGAGTGCTTACAAGACAAATTTTTGTTTCAACATTGATTCTAGTTTTCTTGATGTTTGCTTCTAATAAGGTACCTGTTACAAATCAATTTCAGTTTGCATGCTTTAGTTTCTGATTCACGATGATACACTGTAGAAATGACATTACTGCCTTTTCCATAGACTTCTTCACCAGTGTGAGAAATGGAGAGCTTTCATATTTCAAGGTAATCATAACATAAGAGTGCAAAACAAACTTACTTTTCTGCTAATGGAAGAAGCAAGAATGAATGATCTCATTCTATACTCCACAACATATTTAATGGTGGTAGCTGAAATTCTTAAAATGATTCTTCTATAATATAAATAGAAAGGAGGTTTCAGAAGTATAAGTGTGGTGGTCCTAAATAAAATTATTAGCAGAGGGAAATTTCTGATTGGGAATAAGAGAAGGAAAGAAACATACCAATGCCAAGGTCATGGGATTTGGTATTTGAATTCTTGATTTATATCTTGAATCTGCCACTTATCAACTCCTTAATCGAGAGTAAATAGATTTATGTTCTGTGCCTGTTTGCTACTGTTATAAAAGGGAATTAGCACTTTTTTCCATAGGTAAGTTATGGTAATTCATAAGAGTAGGGATCTAACACAATGTTTGCCACAAAGTGGGCACCCAAATTTCAGTTTTGAGAAGCACTGTACCACACAGCCAATGGGAAACTCGCTTTCTAGAAGTCACACATCTGATAAGGTACTCTGTTGTACACTTTTCCTAAGTGGTTTCCAAAGTTTTCACTCCAAACTCTTTTTTTTTGTGGTAAGCATTTGGAAAAGAATGGAGATCAGATGTTAGCCCTTTGTTTTGATCCCCCAATGACAGCTAGTCTGTTTCATAGTTCCCATCAATGCAGTTTTCTGACTGTCTCTATATGATCTTTCCAGCTTAAATAGAACATTCTGACACCCAACATGAATTATGAAATTCAAATCTCACTTGATTTCCTGCCTAAAGATAATATATCCAGGCAGCCCAAAGTTGACCATGAACATGTACCATGCATTCAAGAAGAGCTTGCTGAACAGAATTTAAAACTTGGGTCCTATTCAATACAGGACTTTGTGCTTACAGTTTTAGTTTCAACACTTTATAAGGTTGATTTTATTTTTAAAAAACACAATATAAGAAGGCATATGTTGTCAAAATGTTTAATCATAACTGCAAAATAGCATGTTTTTTTTTCAAATTAAGGAAAGAAAATTAAGGATTCAATACATTGAATTTCACCTTTAATAAACAAAATTAGTCAAAACATTTCTAAAACTAATTACACTTTAAAACCATAGAGCAAAAAATAATTTGAAAAGAATGTCATGAAATAAATTCCTTTGAATACTTTAGATATGTTGCTATCCCCTGTTAAATGTTTATGAATTTTAAGAAGAAAATCCTAATTACTATACAAGTGTATGAGACCAAATTTAAAACTTAATCTGTATGGAAAGGATATTTGGAAATAACAAACTCTACTGGGCCTTTGCTATTTATAGCATATCGACTTATAGGCATCATTGCTTTGGATGGTGTGGTAACTTGTCATGCTGGAGACACTGAGTGAAAAACACTGGGGCATGCATTAATGATTCTAGGATCAAATTTGCATACATGCTCCATTAATCTTTTAAAAAACAAACCATATTGTTTATTTTAAGTAACATCTTTGAATATTTAATATAGATAATACTTAATGGCCAATAACCAAATTTAGCCATCTGATGTTTTCCTGGATTTTTCCCAGATTACCAAAATGTCATTATTTTAACTCCTTTCATTTTTTACATAATCGTCCCTATAGTGAATTCAGTTATGACCAGAAGAATGGATCCACTCAGGTATCCTGAATTCTATCAGGAGAAAGGCAAGATATCTTAAAGCACAGAAAAACTTGATAACCAAGCATGTAGATTTGGTGTAAGAGATGTGAAAATATGGTCAAAGACTGTAACCTCTTACACATATGTGACAATGAGTAAATTTTCAACCTGAATAGAGCTCAGTTCTCCAATTCAGACTTACTTGAAAGATTATCCTAGCATGGAATGAAGTAGCAGTCATAGAGTCTTTTTCACAATCTTTAACATTTCATATGCATTCAACTATGGTATTTATTGACCTGTCTAGATAGTCTGGATGGGTTGTTTTCTCAGAAATCGTTCAAAACACTCTACAAATGTCATGTGACTTTTATATCCAATGTCCACTAGCTCTGTGTCTGATTTAAATTAACATGTCTTCTTTATCTCACATCATTTCCTTTCTGTTTGCTCCTTCCTGTATCATTGAACAACTTCCTGTAATCATCTTTGTTTATTTGTCTAATCATCTATCCCAGCTATACAATACATATTAGCAAGTTCACATCTTAATTATAATTTTGAAATAATAATTATCTATTCTTTCTCCAAATGTTCAATTTAAAAAATGGTACTATTAGATTTGAATATGTCTGAAAGTGTATTTTGTCCCATGTATAACTGAGTCAGAATTCCCAGGGGTGGGACAGAGGAAAGATTGTTTTAAAATTTAAATAGGTACTTTTTCAGGTTACAATGAAACATTAAGAACTACTGCAATATAGTATTTGATCTTCCTTTTATGTAGTACTACTAATGCATGAGGCCCAGCAACAGTTAACCACAATGAGTGAAAATTATGCAATTCATTACAGGGAATAGTTTTATTTTTGAGACTTATTTATTAATGTCTCATCTTGTTACTAAAAGTGAACCAATCTAGTTTTAAAAGGATAAGTACTGAGGAATGAGACAATAGATTAAAATAAATTCAGAGAGACCAACAAAAAGGATAGGAAATTAAAATCAATTTAGAATGGATGTTACTATGAAAATATTCAGTGTATAATGTCTTATTTATTTACTAAAAACAATTCACTACTTTAATCTTTGTCCAGGTTTTAGATAAAACCAGGAAAAAACAACTAAGTTCTTCCCCCCATGTTTTTACATATATGATAAGATTTAAAAAAAAAAAAAAAGGACCATAATTGGAGAAGCATCATTGTTCCTGATAGAGAGAACAAAGTTAAACTTTGATTACATGCAGATGATATTAGGTTAATATAATTAGGCAAATTTTGATTTAAAATTCTGAACCAGAAAAATACAGACCTTTTTAGAAAATAGGAAGTTTTAAGTTGTACATAATATGACAATCTTATGGATCATGTCTGTCCATATTAGTCATACTGAAAGTTAACATTGGTCTTAGCATCATGCATAAAATCTTATAACTCAAAGGTTACACGATTGTGTAACCTGAAAGTCTAATCTTACACATGTTAAAATACTAGATTTATTTTTCTCTAGGATAACATTTTAGTCTCGGAGTGAAATACTACCTTTCCTCTAATCATCCCAGAGGTAATAACATGGTGCTAAAAGGGCTTCTTCTACTCAAGCTACTACAAGTGATGAGGCCATTATAATTTAGGGTGTGTTCCATCCTTTTGAAAGAGGTAATTCCACATGAGATGACTGTAATAGATACAGTATGCTGTGATGTAGTATACAATAATAGAGTGTAGTACAACATTGTATGACTATGGGCCTTAGAATGACAGTCCTGGGCCAAACGACTTAGGACGATCAATTTGATTTACACATAAGAGTTGATGCAAACCAAGGCGCTTGAGCATCATGAAATCCATTAGTTCTACCAGCAGTGATGGAAGCCTAGAAAATAGTCATTTTCTTTCCATCTTTTCTTACTGTTCAATTTTGGTTGAGTGCCATATAATGCACTGAAATAAACTGTCAACACACACGGCTGCTGTTCATTGGCAAAAAGCTCGACTGCTTTTTGGATGTTTGACAAAGTGTCTATGGCATCAACACAGAATCTCATAAGTACAAAATTAGATGTATATCATACTTTGGTGAAATGTTGCTTTGCTGATAATATGATCCACACATACGTTTACATCTGTGATTTCTTTTAAATTAAATTGAACATATATTTATTGGGAGGTTTATGCACAAGTGCTATGCTGAGTGCTGGGAATTCATGGATGAATAAAACATGGTCCCTGCACTTGAGAATTTCACAGTATACTAGATCATACAGGTATAAAAGAAATAAATTACAATAAAATATGAAGGTGCTTTTACATTCTTAAGAAAATGAAAAGTGGGAGCTCAAAGAAGAGAACAACTCACTTCATAGGATAGTCACTGAAGACATCTCATGTGACCCCAAATTTACAAGAATTGAAGATTAAAATTTTTTTAAGCAGTAGAAAATATTATAAGACATTCATACATGTTAAGCATGTATTAGTTAAGCATTAGTTAAGTTTCACATGATTCACATAAAGAAAGGAAGGTTGGGGAAAAAGAATTGAGATTCATATATGTGAAGAATGTACCTTAGATATAGATAAGATCCTGTGTAAGAGTAACAAAAACACATCCTCATATTTCTTATTCTCATTGGTGTCTGGGACCTTGGGGGACTTATCCAAATTGTTGCTGCAGTATTCATAGCAGCATGGCTCTGACCCTCTTTATACAGGCACAGCACCTCATGTCCACACTTTCTACCTCTTTTGTCAATATGCTTAGAAGCACCAGAGGGATCTGTTTTTACCTTGGTATGCAGAGGAAACTTAATGCTATTAGGTGAAAGAGTTTTTAAGTTTATAAGCCACAGCCAGACATGGTGGTGCACACCTTTAATCCCAGCCCTCAGGAAGCAGAGGTAGGAGGATCTCCATGAGTTTGAGGTCACCCTGAGAATACAGAGTGAAATACAGATCAGCCTGGGCTAGAGTGAGAACCTGCTTCAAAAAAAATTATAAGTCACAACTAAATTATTTTTCTTCTACCTCAAAACAGACTCCATTGGTTTATATAGTCTCAGAACACAGTTATATATAAATTCATTAGAGGTACATTTGATAATATTGTGTGACTATTTTATAGAATTTTCACATGTTAAATTTGTGATGTATAGTTGCTACTAAGCCTCCCCCAAGAGCTGTATTAGTTATTTTCTCACCTCTGTGATACATACTTGAAGTAACACCTTAAGGGATATACAGTTTATTTGGATCAAGGTTTGAGGGCATCCTACATCATGGTGGGAAAGACATGGTGGTAGGAGCAGTTTACAGCTGTAATTAAAGAATTATCAAGAAGCCTACCCACATCTATGGACAAGAGAAAAGGGAATGCCAGTACTCTGTTGGCCTTCAATTTCTCTCTTTCTTCCTTCCTTTCCTTCCTTTCTTTCTTTTCTTTTTCTTTCTTTCTTTCTTTCTTTCTTTCTTTTTTTTTTTTTTTTTTTTGAGGTAGGGTCTCACTGTAGCCCAGGCTGACAGAGAATTCACTATGCAGTCTTAGGTTGGCCTCAAACTCACAATGATCCTCTTCTCCTACCCCTGCCTCCCTAGTGCTGGATTAAAGGTATATGCCACCCCTTCCCAGCCTGTTTTCTTTTTTATGTTGTTCAAGGAGGCCAGCCATCAGGATGCTGCTGTCCACATTTAGGATAAGCCTTCCCCCATCAGCTAATCCTCTCTGGAAACACACTCACAGGCATATCTAGTGATATATCTCACTAATGCCATAAGTTATTTTTTTTTTTATTCAGTAAAATTGACTATTGAAATTAGCCACTGCAAGAGCTGAAATATCATAGCCATTTTATGGTTGGAAAGTAAGAATCAATATTTACTCAATCTAATTCAGAAAATCAGTGATAAAATTTGTGAGATGCACACCAACTTAAAGCAGTAAGGCAAGGCAAAGACACAAAGTATTTTGTACAAAATAAATTGTTATGAATCATCCTGTATAAGTCAACTTATGAAATACAGAACAATCCACCCACCATATCTCTAGTTCAGGGACCTTGGACTACAGTCCAGCATAGTAACAGCTTGCTCAGAAAGGAATTCAATATGAAGTACAAAACAAGAATCAAATGCAAGAGTGTTTTTAGATTTATAAAAAAAGAAAGAAAACTGAATGTGGACTTATATGTATCCAAGTCAGCTATAACCAGACCAAACAAACATGGTGTTTCTTAGTTTCAGAATTCATATTAATATGGGAGTAGGAAGAATTTCATTTGACTTTTCTCAAAGTTAAATACAAACAAACATGTCAGATAAAAGCTAAGGTGCTTAATTAAGAACAGATTGTATTGACACTACCTGTTCCAAGACTCAATGGTCATGGTCAAAGAAAATGTCAGATCTGAATGGTGAGGAACTGTTGTGAAACACTCTTCTAGACAGGACCTGACCATTCTTGAGCTCACAGTGGCTGTAGTTACTTGAACAGGATTGGTTCCATAGTAGATGTAGGGGAGACCTCATCACTCCCTGATGACATATTAGCAAATCCTTCCTCCCTTAAGCTGCCTTTTCAGGTGTTTGTCACAGAGATGAAAAAGGTAACTAATACAGCTCAAAGGAGGATCTTAGCCTAAGCCACATTCATACATTTAATGGTGCTTGGGGTGGAAGAAACAATCTCTTCAGTGGGGTAGATAATGGTAACTTACTCATGCTCCAGTAAATAACCCCCCAACATTCTTACTCAAGCAACCATAATTAACTTTAGGGCATAATACATGCACATGTGTGTACACACACAAATCTAAGATGTAGAGCAGCTGGGAAGAAGAAAGAGATCTACAGGACTGGGAGGGAAGAAGAAAGGAAAAAAGAATGAAAATGATCAAAATTCATTTCACACACACACACACACACACACACACACACACACATTTATATATACACACATATTCAAGGAACTGCCTCAGTCTAGAGAAGACAAAGAAGAAATAACTAAAGACAATGTGAGTTCCTGCTACCCAGAAAAGAGAAACACAAATGAAAATATTAGTAAACTATGGAGGGTAGTCGTATTTCACCAATGACTCTTTCCTACTCTTACAAATTTTACTAACTTTATGAAAAATCAGGAAAGGTAGAATAAGGGAAATGGGGGACCTGTACAATTGGAAGATTTTCTTATAAGTATAAAGCCAATTTAAATTTAAAAGTTTCTTTTTAATCACTTCAAATCCATATGCCCTCTTCTGACCTACTAATCCAAATTTCTTGACAGTTAGTACTACAGAAATGTGCAAAATTCAGCACATTTCCTGGGCAATTATATTATACACTAGGCTTGCAGAGTGACTTACGAACAATCTCCTGTAGGTATGTGTCTTGCTCTGCTCCTGCCTATAAAATAGCAAAGGGAAGTGAGAGTTTACAGATATAAGACCTCAGCTAGGATGGTAACTACACTGACATGGCTTGTTCCCTTGCATTCCAGGTAATGCATGATCCTGCCTAACATGTATCTATTGCTCACCTTTCTTTAACTGACACAAGTTGGAAAAACAGCCTTATGTATCTTTGAACTAAACATCTTACATTGTTTGAATTTATTTTAATATGATAATTGTGGATCATAAACAAATATACGACTGCAGGTCCCATGTTGAAGGAAGGCTGCACAGGGAGAAGATATGTTGGAGTTTTCAAAGCTGGACCGAAGTCATCATAAATCTGCTGCATACCATGCTCATATGTCAGTCATTTGGCAGAATGGTGTGTCATTCATACTATAAAATGAATATTTTCATTTCATAGCAGGGTGATGTGCTATCCATCCTTATAATAAGGAGCACTGGGCTCAAGAGATGGCTCAGCAATTAAGGGGCTTGTGTGCAACACCTAAGGACCTAGGTTTGACCTTCCAGTATCCATGTAATGCCAGATGCACAAGGTGGTGCATGCATCTGGAGTTCATTTGCAGTGGCTAGAGACCCTGGCACACCCATTCTCTCTTTCTCTATCACAAATAAATAACTGAATAGGGATGGAGTGATTGCTTAGTGGGTAAGATGTTTGCATGCATAGCCAAAGGACCCTGATTTGATTCCCCAGGACCCATGTAAGCCAGATGCACAAGGTGGTACATGTGTCTGGAGTTCGTTTGCAGTGGCTGAAAGCCTTGTCGGGCCCATTCTCTCTTTCTCTCTCTCTCCCTCCCTCTGACTGTCTCAAATATAACTAAATAATATTTTTAAATGTTCATAATAAGGAGCATTGTCCCCAGGCTATTAACATCATCACTAATCCATTACATTGGACCAGTTTCATTGGGTTAAAAGTGAAGGATGCTCTCAATCCAACTAGGAAAGAGTACCACAACATGCTACTTATGAGCCATCAGAGATTATGTGATGAGAGAATGTAGTGGACAATAAGAGGAACATGGCCGACACCAACTTTCATAATGCGCAGTATACATTTAAACTACCTGATTTGGACAAGATCCACATTGACTATATGCATTGAAAGGGTGATTTGGTGAGCTTTTTCCTCATGCTTCATGGCTCTATGACTAGACACAGGATATAGCATTTGTAGTTCCAATCATTTGTTGAATTGTGCCCCATGTATTTAGGTGTACCTTCTAGAGATACATCTATATGAATTTTGTAACTTTTATGGATAGGTTCAGAGACTTGTTTGATTTCCATTGAAAGTCAAGGATATTAAGTATTTATAATATAAATATAAATATAAATATCTTCCTTTTCATGTAATAAATATCTCAAATAAATACAAAATCTTTAGATTGGAAGAATGTGATTTACTCAGTTCATTCTTTATTGCTGATTAATAGAAATTAATCTAATAAAAAGTTGAAAACTGTATGGAGAAATGTCTTGAAATCAGAATTCTCCATTATGGTAGTTTGAATATATGGCCCCCAATATATGCAGTGTTTTATTAGTTTATAGTTTGCATCTGCAGCCACCTTGCTGGAGGCAATGTCACTGGGGGCAGATCTTAAGATGTGGTGATGGTTTGATATTCCATTGTAAAGATATGCAAAGTGTGCCTAATAGGAGTTCCTGAAGTGTGCTATGCTGTGTGGCTGGTAGCTTTTATTTTTCCTCTCTCTTGCTTGGATCTGTGAAGGCAGGCCAGCTTTTTCTGCCATTATGGAACTTCCCCTGGATCTGTAAGATTCAATAAGTGATATCCCTTCCTCCATAACTGCTCCTGGTCTGGAAGTTCATCTCAGGGAACCTGAAGCTGTCTGCTACAACCATGAAAAAGGAAAAAAAAGAACCATTTTGTTGGATTTAATCATTCCCATGTGCATAGATAAATATAGAGATTCTACAGAATTGGTTACCTACATTTTTAAGTAGCAATTCAGTAAATGAAACCACAACTAATCAGTATTTATGCACACATGTGGACATGCCCAGTGGTTTGCTATCAGAGAGAGAGAGTTTAACAAATCTTCATTATTCAGGTAGTTAAAAAGCAAGCTAAGCAGCAGTACAACCATGCCATAAATACTCCGGGCTGACAGAAAAGGGGTTATGACAGCTTTCACATTATCTTATTGTAGAACCAAGGCAGTAGTCACAGCTGGTTCATATGTCAAAATGTGTCAGGACTTAAATGGTAAAACAGGAGTGCAACAGCAATTGGCTTTTCAATCAATAACACAATCAATATATTTCACAGATATTTTCCCATATCTAAATTACTCTGCAGAGATGAGGGACCCTGACTGAGTGTTTATAAATCAATAAAACACACAGTTAAAGGACATCTGCTCCTGTTCTTTTACTTCAAGTTGCTGTTTGCTTTTTCTTTCCATTGCTCCTCTTATTTAAGAATGTGCTTTGGAGGACAGACAGCCCTCTTGTGCACACAAATCAGCCCTCTACTGCATTCTATGCACATGATACTTTTAAATAATTTTGTGCTCAAGCATTCAACTAAGTGTAGGGCAGCTTTTCTGAGCATAGAACGCCTTGGCTGTTAGAATTAATGAAGCAGCTTTCAGATTTCAAGTAATGTATGCCATATAAACACCAAATAAATAATACCAAAGTACAACATCCAGACTGGCAAGTTAAAATAATAACTAAGGGCATTATATTTTTCCTCACATAGAACAATGTTCTTACTGAAAATTATATATTGTATTTGTGCAGAGATGTCACAGATGTGAAAAAAATGCTATCCTCTACAAATCTATCCTCTTTGCAGAAAGATATGATGGGGGCAAACACAGAAACAAACAAAAAAAAACACTACAATTTAATGCAAAGCTCTAATGCTGACATATAATTTTATTTCTATCCTACATATCAAAATGGGGTGAAGTATGAGGACTGATTGAACAAAAGCTATGTGTTCTGAGTTAAAACTGCCATCCCCTATCACTGGCCTCAATAGCACAAAGTAATATTATGTTTCATACTGTCAGTAACTCTTTATAAACAGAAGGTCGCATTGTGTTACAAGTGGAATGTAAATTAAGTCTATCAATCTATATACTTTTCCTGAATATACAATGCTGAGGGAACACATTTCCAAGTGCCTTTCACTAAAACACAGGTACTGAGTATACATAGTAAGAACAGAATGACTTTGTGGATTTAGGACCTGATTCATAAATGGAGCCCCAACATGGAAGAGGCTCCTTTCACTGCATTCCCCTGGCTTCAAGACTGAGATGGAAAGTGTGAATTTACAACTTAAATCACTTCTTTCCCATTTGAGTGTCCAGTTTGACTGGTTTGCCTATCAAGTTGACAATGTCTTAATGATTATAGTTAGAATGTCATTCCTTATGTCAATGTTGTTTTCTGACATATAATTATCTTTACACTAATAGCGAAACTATAATTTCCTTAGAACCTATCCTTTCTTCTAGTTTAATCTTTCATGAATGTGTTCCTTACAAACTTTACATCTCAGTTAAGTTGGACATGAATTTGTTCCCTGCACAGGCTTTGTCACGACAAGAGCTCATGACTTTCTTTCACCTGCTAGAATATTCCACATACTCCTAGTAATGTCATTGTGTCAAGGTCTACTTGAAAATCCCGGCCTATTGTGAAGATTTTCCTCTTCAACCAGAAGTAGATGCTCTTCTATGTTGGTACATTATGTTCCCCATGACAATATAAAAAAAGTTACTAAATGCTGTTTCTTTTGGTAAAAATATATGATAAGATGAATGCTTAAAATAAAACTTTTTTTACAAAAATATTAAAAGTCGGCATTAAACACCTAGAAATAACATAAGTGAAAGCATATTAAAATAGCCTATCGATCTCAGTAATAGTTTCATTTTTCCATGTAAGAAATATATATATATATATATATATATATATATATATATATATATAATTTTATAAATATGGATATGGGATATATTCATAGAAAAAAATTACACACCTTAACCTACTTAGATCCTACCAGGTAAATGAGTTATAACACAAATGGAAAACTAAGAAGGCTGACTGTCTGCCCCAAATCTTCCTGCCTTTGTCATCAGCCTTCTTCTTTGTCTCCTGGAATTACTCTTTCTCACATAATTTTGTTTTGTTTCATTTTGATTTTTCAAGATAGGGTTTCACTCTGGCTCAGGGTGACCAGGAATTCACTATGTAGTCTCAGAGTGGCCTTGAACTCTCAGTGATCCTCCTACCTCTGCCTCCTGAGTACTATGATTAAAGGTGTGCACCACCACGCCTGGCTTCTCATTGAAATTTTTATTTTCGAAAGGCCGGCCTCTCAATATTTGAAGATGAAATCGTTTTCAAAAACATCATCTTCCAAAAAAAGGAACTACTTTTTCTATAAGTTAGTTAACCCAAACCCAGAAACATAAAAGTATGAATCTTAGCTCTTAATGTTTGTATGTAAGTAAATAAGGGGATGTAAAACTGAGTTGAATGTGGGTTGTGATTATAGATAGGAAGCCACTACGAAGAAAAGAGATGAGGAGAAGTGAGGGAAGGATAAAAGGAATCCTAGAGTAAGAAAGCAGATAGGAGGCTAAGTTAAGAACAAAGCACAAGGGGGAAGAGGAAAGGGAAGAAGGAAAAACATTGGTATGAGAATACCATAATTCAACCTAATTCTTTGTAGGCTATTAACAATTTAATAGTAGGGCTCGAAAAATGGCTTGGCAGTTAAGATGCTTGCCTGTGAAGTCTAAGGATCCCGGTTCAATTCCCCAGGACCCATGTAAGCCAGATGCACAAGGTGGCACTTGCTTCAGGAGTTCATTTGCAGTAGCTGAAGGCCTTGGCATGCCCATTTTCTCTCTAGCTTTCTTTTTCTCTGTCAAAAAATAAAAATAAAATATTTTAAAAATTAATACTAAAAATAATTGAAAGAAAAAATCTTTTATTCTGATAGTGAAATGGGTAACATACTTTAAATGGAAGCAATACCCCAGTCAGGTGGAAATAAAATTGTCTACAGTCGTGGTTTACAGAACATCACTGGTGACATTAACATGTGGTTTTGTTCCTTAGAATGAGCTTGACTGGCTCTCCAACACCTTCAGACCTTACTTAAAGAAGGCTTTCTTTTTTTTTTTTTTTTCAATGTCTTTCTAAAGTAATAAAAGCCTCTGATGTCAGCCTAAAGGAATATTCCTTTTTCCTTTTGCCACAGAACAGTGTTCATCTTCATGGAACATATTTATGCTTGGGTGAATTATATCTGGTTAACCAGAGAAGGCATTAAGACAAATTTCTGACAATTACTATTATATATTGAATCCATTATGATGAGTCAGTGTGCTTTTGAACATTTGGTTTTAAAACACAATTCATAATAAACAATTATTATATAAATTTAGTTTAAGATAAAATTGAAAATTAGGTGGCTAGAGAGATGGCTTAGCAGTTAAGGCACTTGCTTGTAAGACCTAATGACTGTGGTTCAATTTCCTAGTACCCACATAAAACCATTTGCACAAAGTGGTATATGTGTATGGAGTTGGTTTGTAGTAGCTGAAGGCCATGGCCTGACCATTCTTTCTGTCTGTCTCTCTTCTATCTATCGCTGCTTGCAAATGAATAAATAAAAATATTTAAGAAAAAAAAAAACGTAGGCACTTTGTGACCTTATTCTGTCACAAGGTTTACTAATCATTGAATAGCAACAACAATGCTTTACCTTTCCTAGATGCTATTATGTCGCAGGTACTTTCTTTAAAAAGTCTGAAATCAAACATACCCACCTGTAGATAACTACTTTCTTTTCTCATGTGCCATATTCATATACTTTAGCACTCTATTAAGCATATATATGCAAAACTTGAGCCAGAATTGGCATTGATAGTGTGTATAAGGAAAGGAGGGCTCTGAAAATGCTAGAACATCTTTAGTAAAAATACAGAAAAGAAGTACATTGATGTAAAGTATAAACCAGACAGGTAGATAGTAGTCCTGGCTGAGTACATGGAAGGTTATCCAGAAGAACATTTTTCAAAGTCACTTGAGACTATGCAAAAAGAAATTTATAAAATTATCCATTAAAGCTGACTTTTTCAAAATTCTTCACAAATGTTCTTATAGCATCCAAATCCCCTCTCCTCTCCATATATTCATTTTTATTTATAATGGTAAAAACAAATATCTGTAAATCAGATGGGGCAAACTACAAGCATTAAATTACCTGGTATAAAAACCCTTACATGCACTGTGGAGTGCTTTAGCCATGGGTAAACTTTGAATTAAACTTGAATAAATCAAGCTGAGTGGGAAGAACATTTGGAACATGCTAGAATATGTGGGTAAAATATAATGTATATGCATATATCTGTTATCTCAATCCACTGATCTATTCATCTATCTACCTAGTTATTTGTCTTTGTGAATGTCAGTGTGTGCCGGGGGTTGAACCTGGGGCCTCAGGCATGAGAGATACACACTTGACCATTGAGCTTCACCTCTAGCTCTTATTATCATGTTTTAAGAAAGAATGTAGAGGAGGCAATTTATCACATTATCAGAAAATCCAATACAAAGTGAAACAGTTCAAAGGCTAAAACATTAATTGATAATGATAATAGAGAAAGGTGATTGACTAAGGGTAGACTCAATTTGATCACAGGGTAATGAATACATGAAAGCTGTAAGTAGCAACAAGGAATCCTTATGTTGGCAGTCATGCCAACAGGCATTCACCCACATCCTCAGTGCCTAAAATAAATTTGGTACACTTTCTTCAGGATTTTTGTCAGCTTGGGCACTAAAACAAGAAACATTTTGTTGCAACTCCAAGAATACTTGTTACAAGAAGATGACTGTCTTCTTTTAACCCACCAGTTCTGGAACACTGAAAGGAATACGGTTGAATGGAAGGCTGAAGCAATGGCATTTGTAATTTAATTTGGGTCAATGAACTTTTAAGGAAGCAAATATTATATTCACGGTCTAATGATTCCTGAAAACTTTGAAAAGCTGGCTTAACATTGTTCTTGATTATACTAGGAAACAATTTTTTTAAGACTTTAATTACATATAAATGAAACAAAGTTGTCAATTCCTGTATACTTACTATGTATATAAACAACTTGTAGTTTAATTTCAAATTTTTGGTATTAAAATATTAGAGATACGCATGAAGTTATCTTTACCATATTTACTACATATCATTAACTTCCAAGATGAAATATGCATCCTGAATTATATGTAGACTCTTCTGTTTAATATACCAAAGAATTACTACAAAATAGCTCTGTTAAACACATTAAATTTATTTATCTATATTGATGGGTTGTATGTTGTATGTAATGCATGTTCTGATGCATGAAGGCACATATGTAGAGGTCAGAGATCAATGTCTGGTATCTTCTACATCTCTGCACCTTACTTTTTTATACAAGGTCTCTTACTGAGTCTGGAACTTACCATGGTAGCTACAAAAGCTATGTAGCAGGCTCTATTTTTATCACTTTATGTATTTTTCTTGTCTTATTGTTCTGCCTGATATTTTAAGTACTACATTATATAAACATGGGGATAGTGGGCACCCTTATCTCACTGCAGAGTTTAGAGAACTTGCTCTCAGCTATTCCCCATTTAGTATAATGCTGTCTACAGGTTCATCAGTATTATTCTGGTGATGTGTATTTTGTCTATTCCTTTTATAGGGACTTCTATTATGAATATATGTTTGAATTTATCAATGCATTTTCTGTATCTAATGAGATAAATATGTGATTACTGCCTTTAAGCCAACTTATATGGTATAATATATGCATTGGTTTCTAGATGTTGAACCAACCTTAAATCTCCAGAATTAAACAAACTTGGTTGTGATGTATGATCATCTCACTGTGTTATTCAGTTTTTAAGTATTTGTCAAGGATTTTTGCATTTATGTTCAAAGGTATTGATTTGCAGTATTCTTTTTTTTTTGTTGTCTTTATTCAGTTTTTGTATCAGGGCAACGCTAACTTTGGACAGTGAGTTTAGTAGCAATTGTCTTTCTATTTTGAAGAAAAGTTTGTGACTTGTGGTATGGATTAGGACCAAGACATCTTTCTCTAATAGGTAGTTATCGCAAGGAATCCCGTAGGACTAGAATACAAGTCTGATCCTGTCTCATCCAAGATGGCTGCAAGAAAATTTCTTTATCTTTTTTTTTTTTTTTCTCCAGAAACAGCAACAGCCCATTTCTTTACCAATTTCATCAGTTTAGCTCTGGTAGGTGAGCCCTTCTGCAACCATTGTTTATTCTAGGCCCAGAAGCCAATCTGAATCCTCCTTATATGCCTGTGCCTGGTGATGTTGCTCATTTTAGATGGTGCCCATTCATATAAGTGGACCTGAGCCATGTGTGAAACCCTTACCCAGAGGCTTCCACTCCAGAGAGACATTTTCCTACGGGAGGGAGATTTTCTGGTTTCCTCTCCCCCTTCCTTGGTGGCGGTAGGGGGTTCTTCTTTTGGCTTTTCTTCTTATCTCAAATCTCCCTAATATCAATCTTTTAATTTACACTTCTCTGTGTCCACATTTTTTTTTCAATTATTTGCTAAGAAGGGCAAGAACTGGAGACTTAGAGCTATTGGCATCGAGGTTCTAACCACACTCAGAGATCTATGCTGCATCACTTGTTGGTACTAGATTTCCACAAGTGTGTAGTAGAACTTAGCATTGAATCCACCCACTAATAGGTTTTTCATTTTCATTTAGAAATTTATTCCTTTATTCTACATTTCCCATATATTTTAGGATATAAGTAATTCTCAGCAAGCTTCTGCATCTCATTGGAGTCTGTTGTAACAAATCTTTTTCAGCTCTGATTTTATGAATTTTCATCTTTTTCTCTTTCCATTAATTTTGCTAAGGGATTTGTTAATGCCATTAGTCTTTTTAAAGGATCAACACTTTGTATGATTTATTCTCTAGTATTGCGTTTTAGCCTTTGCTTCTTTCACTTGTGTTCTATCTTTATTACTTCTTACCATATTCTGCATTTGGGTTTGGCTTTTCCTTGGTTTTTTTTTTTTTTTTTTTTTTTTTTTTTTTTTTTTTTGGTTTTGTGAGGTAGAGTCTCACTCTGGTCCAGGCTGACCTGGAATTAACTATGTAGTATCAGGGTGGCCTTGAACTCTTGGCGATCCTCCTACCTCTGCCTCCCGAGTGCTGGGATTAAAGGCGTGAGCCACCACGCCCGGCAGCTTTTCCTTGTTTTATAGAGCTTTGAGGAACATCTTTAAGAAATTTATTTTTTTATCTCTGGTATTTTAGTGCAGGCACTTATAGCTATATACTTTCCTCATAGACATGCCTTGTCTGTACACCAGAGATTCTGATAAGCTATGCCATCCATATTATTTAATTCTAGAAAATTTGTAATTTCCTTCCTTGTTTCTTCAATGACTTACTAGTCACTCAACTAGTTATACTCCTGGCCCTAATATGAGATTAGTACTGCTATGGATTTTTAGTTTTATTCCAATATGGTCTGCTATATGTAGGGAGTTATTTTATTTTTTTTGTATTTGTTAAGGCCAGGAGGTGGAGCCCAACTTCTGTTCATGCCTCGTTTTCCCCCAGCACACATGGAGCTTCCCCTGTAGTCTGTAAGCCAAAATAAACCCTTTCCTCCCACAAACTGCATTTAATTGAATGCTTTGTTCCAGAAACAAGAAAGTAACTACAACAGAAAAATTGTTACCTGAGGTGGTGGTGGTGGTGGAGGAATCTTTGCTGATAGAAATCTAACTGTTGGAACTGATTTGTGGGAGGAATATGAAAGGATTTGAAACCATGGCCCAGAGACACCTTGTAGTACTGTAATCAGAGTTTGATAGACCAGAACAGTCTGAGTTTAAAGACCAGAATATGGTAAGAACTATGTACTGTGAGGTGTGGCTTATGAGTGGAAGAAACAAATTTGTTTGGACTGGTCTAGAAGCAGTTTGTGGGAGAGGCTTACTGTGTTCTGCATGCCTGTGTCTTGAGAATTTGTGCAGAGTTGCATTATGTAAATATAGACTGGTGTGAGCAGAAGGATATGGCACAGGAAAAAATGAAAATTTCAGGCTAGAGACAGCACCTGTTCAGCTGCAATTATTTGAGAGATTACAACTATTGAGACTGGGCTAGCTATTCTGCATTGGGACAGCAAAATGATTGTAGACTCCTTTGCAAATAAGGGGCCTGAATGCTGTATGTGTGTCATGTTCATAGAAGTCGGCTTTATCCCCACCTCCTAGATTAACAAATTTAGTAACCCTCCCTGGTAATATGGGATATAACAAATTCAGGAAAGAGAGGGTCATTGGATTTTTTTTTTTTTTTTTTTTTTTAGAAATGGCCATGGGCAATGTGAAGCAGGTTTGTTTGAATTTCCTGCATGGTGACCTAATGGAGCCATGAGGATTTCATTGGAGACCCAGTGGAGATGGCGGGACTGTGGGACAGCTGCCAAAAACTGCCAACTTGGGATGAAGTTTTTCTCAGGTTGTGAGTAGTCCAGCATGATGTGCAGAATTGGAATTCCAGAGACTCACTGGTTAGAGTCGTCAGATTTGGACATACAAAATTTGATGTTTGTCCTGTTTGTTTTAAATCTTGTATTGGATCAATCTTTTGTTGCTATGCCCAATGCTATCTTTTGCCATGTGAATGTTTACTCTATGCCATTATTATTATTAATTATTATTATTATTATTACTACTACTAGTAGTAGTAGTAGTTTTATATTAACATTTAAGAGATCTTGGACTATGGGGATGTTTGAACAATGTTCTTATTGAAAAAAAAAAAAACTATGGGGACTTTTGAAATTGGACTGAGAGTGCCCAGCTAGCTCAGTTGGGAGAGCATGATACTCTTCAAGTTGGACTAAATGCATTAAATTTTACATCATGGTTGGTCATCAGTTTATGGAGCCAGCAGTGAAATGTAATGGTTTGAATTAGATGTCCCTCATAAACTTGTGTGTTTTGAATACTAGGTCCCCAGCTGATGGCAATTGAGGAAAGACAAACACTGCATGTTCTTCCTCTTCTGTGGTTCCTAACCTGGGACATTTTGAGTTGAAGGCATGCCTGACAGGCAACTCAAGGGACAGATAATAGGGTTGGGAAGGGTTTGAGGGTGAGGGGAATGGGAGGGTGGAGGCAGACACACACAAAATAAAATCCAAAATGAATTGGCATCAATTTGGGAATTGAACCCTTGCTGCACAGATGTGTTGTTGGGGGCAGGCTTAGGATGTTAGAGCGAGCTTCCTTCTGTGAGTGTCTAGTACATTGTCCTGCTCTGTGATCTGTCTACCTGATGTTAGCCAGGAGGTGATGTCCAGCCTCTGCTCATGCAATCTTTTTCTTTCCCATCATGAACTTCCTCTCTAGTCTGTAACCCAAAATAAACCCCTTCCTCCCATCAGATGCTTTTGTCCAGCAATATAAGAAGGTAAATGTTACCATGTCTGTGTGTGTGTGTGTGTGTGTGTGTGTGTGTGTGTGTGTGTGTTAGGCGTGGGGAAAGAGAGAGTAACAAAATATATGTGACTTGCAAATAGAAGGGAGTTGGGTTGGAAAGGGAAGAGTAAGAAAGATAAAGAGGCAATGGAGGAGTGCAGTGGTAAAAGGGAATAAAAAATAATAATACACAATGGCATGTGTGTTTGAAAATGACATAATGTAACCCATTACTTTACACAAACTTTAAAGATTTTACATGAATAAAATAATCCATGCTACATTATTATTGGTCTTGCTGTAGGTTTGCTTTGTCATTTTTCATCCAAGAATAAGTAAAACAGCATGCCAACTGAATTGAATGTGAGATAGTTTGTGAGTGGCAAGACCCCCAGAGTAAATAGCTCTGTCTTGGATAAATGTGGGATTTGTTTTGTGGTTTGTAAGGGACCATATAGGTCATCCTGATAGTTACAAGACAGAAATGTCAGAAGGGTCCAGAGTTTTCTTATCTCTGTGCCTGCAGTAGTCCGTCTGTCTTCTTCTAAGAAGGCCTTTCCAGAAGGAATAAGATTTCTGGGAAGACTACCCTTTTCCAGAAAACCTGACCCAGACATAATAGTGAACTGACTAGAGCAGCCACCCATCCAGAACGCTCAAAGAAAAAATGCTGACCAGAGCCTCGATGTAAGCTTTCCCATTTTCTGGTAACACGTCTTGCCTCCTTGGCAAGAGCTGTGCTTTCCCTTCCTCCTATTAAATTCTAACCCTAATCTAGTAAAATCTTTCTGAACCTTGTCCTTTGATATGTGGATTTCACTTCTTTAATTCAAAGACAAGAATCCAGAGCCTACTAACACAGTGGAAATTTTGCCTGGCTATTCAATTTTCCATGTCCCTAACTGGTGAATTGTTATGGCCCCAAGAGAAACAATAAGGCTCTGATTCTTTGAAGACACCCCCAAATTCTCATAGTAAATGCACTGTTTGAAATGAATTCCCTAGGTGACATCCTCTGCACACATTTGCTCTTCTGTTTATCCTATTTTTGTGTAACTCTTTTCTATTAAAAAAGAACAGTTAAGATTTTTACATAGGTCTCACAGCACTTCTTTTCAATCAAAAAAGAATTTAGACTGTTTGATTGTTCAGTAGAAATCAAATATACAATTTATTATCTAGAATAATTTTTTAAATACTGAAAAACTAACTTACTTGATAGGATTTAATAAAATATATAATTTGGTTTTTGGTTGCTGTTTTACAAGGTTTTAATTATTATGCTATATTTTTAATTTCTCAATTCATTTCAAACATATTCAGGATAAGGCTGGAGGGATTGCTTACTGGTTAAGGCATTTGCCAGCAAAGCCAAAGGACACAGGTTCAATTCCCCAGGACCCACATAAAGCCAGATGCACAAGGTGGCACATGCATCTGCAATTTCTCTGCAGTGCTTAGCGGTGCCTCTTCTCATTTTCTCTCTGTCTCTCAAATACATAAAATATTTTTAAAAATAAAAAAAAAAAAATATTCAATTAATCTAAAATAAATAATCAAGGAATTCTAAGTTTATTTACATTAATAATAATTCTTATCCTTCCCCAAAGTACTTATTTGTTTTTTTAAGCTCAAGTATTAATGTCCTTGTTGCCAGAAGAGTGAAAAGTGTAGAAATCAATCATAAATGTTGCCATCTTGTTTTCTATAACTTATATAGACATATTTAACTTAGAAAATGCTAAGCATACATATCTAAATACTGTAATTATGCACTACTGTGAAAATCACAGTATTGATAAGATAATGATTTTAAACAACATGCTTTGCTCCCTTTATCTCCCTAGCTCATTTGCAACAAATACAGGCTGTTCTGGCATTCAAGGGGTTATATATCCTTGTAATAAAAAGGGTGCTAAAATTTTGTCTTTGACCATGAAATTTGTTCCAGTCTTCTTAAGAAACATCACTAACCTGTAAAAGGATTTTAACAACATGTCTTTCAATGTCAAACAATGCAATTCTTATACAGAAATGGACCCATTGACTGGTAATGAGGTGTGAGAAGTTTCAAATAACTTGGTGTGGGACCAAGGTTAATATAATTATGGACCACAAACCCCAAGAAATCATTCAGCTCTTATGGCTAAACTACCAGCCTGTAATAAAAGGTGGTCTTTCAGTCTCCAGGGTACTGACTTAAAATGATCTATTGATTTGCATGAAACAAAGATGAACATACTGAGGAATGATGGCTGTGCACTTAGAAACTTCTCTCCACAAAAGGCCATGGCAAATGCTGGGGCTTGAAGAACAATGAGGAAGAATGGAAGGGGTATGCCATTCTTGTTATCCCTGAGAAAATGTCTTAAGAGGGTGTCAGGAGCTAGACAGAAGTCTCATCCCAGTGCATAAATAAATAAATAAATAAATAAATAAATAAATAAATAAATAGCTCTTTGAACTTGCAGATTGAGGCGGGTTCCAAAGAGAATTACACAACTCTGGGAAATATGAAATTTTTCTGGCTTAGAAAGATTAAGTAACAATACAAAACCCAAACAAAAGCCAGAGCAATTGAAAACTTTTGC
Organism: Orientallactaga sibirica; assembly: GCA_036365145.1. Taxonomy (NCBI): domain Eukaryota; kingdom Metazoa; phylum Chordata; class Mammalia; order Rodentia; family Dipodidae; genus Orientallactaga; species Orientallactaga sibirica. The sequence continues at coordinate 12,155,094 of JAEOAD010000024.1, read as the reverse complement.
AAGAAAAACATATCCATACGAAGTATGTTCTTAATAAGAAAAGTAAAATAAAATAACTGAAAAAAAAAAAAGGCCCATTCATCTTGTTGTAGGAATATTTGCATACTTTTTATGGATACATCATTTGTTTGGTAGCATCTTTTCCCTCCTCCCTGCCCCCGTTCCGCTGGCACATTTCATGTGTTTTAAGAAACAATCACACTGAGATATGCATTTCCCATACTATTTCCATTTCTTGTCAGTTTTGACTGCTCACGGACACAGACATAGGTGCACATGTTCTGAGGATAATTTCTCTTGAATAAGAACTATGAGTTGGAAAGAAGTATATATGCATTTTTTTTTTGTTTGCTATAAAAGTAGTTGCCTAAGTTACAGAAGCCTTTACTTGAGAAGAAGGATGTACCTAATACTAAAATAATTTTAAGCGATTCTCTTTGATTACACTTTGCTATTTTAATTTGTATCTTTTGGACTTTAAACAATTTAGTCTCTAGCTGTCTTTTTAGCAAGAATTTTTGTAAGTGGTAGAGGATAAATTAATCTATTACTTCCAGCTTTTATTAAAATGAGATGCACACAAGAATACTTTCTCTATTTTAGAACCAGCACAAATATTGTGTAAACATTTACATCAGTATTAAGAACATTTGCCAAAAATTCATTTAGACATGTTAATAGTTAAGGATTACTAAGAATTTGCCGGTTTCCCTCCGCCGGCAGGTAGAGCGGAAGAGAGAGAGCCCGGCCATCGGCTCCTCTTGAGGCTGAGTGGGAAGACGGGTGTCGGCGGCTGAGACCCTCCCCCCTAAAACACCTGAGAGAAAAAAACACACTGAGCCGGGAGTCATGTCGAGGCAGGAACTCCTCTTATTGTAATGAGAGGGTATATATATATTTTGAGAAAGAGGGTGGGAAAAAGGATGAGAGAAAGGTGTAAGGGCCAATATTATTTCACCACGTCAGCAGTAGCTGGGCGGAGGCAGTTTCAACTTAGGCCTTGCTGAGTCACTCTTAAGCGGAAGTAGGCCAAGGACAGGTCTCTAAACTTTAGTCAGGCTTAGGAAGTTCCACTAGGCCTCACACCTGGGCCTCTTAAGCAGAAGTAGGCCCAGGACAGGTCCCTAAACTTTAGTCAGGCTTAGGAAGTTCCACTAGGCCTCACACCTGGGCCTCTTAAGCGGAAGTAGTCCAAGGACAGGTCTCTAAACTATAGTCAGGCTCAGAAATTTCCACTAGGCCTCTTAGGGCCCAACAAGAATTAAAAGCAGTATAAGTAAATTATTCCTTCCCTCCTCCACTCCCACTTTGCTCTCATAAATTACACAAAGCCCTTCTTTGCAGTGCCTTCAAATCTCCTCACCTCTGTTATCTTCCAGGACACTGCGGGGCAGAGCTCAGGCAGGTGTCATTTAAGGAAACATTCCTGAAGAAACACCAAGCATGTGTGCTGTCAGCTTAGTACCTAATGTTGAAAAATATAAATGAGCAAAGAATAAGCACAATTTTGGAAGCCTTTGTAATGACATAGACAGCACAAAGGACCAGACTGTGGAAGACCTGAGTATAAATCTTGCCTTTTCCAAATGCTTAGTCAATCATGATTTTGACCTAACATGGTTTCCCTCAGCAAAATGGGACTAATAAGAGCTAGGTGATGGTGTGGTTGTCATCCTTGATTGTCTAAGTACATTTGGGTTATCTATATTTATTTATTTTTTAATTTATTTATTAGAGAGAGGGGGAGAGAAAGAGAGAGAATGGGTGTGCTAGGGCTTCCATCCACTACAAATGAACTCCAGATGCATGAGCCACCTTATACATCTGGGTTATTTGGATCCTGGAGAATCAAACCTGGTCCTTAGGCTTACAGGGAAGTGCCTTAACCACTAAGCCATCTCTACAGCCATATATTCAGTTTTTAAAAAATGTTTTTTTATTTATTTATTTATTTATTTATTTATTTATTTAAGAGCAACAGACAGAGAAAAAGGCAGAGGGAGAGAGAGAGAGAGAATGGGCATACCAGGGCCTCTAGCCACTGCAAAGGAACTCCAGATGCATGCACCATCTTGTGCGTCTGGCTTATGTGGGTACTGGGGAAATTGAGCCTTGAACCAGGGTCCTTAGGCTTCACAGGCAAGTGCTGAACTGCTAAACCATATCTCCAGCCCCCTGTATTCAGTTTTTATCACAGTAAAATTATGTTTATTATCAAATACAAACTCAGGCACTCAGGACAAAACATAAATCTGGCACTTGGATTTCTACACAATCAGGTCTCTGAAGAAATCCCTTTTAACATGTCTTATGTATATTATGCTCCATATTTTTGAAACAGTAAACTTATGTTTTACAATTTCTTCATCTAATTATGATCCACTTTCAGGCCCAGAAAACAAACTTTCCCTCTCAATATCTACATTACATAGTTATACATTCTAGGTATATCAATATTCAGTGATTTTTATTACATAGTACTATTTATAAAGAATGTCAAAATAAATGCAATGAATAAACTTACACCTACCAATTCAATAGAATTCTGGGATCTGTTACTATTTTACCCATATATATTAAAAGTTATACTTACATGGAATTTGTATAGGCTGTCCTGCTTTCTTTGAGTGTCTATAAGGCTGTACATGACTTGTTCTTGTGATTGCTCTTTTCCGTAGGAGCCAACAGGCTCATTTCAATGAGTGTTTTGCTAGTAAATCCCTTCTTTTCTCTCTTGATTACTGTTTCTTTGCTGTATTTACTTCTCATTTTCGAGAAACATGTCTTGTAGGAGTCTAACAAGGTACATCAGAACATGGAGATCTTATTTTGATAAATTGCCTGATGTGAAAATAAATCTTGGAATCTTACATTCTAAATTAAGTGATTACCTGATTTTTGTGATACCCCCATTTAGCATGGGATGACCTATAACTTCATAATTTTCCTATCTAAGCCTTCCTAGTGCTGAGACAGCTGACATATACCATCAAACCCAGCTTTGTGAATATTTTGATCCTCATAAATTTTTTGTTTGCTTTGTTTTTTGAGGTAGGGTTTCACTGTAGTCCAGACCTGAAATTCACTATGTAGTCTCAAGGTGACCTTGAACTCACAGTGATACTCCTACCTCTGACTCCTGAGTGCTGAGATTAAAGGTGTGCACTAGCACACCAGGCAATCCTCATATTTTTAAATTTAATTTATTTATTGGAGAGAGAGAGAGAGAGAGAGAGAGAGAGAATAGGTGTGCAAGGGCCTCTAGCCACTGTAAATGAACTTCAGATGGATGTGCCACCTTTGGCATCTAGTTTATGTCAGTACTGGGAAATTGAACCTGGGCCCTTAGGTTTGCAGGCAAGTACTTAACCACAAAGCCATCTCTCCATCCCCCTCATAATTTTGGAGGGAAAGTCTAGGCATTACAAAATTACATTTTCATTTATAGTGTGTGTTGTGCCAACTTGACTAGTGAGAGTTATCACTGACATTTTTTTGTCCCTCCCAACCTATGTTTTTTAGATCATAGAAATGTTTAAAAATAATTTATTTATTTATTTGCAAGGAGAAAGAGAGAATGACAGAGAAAGAGAGAATGGGCATGCTAGGGCCTCCTGCTACTGCAAATGTACTCCAGATGCATGTTCTACTTTGTGCATCTGGCTTTACATGGGTACTGAGGAATTGAACTCAGGCTGTTCGACTTTGCAGGCAAGTGCCTTAACTCCTGAGCTATTTGTCCAGTCCTATAGAAACTTTTTGATTCTTTCTGTTTTTGCTCAAATATTTCTCTGTACTATAACTTCATAAGGATTTCATTATTATTTTTTTAATTATTCAGTACATCCTTTCAAACATAGAAATTTTATGCTTTAAGAAATTCTGCATTTGTGTGTGTGTGTGTGTGTGTTTGTGTGTGTGTTTGTGTGAATATTCCCTTAACAAGTGCTTAGCTTTTCTGGTATGCATTTTGACGTGGTATTAGATATCAATATATATTTTTTTCTTTACACTTTTATTCCTATTTTGTATTATTTTAACATTTTAAAGTTGCTTCTGGGAAACACACAAATTTTGCTTTAAAACTCCTTTTATTATTTTTTCAATGTATTATTAATATATTCCATAATTATTAAGAGTTCCTCTGATCAGTTTTCTTAATTGTCTTCTTAGTTTGCAATTCATTAATTTATGCTCTGATCTTATTTATTTCTTTCCATCTTTCCATCTTGTTTTTCCAATGCCTTTAGGTGGATGATTAGGTTGTTGATTTGGGATCTCTCTGTCTTTGTTATGAAGGCATTTAGTGCTATGAATTTTCCCCTGAGGAGCACCTTCATTGTGTCCTATAAGTTTTGGCATGATGTGATCTTATTGTCATTCATTTCCAGAAATTTTGCAATTTTACTTTTTATTTCTTCCACTACCCATTTATTGTTTAGGGGTGTGTTGTTCAGTTTCCAGGAGATGGTTGAGTTCCTTCACAACCTTTGTTGTTAATTTCTAGCAATACATCATTGTGATCTGATATCAGGCAGGAAATTATGTTGATCCTCCTAAATATACAGAGGCAGGCTTTATGACACAGTATGTGATCTATTTTAGAGAAGGTTCCACGGGCAGCTGAGAAGAATGTGTGATCTGATTTTTGGGTAGAATGTTCTATATATGTCTGTTAGGACCAATAGATCTATGGTGTTGTTGATCTCTCTTACTTCCCTGTTAATTTTCTGTTTGGATGATCTGTCTGTTGCTGATAGTGGAGTATTGAAGTCCCCAACTATGATGGTATTGGTGGTTATTTCTGCTTTGTTGTCCAGTAGATTTTGTTTTATGAGTTGTGGTGCACCTCCTGTGTTTGCTACATAAAGATTGGGATCTCATGAAGCTGAAAAGCTTTTTCACTGACCAACATACAACAATCAGAGCCAATAGATTACCCACGGAATGGGAGAAAACTTTTGTCAGATACACACCACACAAAATGGCTAATTTCTAAAATCTACAAAGAACTCAAAAACCTAAACAATAAAAAATCAAACAACCCCAAACTCTCAAAATGGGGCAGAGAACTGCACAGGGAGTTCTCAGTGGAAGAAATAAAAATGGCAAACACACACTTAAGAAAATGTTCAACATCCCTAATCATCAGAGAAATGCAAATTAAAACATCTATGAGATTCCACCTTACCCCAGTAAGGACAGCAAAAATTTAAAAAATCTAATGACAACAAATGCTGGCAAGGATGTGGAGAAATAGGAACCCTCATTCACTGTTGGTGGGAATGTAAGCTGGTACAACCACTATGGAAAGAAATAATATGGAGACTCCTAAAAGGGATGACTATAGAGGTACCAACAGACCCAGTTATCCCTTTACTTAGCATTTACCCTAAAAGCTTCAAGCCTCAATTCAGAGATATTTGCTCAACCATGTTTATAGCTGTGTAATCAACCCAGATGTCCATCATTAGATGAATGGATAACTAAAATGTGGTATATCTACACAATGGAATTCTACACAGCAGTAAGGAAAAATGACACAAAGCAATTTGAAGAAAATTGGTCAAACTTGGAACAGAACATTCTTAGCAAACTCACCCTATCACAGAAAGATAAGTGTTGCATGGTCTCACTCATCTGTGGTTCCTAATTTGTATTTTTTTTTTTTGAGATGCTGACACACCTACTAAACATTTTGAGAACTGGACAATAGGGATGGTTGGGTGGGAGGGCAGGGAAAGGGTGGGTGGGTTGAGAGAGACAAAAAACTGGACCCAAATGGAAATGGTACCATAAAATCCTGTATCCTGAAAGACACACTAAAAGGTCAAACCTGCATCAGGTGCATAGAGAGAACATCTGAATTATGGGGGCCAGGAAAGGGTAGGATGAAGCCTAACTTCAGTCTTCTCCTGTTTCTCTCTATATTACTCCCTCTTCTCTCTTTCTCGTTCATATGACCTGTATTTTTTCTTCCTTCTTTTCCCTTGGCATGTGGTTAACAGCATGTGGTTAACATCCACAAGGAGCTGTTGATCAGTGAGACCTACAAGGTTTGCTGAAAGAAGACAGATTTCTTTCACAGTACTTGATGACTCACCAAAGGTTATTGGTAAGACCCTACTGCTAAAGACACCATATGCTTTTCAGACAGAACAAGGAGAGACCTGCATGGAATCTGAAAGAGAGTCAGTCCCCAGACAGTTACCTTGTCTAGTGCCAGAAGGCGCTAAATTAGTGACTGGGGGAAAATGACCAACATCTGTCTAAGCCTCTCCTGGTCTAAGATACTCAGCAGCAAACAACCTGACATGATGGTCACACACACGTGCAATAGTGGCACATAGCCTTGGTGGGTTATCAACTGCTCTAGATTTGGCTAACAGATCCGCTCAGTCAAATGGAACCCATACCTGGAAATGGGAAACAAGTCAGAACCATATCCAAAACAAGCCTGCTCTCCAATATCAAGCTCCCACCAATAGTGGGATACAAGGGGGCCTACACCTGTTAAATTCTCTCTAAAATAATAATGGTTATCCATGTATCTTGCACTGACCTCACTGTCCATTGGAGAATCTGCTTCTCTCTTTCAAATGGATGCATATCCTGAGGAGAAAATCAGCCCATCTCACCACATCAGGGCACCAGATGAAGCCATTGAGTTATAGGGGAAATGAGCAAGAGTGCTGCTTTATTGTTGAACCTGGTACCAGTACAAGGGCAAAGGAGATAGACACAAAGAACTCTCAACCCCTATCAAATCAGATATCCAGAGAAACAGAGACTCACAAAACCTCATCACTGAAATAGACCTAAAATGAACTCACTTGGCTCAGGGAAACTCATGGAAGAGGGGCCGGAAAGATTGTTAGAGCCATGAGTTGGGTCATTTTACACAGAGTCATTGCCTCTCCCACATTACTGATGGCTGCCCACATAAGGCAAGACCCACATTACCCATGGGGGGAGGATGGGGAGAAGGCCAGTGATGGTACCGTCATGGCTGTATATATACTATATCCATAACTAATAAAAATATATTTAAAAAAGAGTTCCTCAGAATAAAGGATCCATGACATATGTTTTATCTTTTTTTTAATTTCTTAGCATTGTCTCCTTGTTTATACTCGAAAACCTTTTATTGTTCTCAAATATTATAATTGAATACACCAGTTTGTTTCTTATTCCATTTTACTCTTCTTAATTCTTTGATTCAGTATCCACCTACAATATTAGCATCTTTTCAAATGTCTAAAAACCTTTAGACAAGAACATGAATTCAAGAGTATTGCACTAGGCAGACAACTATCAGATCATGCATGCAACTTGAATACTGGGATTTTACCTTAGTAGGAAGAGGCTGATTATTTAACTGGAATTCTTCATGACCTATCAATCTTTTCAGAGAGACTTGGCTAGTTTCCTGAGTGGAGTGTTTAGTGTCTTGCCAGCATGATTCATTGAGCTTCTAAATCTAAGCTTTCTAACGACTGTACAAAAGATACTGTAATCTTGCAACTCGGTGTATACAATTTCCTTTTGTGTCTTTGTTTTTGTGTCATGTCTCATTCTGGTATGTATCTGGCCCCATTTTCCTTATTTCCTGAGTGTTTCTAATTGAATTTTCCAAGGTCTTTCCTTTAGGTAAGGAAAGACATTTCATTCATTTATAACTTGCTGTCTTGTGTTAACTCACCCCATGGTGTCTACTTTCTCAGGTACCTGTTGTCAGTTTTCATGACACTGCATCTTGTTGCACAAGTGTCTACTTTCATGGTGGCCTGTTATTTCTGGTGTGCTTAGTGATCTCTCACATTTTCTCAGTTTTCCAGAATGTTGAAATCTCCCTCCCTCCCCCTTCTCTCTCTCCCTTTCTGACTCTCTTTCATTATACTTAGCCCAAAATATCAGTGATTTTTGTACTGTTGTTGCTTTTTATGTAGAAATATTTGTTTAAAAATTAATCTCATATGAGTTAGGAAAAACAAATAAATAAATAAATCCATACCAAATAATAAATAAGTCACGAAAAGTGGACTTTCTATACTTGAAATTGATGAATAAGAGAAAATCCTCCCACAGGATTTGATGTTTCTCTCTTGCCCTTAGGAAGTGTCAGGATATGCCTAGCACACACTTGGGAACATACTTTGAATTCCATGTAAATATAACCATTTAATTAATACTGGTTAAAGTTGAGTTGTAATTGACAGAAATCACTTCATTCTAGTTTAAGTGTAAGTACATTTTTAGATAGGATAAAAGACTGGATTCCATGCTGACCTCCAACATGTTACAAGTTCATTGTTTCTTCCTTCTGCTATAACCTACACTGGTCATTTCCCCAAACTCTCTCACCTAACTTAAAGTTTGAGTAAATGTATTTAATTGGTGAAACATCATGCACATTTGGAACCCAATGATCTGGAATTCTGAGACTGTAAATTCCGGTCTTTGGTCCCCTGGGAAGAGTCAGAAATGACGTCTACAAAGCTAACCCATTAGATATTGATTATCTACCTCTATCTGTAGTGAACTGTTTGCTCACTCAAGAATGTAACTTTGGTATTTTCCGCTGCCTTTAAAAAAGAATACATACAATTACGAGCAGTTGAATGGACTTTTCAGCCATGCTCACTTACTCAAGTAGAGGAAAGGAGAAGTCAGATGTTTGCATTGGTTCACAGCTTGAAATTTGCAGAATAAATGTAAAAATAGATTAAGGGTACTGATCATTGGAAATGGGAAGATGGCTTCTTGGTTACAATAACTTGTGCGCAAAGCCTGCCAGCCCAGGTCCAATTTCCAAGCTGCCCATGTAAGCTAGATGTGAAAAGTGGTGCAAGCAACTGTTTGCAGTGGCAATAAACTGTGGCATATCCATATGCACACACGCACGCCACACACACACACACACACACACACACCAGTACACATACACAAAAAATGAAATAAATTGAAATAAATTAAAACAGATACTAATGAGAGAGATAACTGACAGATGAGAGCCTTGGAGAAGAAAGTGAACTTAGAAATACTGTTATTATCATCAAAAAACTTAAGATATTGATCCATTTAGTGGCCTAAATTCTTAACTGGAAAGAGTAAAACAAGGATTTACTAGTTTAGGCAGGAAATAAGGCTTTGAAATTTATTAGAACATTCACAAGAATGCCTCCTGAGTTAGAAAAGCAAACTTGAAAGTTACCAAAAAAGATTCAAGTTACATTGAAACATGACTTCATTAGAAAGTCTTTTGTATGTTTTTATTTCTTCACATAATCTACAGGGCCATTCCTGATATTGGACACCAGTCATTGCTCTAGAATACCCTGGAATTTTCCTAGAAGCTGCATTTCTCTGCCAACTTACTCAAGCAATGTATTCCAAGAAGGCCCTGTCTCTTCAAAGTAGTTCTGCAATGAAGTGAATTATTCTTTAATCAGATTAACATGAACAGAGTCTGTGCTTCATTTGCAACCATTTTTGCTTTTATGAATTAAGCAGACATATGGGGAATAAGGAAAACAACTGAAAGAAAAAGTTGAGCTAGTTATATTGTTGGAATTTAATATCTGATATAATCACTGAAGTAAAAGGTAAATATTTAGAGAATCATAGACATGGAATATTTTTGTAGAATAATCAATGAATAGTAATTGTTGCTATATATGGCAAATATGTATAACAAAAGTTAATCTGAACATGTGGTGGCTAAACAGAGAATAAGCTTTTCCATTGTTAAGTTAATCATCGGAGAGGCTTTGAAAAGATTATCAAGATGGCAAAATAATTACAGCTTCAATAGAAAATGATAAAAATATAGCTTGCTTTTAGAATATTACTCTAACATAATAGCAAAGAATTTTTTTTATTAAGTAGAAACTCTGTATGGATACATCATGTGATGGCACTATCATTTCCCTCCCCCCTTCCCCCATTCCATTGATGACTTCTCAGTGGGATTGCTGGTATTCACCATGGGGTTGTGGGTTATGAGTTGTTAAAATAGAAGTCAGTCATTGTAAGGTGGGAGGGCTATGCCTTTTGATATTTCCTCCCACCCTGTGGCTCTTAGAATCTCCCCCTCCCCTTCTACAAATTCTGTGACTCTTGGTGGGTGTGTTTTAAGTCTACTTTAGTGTTGTGCTTTCAGCAGCATCTGAATTTATGCTTTGGTCCGTTTTGAGTGTCCTCAGTGTTTGTCATCACCCTGGTGCAGGTTGTCAGGCTTGTCATGGAAGCAACACTCTTACTTATCTCACCCATTCCTCTGTGGTTTAGAGATCTGCCTGGAAACTGGAAGGAAGCCATTTCCAATATGGTTAGCCCATATAGGGCTGGAAAGCGCTACATGAGTTGCTGGGGGGAAAGGTGTCAACAATGTTGTGCCAAGAAGGGGACACTACTATAGGAAAGCAACCAGCCTGACAAGACATACACTCCTGTGCAATGGTGGCACTCAGCCTGGGTTGATAACCAATGGCTTTCTGATTGGCTAAGAGATCTGCTCTTTGGAAAAGAATGCATAGCTTGAACTGGGAACTGAATCAAAATCCTATGGAGACCAATATTGTGATATCCAAGGAGAAACACCCACTAGTTTGTGGGCAAAGGAGACCCTATACCCATCACATTCTCTCTAAATTAATGATGTTTCTTTACATAGTATCATTAAAGTAATAACCACTTGAATCAGTACATTTTCCAAAGTTTGGTTTTATTTTTATGGTAAAGTATTTTTAGATATACTACCCATATGTAAGTTTTACCTAATAATCTAGGTGAAAAATCAAAATGAATATACTTTCCAGAAATCATGTACTCACTTTATATTGACAAAGTATTTTGATAGCAAAACATACATACAAAAGCAATTTCCTTTTTTAAAATAATTTCTTTTTTCTTTTTTTATAGAGATTGGGGGAGAAGGAGACAGTATGAGCACTCCAGGGCCTCCTGATGCTACAAACTAACTCCAGATGCATGTGCTACTTTATGAATCTACCTTTACATGTGGGTACTGGGGAATTGAACCTGGGAAAATAGGCTTTGCAGGCATGTGTCTTTAACTGCTCTCAACCCTTTTAATAATTGAACTTGTTCATTTATATAGTGGCGATAAAGAGAAAATATGAGCATACCAGGGCCTGTTGCCACCACAAGTGAACTCTAGATGCATGTGCCACTTTGTGCATCTGGCTCTACATGTGTATTGGGATCCAGGGCTGTCAGGCTTTACAAGCAAGCACTTTTAACTGCTGAGTCATCTCTCCAGTGCCTAGAGCATCAATTTTTATGCAAAACCAGAGGGTTTCTCTTTGGTTTACTTGTTTCTAGGGTGGATAATAATAGATCAATTTCATTATGTGACTGTTTCTTTATAAACAAAACTAAAGTTTCTTTAAGCTGTTAAATTAAACATCACTAAATATAAGTTTAACTTTATTTATTATTTTTAAATGCTAGGCCTCTCTTTAGACTAGGCTGATCTGGAACTTATTCTATAACCCCAGGCTGGCCTTGAACTTATGGTGGTTCTATTGCCTCAGCCTGCCAAGTGCTGGGACTAAAGACATGTGCCACCATGCCCAGCAAGTTTCACTTTAATCTATTGTTTTTAGAACATATTTTACATTATCCTAATGAAAACATTATTGAAAGTGAGTTTCCTTTGGTTTTCCTGTATTTGTTATTGGTGATATTTAAAGATTTTTTTTTTTCTGAAGTTATTTGATTCACTTTGACATTTAGGTGGATGACAGTTTCATCTTACTCTAATAAAAGATAAGAGTCAGCCAAAACAAATAATGGACATATATCTGCTGTATCATAATACAAAGATTAAAGAAAGTTTTACAAACGATTGAAAATAAAACATTAGTATGGGATGAAAGGAAGTTAAACGAGAGGAAAAATAAAGATGAAAGGGAAGTAGAATTTTTTCGAAGAGTTTAGTTAGATAAGAATGGAGAAAGTTTGATGTAAAAGTGGAATACTATAGAAAGAAGTAGGAAATCAGAAAAAAAAACTTAAATGACAATATAAAGATCAATTAAGAAATTACATTGTTAATTTGTTAACTGAAGAGAAAAAGTACAATTTAAAAATATTTTTAAGAGAAATGAATGACGTCTAATTATATCTTTAGATGAATAAAGCTGTGTGGATCTTAGGGTCTCATATAAAGAATATGAGAATATAACTGTCATACTGAGTCACATCAAGTCTAAAGACCCAGCTTAGCTTCTTTGATGTTTTTCAGGAAAGCATGCCAGTTGCCCTCCACACCCTAACCTCAGGGAGTCTGTGATCCCTAACTTCCTTTTGGTAACCCATTGTAAACTTCATTCATAAATTTATCTAAGCCTTTCCTGAACCTATTTATATTTTCAGACTATATAACCTTGTGGGGTAATGGCTTGCATATGTTTACTACCAACTGTGTAACGTAGTAAAGTACAAAGCATAAAGCCCTTTTATCTTTTCTGCTGAAACAGGCATCCTCTAGAGCTGGGAGCTGGGAATGAGTGAAGGGAATCCATCTTCAAACTTGATAATTCCATGAATTATCATCTGCTATTTTATAAATCCAAAGATTCCAAACTCCTTATAGCTTTCTAGCATGCAAGCAAAGCCCAGCACTCATGCAACAGTGTTTTGATTCAATTAGCTACATGCTTTTGAGAAAACGATTTCAAATTTATAGGCCCCCAAATCCTTTCCTACAAGTCAGTCTTAGGAAATCTCTAAACTCCCTTCCTCCTTTCTGCTTGTCTAGAGTCTATGATCCTTCCCAGTCACTCTCTCCCCCAGTGTGCGCGCATACACACATACACACACACACAATGTGGAGGAAAGTCAGAAAACCATAGTGTAATGAATGAGTAATTGACCTTGAAGTCACCATAAGAATTGGCTCCATTTCCTCCACTTCCTAGCTGGATATCTTCAAGTAAGTTATTTATTGCTTTATGTGTCACTATTTTTGGTAAACCAGGGACGCTAGAATAACCCATTCCCTTATATATCCCTCTCCCACACTAATCTTAGACGGGCCATATTGCTTCCTTTGGCCAAGGAGACCATCAGGAAAAGTAAACCGAGCCTTGCTTTGAATACAAAGGGTTTAATTTTTGAGAATGTTGTTTTGAGACCATTATGTAAACAAAATCCAGTCTAGTGCTCAGAAAACTACATGGAGAAAAGAGTCAGCCTCCTTCTCTCCCACCATTTAGTCTGGGCAATTCTGGATGATTAACTGTATATATCATGTAAGTGAGCCTGGATAAGAAGAACAACATAGAAAGCCACAGAATCATGGTAATTAAATTAAAAGGAAAATGTATCACTTTTTAAAAATTTACTTATTTTTAACTTTTATTTTCTCTCCCCTGCTCTCATTTACTTTCTCTGTGGGGTTATAAGATTTACTGGGGGCCATGAAGGCCTCAGTCAGTCTCAATGGGATAGTGGGGGCACTGTGCATCAGGCTATTCCCACGTACTCTTTCACTCTTACAATCTTTCTGTTCCATCCTTTACAATGTTTCCTGAGCCATGGCAGGCCTTTTAGCTGTCTGGTTTTGTCTTGAGTTCTTTGTAGCCTCTGGATTTCTGCTTTGATAGGTTGTGCTTGAGCCTCTATTCCACCATCATCATGGAGCTGATTGTCAAGTCAGCACTACAAGCAGTGTTTATGACACTGTTTTCAATGCAAGTACTTGAGCCATGGCAAAGCAGAAGAGACTGGAAGGCTCTCGGTGGGCAGTGCATTATCTTCTTGAATCTCAACTGTCCTCCATTTTCACTGGTATCTGTAAAGTAAAGCAGATTCTCCAACCAAGAGTGAGAGCAGCTTGGGTTAAAGGGGGTATACAAAGTTATTTGAGAGATTTTTGGTGTGCAGGCCCATTCTTCTTGTCCAAAGGGCAGTGGGGTTTTTCTCTGAAGTAGGAGTTTCCTGACTATGAGAATATGACTTGGTTTATGGTATTGGCCATGAGTTTTCTCCCACTGAGCAGGTCTCATGTTCAGTCAGGGAACCGTTGGTTACCTGCAGAGGCTGTGTGCCACTAATGCACAAGTTTGTATTTCTTGTCCTACTGGTTGATTTGCTAGTCTGCAGGATCCCCTGCTTATTCATGCTATTAGTAATCATTTCCTTCAGTGGCTCTCATAGTGCTTTCCAGCACTATAGGGGTTAGCCAGGAGGTGGATAATTTCCCTTTCAGTTTCAGCATGCTAATTTGATGTCTTGTGACAGTAGCCTTTCGTTTCTTCAGCAATAGGGTCTTACCTTTTAGCTCTGGCACTTAATTGCTTTGGCAATGGTCTACATTTGTATCACATATTTTGATATGTTTGGGTTCTTTCTATGTATTGGTCTTGAGAATAAAAAAATGCAAACAATTCAAACAAAACTAAGGTAATTAATTCTAATCCCTTATTTCTAAAGCATATCATATGTCAAATTTGATGAAGGAAAGTTATTGGGAACAACTTAATTAACAAATGATAACTAATCCAGTGTTTCTGGAAACAAAAGTAGAGAGAGAGACTTATGGACAGAAAGTTCATCTGGAAGTGTTCTTAGGATTAATGCATGTGATGGAGTGGGGATATTGGGCCATAGTAGGAGGACAACTAGAATGTAATTGATACAATGATCAGCATATCACACATAGAGACTGGGAACTATGATGACCCATCAGAATCACTCCAGGTTATAATAGGAGGGTCAAGTCTTTGTACCACATTTTTAATTAGTCATTGATGAAATTGCTTTCATGTTATGGAAGATAAACCTTAATCTTATCAGGAAAATAATTTGGTCTTAAGTGAGACCGTTTTTCCTTCCCTCCCTCCCTTTTTTTTTTCTTTCTTTCCTTCCTTCCTTCTTTCCCTCTTTCCTTCCTTTGTTCCTTCCTTCATTCATTCCTTCCTTCCCTCCTTCCTTCCTTCTTTTTTATAATGAAAATATTCTAAAGAAAATGCAGAATTTTAAAAGTCAATTAAAGTTACAATATACTTATTATGGATTTCCCATGATGTAGTCATCCCTCAAAATACAGAACAAAACTGTCAGTCTGATTTTCCTGTGTAATCAGGATTGAATTATTAGCAAATTCCCCTTTCTGATCTTAGGATGGTAGGATTTGACTCTTGTTTTCTGATGTCAGTGTCACCAATTTTGAAATAAAATGTGGAGGGATAGAGGAAGTGTCAAATTTCAGCAAAGTCCTATACTGCTTTTCCCTGGTACATTGGTACTTGAGTCTTGTCCTCCAGAAAGAGCCATTTTCTTTAACTATACACATATATATATATCCCCACAGCCAGAACTACATATCTGGCACAACCTGCAAAGTGATCTAAATCACTCAGTGTCTGGACCTTCATACCACTTACATAAATGCAATGAGGTCATATGGAATGTTTACCTGATGACCCTCCTTTACCCTTGATGCCACCTACCATGTGAAAATCCCAGGACAAGATGGGCATATACAGGATTTGATAGAAAGCAAGTCAGAGTATTTGTGCTTAACATCTCTACCTTCAATGTTTTCAGGTACTGGTGCCTCAATGACTTCTAGCAAAATGCTCATTTGGATTCCAGCAGCTTCTGATGATGTGTGGCAAGGTTTTCTGAGTAGTGTGGTGGAGTGAGCTTTAGTCCACTTAGGTAACCTAGATACTAGTTTTACAAATCAGAAAGGTAGGCAATTTTGATTTTTGAACTTACCACTGCCTTCAAGTGCTCAGTATTTTTATGAGATACAAACGTGAGAAGCTCCTTTATAAAATGATCCCCTACCAAGAAAGACCTTTGGCTCTATTCATCACTATATAAGAGTAAATATGCATAACTCTGGCCAAACCAGGCTATCCGCAGTCTTCTTGTTGGCATCTGTGTGCAAGATGTTGCCTTCTTGAGCTTTCCGTAGTTTCATCATGCTCCTCTCAATTAGTTCCAAAAGAATGCTTGTTGAATTTGTCTAAATGCCTTTGAATCTCATCAAATGGACTCAGTACAAAGTACAGGTGAATCATAAGTCATAAAAGTATTTAAATAGGCCTGGAGAGATCACTTAGCAGGTAAGGCACTTGCTTGTGAAGCCTAAGGACCCAGTTTTGATTCCCCATTATCCACATTAGCCAGAAGCACATAGTGGGGCATGTGTCTGGAGTTCATTTATAGTGGCTAGAGGCCCTGGTGCATCCATTCTCTCTTTCTCTATCTCTCACAAATAAATAAATAAATATTTTTAAAGTATATTGATAGATATACTACATTAATGAAGTCAGTTGTTTGAGCCCTTGATTCCCTACTCACCCCCAAAATTTAGCAGAAAGAGTTCTTGTAGGCAGTGTGGCTTTCTCCAGCTTGCCTGGCTATCGTTCTATCCTTGCCTGGCAGTTGTGGAGAGAGAGGGTGTGACTGTAAAGGAATAGCTTGATTCTGTCTGCTCAGTGTTCCTGGCCAGAAATCCAAGGAGTCTCTCTCTGTCTCCTTGACCATGGCCAAGTCCACATCTCTAAAGGGCAAAGTTTTTCAAGGTTATACCTGCCCCTGGTTCTGGACCACACACTGCTTCCTGGTCCATGACATGTGAACAGCTGTTGCCTCATGGTCCCACTGCCACAGAAGGCCATTCCTTCCTTGACATGAAATCTCTCTGAAACTACAAATAAACCCTTCCTCCCCTAATTTATCTCTGTCAGTTATTCTGTCACAGCATTTAGAAAGATAACCGAGACAACATACAGAAAATGTGCTTTATTAAGAAGTAATATAACAGTGTGGTGGCTCATGCCTTTAATCCCAGCACTTGGGAAGCTGAGATAGGAGGATTGCTATGAGTTCGAGGGCAGCCTGAGACTAATTCCAGGTCAGACTGGGCTCAAGCAAGACTCTACCTCAAACAAACAGACAAAAAAAAAAAGTAATGTAAGTAAATCTTAAGCATCTATTTTAAATACTGGAAGTTTAAAAGAGAAATACAAAATACCTTTAGAAAAATAAGAGGAATGTAGAAATGATTAAGGCAGACACTGAATTAAGGGCTACTGAATTGAAAGTCATTGATTCATAGTGTTTTAGGGTAGGCATATGTATCTTTATTATTGTTTTAACAGTTTGTCGATAGAGTCCCTTTAAGTTTCCCAGAGAGAAATAACTAATACATTGAATTTGTATTATAAAAGGGATGCATTGGATTAGTTTATAGGAGACAAGCTGGGAAGTCCAACAATAGCTTTCTATAGCCATGAGTGTAGAGGAACCCAGTAACTGCCAGTAGTTCCAGTGTAGCACTGAAGTCTTGAGGATTCCTGAAAAGCTGCTGGTCTTCAGTTCATGCTGGCAGGTAGATGAAAGTCAGATCCAGTGTCCAAGAACAGCCTAGCAAGGGCATCCAGGTAAAAAGCCTTCACCACGAGCAGCACAGGCAGCCAGGCAGAAAGGTAATTGAGTTTTCTCTGAGCTTCTTTACATATATTCCACACTCAAAAGGGCTTTCCACTCTGGTCTGAAGGAAGGTCTTTCTTTCTCAGATAATTCTTCCTGAAACCACTCTTACCCAAGAGGCGTGTCTCTTACTTGATTCCTAATCAGATCAGCTTGACAGCAGAACTTAAGCATCACATTATCCTTGAATTCACCTATGTAGCCTGGGCTGGTCTCAAATTCAAGCTGAATCTCCTTCCTCAGCTGCCCAGGAGTTAGGATTATAGACACGTGCCACCACTTAACAACTGTCTTTTACTCTTGACAAAAAAGTCAAGTAACATCATCACACTCATTCTGCATTTTATTCAAGAGATAAATTCATTAGATTAATTTTACCTTATAATACACACTGAATGTCTTAATGTCTTAACTGAAAAGAAGATTAATTTCTGTCAAATAAAGCAAGTCTGAAATAAGTACCCAAATGCTGTGATGTCACCCACTTACTACCTTCCAGCTCTTTGCTTGGCCCATCCCTACCTATAGCACTGTTTGATGTAAGGTGGCTTCTCCAATTTCTACTCTCCCACCTTCTGCTTATTTGAATGGAGTAAGAAAAGAAGACAGAGCTCCACAACTTTTCAAAAGTTTCCTTACAAGGGGCGGAAAGATGATAAGAGCCATAGAGTGGGTAGAGATACCCTGACACACGGCCTCCCGCTACTTCACAAAGACTAACTGAAGCCTTCATGACCCACAGTGGGTACTATGACACCACGGGGAGTTCCCTCAGGGTGGCAGGGGCCAAGATGAGGGGATGGACAAGTCTAATTTGCTATCACACACACACACACACACACACACAAAATTTAAAAATAACAAAAAAGATTTCCTTACACACTTAGTTCTTTCACTGATGACTTATTGCCTAGAATTTAAACACACATCTGTGGAAGCTGCAAGGAATTTGATTCAATTTTGCCTGTAATTGAGCATTCAGTGTTGCTGTGTGTTTGCTGAGATCCTCTGTGATGTTTAGGGACTATTTATTTACTTGTTTGTTTTTGAAATAGGGTCTCACACTCACTCTGTAGCCTTGGCTGGTCTCACTGTACTGACAGCAACCTTCCCACCTCATTATCTCCAGTGAAGGGACAAAAGGCATGTGCCATCTCAACTAGCCTCAAGGGTTGCTTTTTTATTGCATGGTAACTTAATTTCAAGACAACTTGCCTACCCCAAACACACACATAACATAAGGCAAAGCAAAAATGAAACAAAAATCCCATTTAGCATAGGCAGTCCATAAAAGTGATGAAATCCTACTAGGCTGGAATAGTGAAGGCCCAAACATAATTAATTAATCACTTGATCACACGATCTATTGTTATTTTTGCTCTTGGAAGAAACCACCATTGGTCTCTCTGGAGCTGGCTCCTCCTTGCAGAGGTTCTCCCTTCTACAAGCCTGTCTATGGGTATTTCTAATGAGGTTAATGGAGGGTGTCCTTTGATAGACCCTATAAAGGCCCGGAAGCCCACTTTCTTCTGGTACAGTTTCATGATGTCTTAAAACATTAATACTAATAGACAGGCTCTGTGATTTCTTTTGACTCTCAATCTTGCATTTTAATTCCGCTTCTACATGAGACCTCTTATTGGGCATTGGGAGACAACATGCTTAGTCTGATCCTTGCTGTTAGCTAACCTTCTGTCATCTGACAAATAGCTATTAATGGAAGAACTTAAAAAGGTTTTGAGGGGCTGGGGAGATGGCTTAATGGTTATAGGCACTACTCACTTGCAAAGTCTGCTGGCCTGGGTTCAATTCCCCAGTATCCATGTAAGCCAGACAAAAAAAAAAAAGAAAGGTACATTTTCATCTGGCATATATTTGCAGTGGAAAGAGATCCTGCTGTACAACACACACACACACACACACACACACACACACACACACACAGAATATTTTAAAGAAAGACTTTTTAGGTTAGGAATTCATCTCTCTTTTTTTGTTAATTTTATTTATTTATTTATTTGACAGAGAAAGAGGCAGAGAGAGAGAGAATGGGTGCACCAGGGCTTCCAGCCACTGCACAAGAACTCCAGATGCATGTGTCCCCTTGTGCATCTGGCTTATGTGGGTCCTGGGGAATCGAACAGGGATCCTTAGGCTTCACAGGCAAATGCCTTCACTGATGAGCCATTTCCCCAGCCCAGGAATTCATCTTTTTCTAAAATGGCTTCTTTGTACTAAACTTGAGAGGGAAAGTAGTTACCTTCACTGCTGGCACATAAGCTGCTTGGTGAGTTCATCTCTGCTAAAAATGTGTAAAAAGCAGCCAAAATAGGTCAGTATAGACAAGCACCTTTTTTTTCTGTGCATATACTTAAGACCATTTGATCTTCTCTCCATACAATCTATGTCTGCTTCACAAGCCATACTAGGGAGCAACTTGACTAAGAGTTTCACCTTTGAGTCAAAAGCGTTGCTACCTTCTCATATACAAGGGCCACATTTTAAAGTTATGTTATTACCCTTCCCATCCCCATTAACAAACTCTGTATACATTACAACTGTGATTATCGAAATGCACTAGAACCCTAGACTGCAGTTGCCCACAAAGCATAGAAGTTAACTTCTTTTCTTTCTGATACCAAGTAGTCCAGTGTTATACTTAAGATTCTAAGCCATCAAGAATCCAGGCATTATCCTTCTTTCTGTAGCACTCCAGTGATAGGAAATTAGCTTCACCTTCTCTTGGAGGCTCAAGGCAGCTGCTGCTGTTCTAATCATTATATTCCCCTGACAACTACAAGAGAGCTATGATCCTCCTCCACTCTGCCCATTTCTTTAGCTGTTCTTGCTCACTTACCTTCCTAGTAAGTAAATTCAGAATTTGGTCATTCCAAAGGAGGCTACAAACTGCTGTCCTTGACTCAGTAGGCAATGGAGGTTCTGCAACAAAGGAAGAAGAGAATGTGGTTGAGGCAAGCAATTAACAGAAGAAACTCCAAATGGAACAGGAGATGAACAGAAAACAATGGATTTATTATGAGACATCCAGAACAGAGACAGTTCTCTTTACACACTAATTCACTCTTTTTAGATGATCAATATACTAGGTTGTGATGTTCAAAGCTCACTGCTAGGATCACCATCTGCACAAATTAGGATTTTCTTTTAACAAAAAGGAGCACTGCTTTATGTTCAAATAATGGGTATAATAAGAATCATCCAGGGAAAATCAAGACATGTAAGCACTATAGTGCTAATTGTGACAACCCTCACTAGCACATACTATTTGCCTTCTCAGAAACCTAGGGCTATGTTTAGTGTTATTCTAAGAGTAATAATAACCAATATTAGTAGTTCAACCCACAGTGTTATTTCCAATAAGGTGTAACATTTTGACAACAAAATTCAATAAACAATTTTAGAAATGAACTTATTTAAGTCAATAGTATAATTAATTGGCCAATATGAAGTAGTAAAAAATAAAGTTTCTGTTTGAATGTTGGATTTTTTTTTTTTTGAAACAGAGAGAGTGACATATAGAGAATGGGGGTACGAGGGGCCTCTCAGCCACTGTGAATGAACTCCAGATGCAAGCAACCCCTTGTGGACAAGTGTGGCATTACACCCTTGGACACTTTTTGTGTCTGGCTAAAAGTGGGACTTGGAGAATGGAATGGGCATTCCTAGGCTTTGCAGGCAGGCACCTTAACCACTAAGCCATCTATCCAGCCCCTTTGTTGTGTTTTTTGAGGCATGGTCTCACTATAGCCAGACTGACCTGGAACTCACTCTATAGCCCAACAGACTCCAATTCACTGTAATTCTACTATATCAGCTTCCTGAGTGGTGGGATTAAAGACATGAGCCACCACACCTAGCAAACGTGGGATTTTGATGCTAAATACTCATGTTTATTCACTTTGAAATATTGTGGAAAGCATTTGTGGATGGGAAATTTAGGTGCTGTATGATTTAGCAATTTATTCCCTGTCAGAAAGTATTTTCAGAGCTATAGTACAAGGATGGCCAAACTTTTAGCTTCTTTAGACCATCTTGGACAAAGAATTTTCTTGGGCCACACATTAAATACACAACAAAACTGCTAAAGAAAATTGATGAGCAAAATTAAAAAAGGAATCTGTATAATTTTTATCATGTCCACCACTGTACAGATAAGCAAAATTTTCCTCATGAAATATCCTATTCATATAGAAACCTATTTGGAGAGTCTTTTAAAATTGTCAAGAAGGGGTTGGAGAGATAACCTAGTGGCTAAAGACACTTACTTATAAAGCCTGATGGCCTGGGTACAATATCTCAGTATCCATGTAAAGCAAAAGTGGAAAATACATCTGGAGTTTGTTTGCAGAGGCAGGAGGTCCTGGTGTACTCATACTCACTCTCTCTCTCTTTCTCTCTCTCTGTCTCATTTTTTTTTTCTGTCTCACTCTTTTAAATAAATAAATACTTTTTTTAAAATCCTTAAACAGGTCCCGAGTTTGCAATCATTACTAATGAAAATAATCATATCTAAGTAACAAAATTTCATTGATAGTTTTGATAATTTATTATAAAAGTAAAAGAGCACCACATAAGACTTGTGGAGTATTTAACATTGTATTCAAGAAATGTATGCACCAATATCTGGTTTGATGGAAGTAGCTGCAATTCTCAGTGAGTTCTCAAGAGGCTTATCAGATATTTTGGTTCTTATTTTGTTTAATTTATTGATTTTTTATAAGAAGTTTGCACACATAGACCCTCATACCCTGTCCCAATTCTGCTGACATATTATTTCATGGGATTATTGGCATTAATTGTGGGGATCAAGAGGCCTCAGTCATTCTCTACAGGGATGGGGGAAACATGTCTCAGGTTATTTCCACCCACCGTGAGGCTCTTACAATCTTTCCACCCTCCTTTTTCTCTGTGCTCCCTGAGCCTTCATGGGCAAGATAGTGTTGCTTTCTCTGTAGATTCTGGATCTCTGTTTTTATGAGGTTTGAGTGACCACAATGTCTATCATAATTTGCCTTGTACTGGTTTTCAGGCTAGCCAGGAGTGCAGGATTTGTGTCACTGCTTCACCTGTAATGACTCCTGGGTCAGGGTAGCTAAGGTTGAGGTGACTCATCTCATAGTAGACCTTCAGCTCTCTCTTCTTGATGCATTGATGTATCTGTGTTCTCCCCCATATTCTCCTCCATCCCATGCCTGCAGGGCACTTCCTACCCCACAAGAGCCATTGGGAACTGGCAATCCAGATCTATTCTCAGTGCATGTTCATTTGGTTCTAATTTTACTTTCTGTGCTGCATTCTTGAAAATAGTTGCTCACACATATAAGAGATGTCAAAGAGCGATGGTTTGAAAAATATGAGAGATACTTGTCTCTGGGAAGCTAGCACAAAAAACTAGAGACTTTTGATTAAGACATTGGCATAGGAACCATGCCAAAACAGCCTAAGAGAGAAAAAGCAAAAAAAAAAAAAAAAAAAAAAAAAAAAAAAAAAAAACAGCAAAATACACTCTTCTTCTAAAAAATTAGGTTAATAGTAAATTATCAACCACAGCAGAGAAGTAGGAGAGATCCAGACCATCTAAAGTCCACAGGAACAGGCAGAAGCGGCTCCAGCAGCAGTGGAGAGTTCCACGCTGCTGCAGCCACCAGGATCAGCCACAGGAAAACACACACACACACACACACACACACACACACAAACACAAAAAAAAAAGTGAGGGGATTTTCCACTCACACAGGCCTCCTTTCAAACTCAAGAAACATGGAAGGAGGACGGCAGAGACCAATGGAGCAACTTGTGAGGAAGAAGATTCTGAGGACCAGCAGGCAGACTTCAGCCTTCATCCACAGCTTCCCCTCCCCCACTGCCAGCACAAGCCCCAGCAAGCACCAGAGACCTGGGGAAGGGAGCTCACCTACACAGCACCTGGCATGACCAGAGCAGTGACCCAAAGACCCAGCCAGCCTACCTAGCAAAACAGGGACCCAGGCAGCTGAGCAGCATAGCTGAGACCAAAGCCATCCCAAAAGGTAACTGGGATGATACCATGGCACTATTCACCAAATAAGCCAAATAAGCCTGGTTTATAGGCTTGCATCAGAAGGGCTAATTACACCATCCACGTCAGAGTAAATTATATGTTAAATCTGATGGATGGTTGGATTTGACATCCTTAAATAAGCTATACTTTGTATTCCTGCCCCTGAGCAGGGATACAGCCCAGCAGGCCAGTGTCCCTGCCCTAGCCTTTCTGAGCCCCTTGTGTGTCCTTGGTCCCATTCTGAGGCCCCACCCCCAAGCAGGGATACAAGCCAGCAGGCCAGTATCCCTGCCCTAGCCCTTCTGAGCCCTGTGCATGACCCCTGTCCTACCCTAAGGTCCAATCCCCAAGCAGTAATATAGTCCAGTAGGCCAGGTCCCTGCCCTAGCCATTCTGAGCCCTGTGTAGGACCACAAGTCCTAATACCTAATATCTAGGAACAGGTACCCAGGCCACGGTCCCTGTCCTAACCTTCCTGAGCTCTGTACACTCACACACAGTCACTGGTACCCACCGCTGACTCCTCACACCCACAAACAGGGACCCAGGCCAGCAGGCATGTCCCTGCCCTAGTGGTCCTGAAACCTGTGTGAACAATCGCCTGTACTGCCACCTACTCCTCCTAACCATGAACAGGGACCCAGGCCAGCAGACCAGTGTCCCCAACCTAGCCTTTCTCAGGCCCATGGACATGATCACTGGTACCTGCCTGAAAATCAGAACAGGAAGACAAAACAGAAGAAAAAGTTCATGAGTCCAAAATGTTCAATAAGTTCAAAAATGTCTGTGAACAGAACATGAGGAAAATGTGGGACACCCTTAAGGGCCCAAACATTTGAATCATGGGTATACCAGAAGGGGAAGAAATTCAGACCAGAGGCATGGAAATCCTATTCAACAAAATTATCGAAGAAAACTTCCCCAGCCTCTCAAAAGAAAGTCCCAATCAATACACAAGAAGCTAGCACAACTCAAAACATACTGGACCAAAGCAGAAATTCTCCAAGACATATTACCATTAATACTCTAAACATCAAGCACAAAGAGAAAGTCCTAAAAGCAGCTAGGGAAAAACAACACATTACCTATAAAAGAAACCCCATCAGAATTACTTCAGACTCCTCAGTGGAAACCCTAAAAGCCAGAAGAGCCTGGAATGGAACACTGCAAACTCTAAGAACTTATGGCTTCCAACCCATGCTACTCTATCCAGCAAAAGTATCTCTCATAACAGATGGTGAAAGAAAAATTTTCCACCATAAAAGTCAGCTATACAACTATATGAACACAAAGCCAAACCTACAGAAAGTACTTCAGGGAATTCTACACAAAAAAGAAGCAAATAATCAACCGCAAGTGCCTGTGAGAAGGAGATCACAATAACCAAGCCACGAGAAGGCATAAAAACTACAAAGACCAAGAAACCACCAAACCACATAAACCACCACAATATGGCAGGTATCAAATCAAACCTCACACTTATTACCCTAAATAGTAATGGCCATAACTTACCTATCAAGAGACATAAGCTAACAGGGTGGATCAGAAAACTAGACCCTCCAATCTTCTGTCTTCAAGAAACCCACCTCACCACTAAAGACATACACCTCTTTAGGGGAAAGGGGGGGGAGGGGGGAATTATATTCCAAGCAAACAGAAATAAGAAACAAGCAGGTGTAGCCATACTTATATTGGATCAAATAGATTTCAAACAAAAAGTGATCAAAAATGAAAGAGAAGGCAACTTCTTGCTCATCAAGGGAACAATCCAACAAGAGGATTTCACAATCATCAATCTTTATGCACCAAACACAGGTGTACCACAATTCATAAAACAAAATCTACTTCACAACAAAACAGAAATAATCACCATCATCATAGTTGGGGACTCCAATACTCTAATGGACAGATCATCCACTCAGAAAATTAGCAGGGAAGTAAGAGAGTTCCACAACACCATAGATCAATTAGACCTAAGAGACATCTATAGAACATTCTACTCCCAAACCACAGATTACACATTCTTCTCAGCAGACCATGGAACTGTCTCTAAAATAGATCACATACTGGGTCATAAAGCCTGCCATCATATATTTAGGAGGATCAATATAATGTCCTGCATGATATCAGGCCACAATGCTGCATTGCTAGATATTAAAAACAAAAGTTGTGGCATGAACCCAACCAGATCCTGGAAACTCAGCAACACACTCTTAAACAATAAATAGGTAGTGGAAGAAATAAAAAAATGAAATGGCAACATTTGTAGAAATGAATGACAATGAGAACATATCATACCAAAACTTATGGGAAACAATGAAGGAGGTCCTCAGGGGAAAATTCATTGTGCTAAATGCCTTCATAACAAAGACAGATCCCAAATCAACAATGTAACCATCCACCTAAAGACATTGGAAAAACAAGAGGTATCCAATCCCAAAAGCTCCAGATTGAAAGAAATAATAAAGATCAGGGCAGAAATTAATAAATTGGAAACTAAGAAGAAAATTAAAGGAATTCATCAAACAAAGAGGTGGTTCTTTGAAAAAAATAAACAAAATTGATAAACCCCTGGCCAATTTGATCAACCAGAAAAAATAGACAACTCAAATTAATAAAATTAGAATTGAAAAAGGAGAGATCAAAACAGACATAAGTGAAATTGGGAGAATAATCAGGGCTTACTTCACAAACCTCTACTTCACAAAACTGGATAATATGGAGGAAATGGATGAATTCCTGGACACATACCACCTACCAAAGCTAAACGCAGAGCAGATTGATCTCCTAAACAAACATATCACAACCATCAAGATTGAAAGAGTAATCAAAAACCTCCATAAAAAGAAGAGTCCAGGACCAGATGGCTTCTCAGCTGAATTCTATCAAACCTTTATGGAAGAACTGAAACCAATCTTTCTCAAATTGTGCCACACAAGCAGAGAACAGGGACAGCTCCCCAATTCCTTCTATGAAGCTAGTATCACGCTAATACCAAAACCAGGCAGAGATGCCACAAGAAAAGCAAACTGCAGGCCTATTTCCCTGATGAACTTATATGCAAAGATCCTGAACAAAATCCTTGCAAACCGAATTCAACAGAACATCAAAAGCATTATCCACCTGGATCAAGTAGGCTTCATTGCTGGAACACAGGGTTGGTTCAACATAAAGAAATCTGTCAATGTAATAAACTTCATAAATACACTTAAACACAAAAAACAAATGTTCATTTCCATAGATGCAGAAAAGCCTTTTGACAAAATACAACATCATTTCCTGATCAAAACTTTGCAAAGACTAGGCATGGACAGTCTATGTCTCAACATAATAAAGGCTACATATAAATATCCTAAAGCCCAAATAATACCTAATGGGGAGAGATTGAAGGAATTCCCATTGAGATCAGGAACAAGGCAAGGGTGTCCATTCTCACCTCTGCTCTTCAACATAGTACTAGAAGTACTAGCTCAAGCTATAAGACAGGAGAAAGAAATAAAAGGGATACAAATTGGAAAAGAAGTTAAGTTAGTCCTATTTGCAGATGACATGATTCGATACATAAATGACCTGGGAACCTCCATCTCAAATCTCTTAAAAGTGAATAACTTCTTCAGTAAAGTAGCAGGGTACAAAGTCAATGCACAAAAATCAGTAGCCTTTGTATATGCAAAAGACAAAGACACAGAGAAAGAAATAAGCAACATTGTTCCATTTTCAATAGCATCAAAAAATAAAATAAAATAAAATACCTTGGAATAACATTAACCAAGGAGGTGAAAGACCTTTACAATGAAAACATAAAAACATTCAAGAAAGAAATTGAGGCATACTTGAGAAAATGGAAATATCTCCCATGTTCCTGGATAGGCAGAATTAACATTGTGAAAATGACAATCTTACCAAAAGCAATGTACAGACTTAATGCAATACCAATAAAAATCCCAAAATCATTCTTCACAGAGATAGAATAAAAAAGATCTCAAAATTCATATGGAAAGGCAGAAGTCCTTGGATATACAAGCATATCGTCAGCAAAAGAAATAACTCTGGAGGCATCGCCATACCTGATCTTAAACTATACTACAAAGTCATAGTAATAAAAACAACATGGTACTGGCATAAAAACAGGATGATAGACCAATGGAATAGGATTGAGGATCTGGACATTGGGTCAAGTAACTACAGCTACTTGATATTTGATTAAGGCCCCAACAATGTAGACTACAAAAGAAGACAGCATCTTTAACAAATGTTGCTGGACACACTGGATAACCATATACAGGAGAATGAAACTCAATCCACACATTTTGCCATGCACAAAAGTCAAGGTCCAAATGGATCAAAGACCTCAATATAAGACCAGAAGCACTGCTACTACTGGAAGAAAAAGTAGGAGGAACTTTCCATCATATAGGAGTGGGAAAGACTTCCTGAACAAAACTCCAGTAGCTCAGGAAATTAAACAATCACTCAACCATTGGGATCTCATGAAGCTGAAAAGCTTTTTCACTGACAAACATACAACTAGCAGAGCCAATAGATTACCCACAGAATGGGAGAAAGTTTTTGCTGGATACACATTGGACAGAGGCCTAATTTATAAAATCTACAAAGAACTCAAAACCTAATCAATAAAAAATCCAACAACCCATTCACAAAATGGGCAGTGAACTGCACAGGGAGTCCTCAGAGGAAGACATACAAATGGCAAACACACACTTAAGAAAATATTCAACATCCCTAATCATCAGAGAAATGCAAATTAAAACATCTATGAGATTACCCCTTACCCCAGTAAGGACAGCAAACATTAAAAAAAAAAAAAAAATCAAATGACAACAAATGCTGGCAAGGGTGTGGAGAATTGGGAACCCACATTCACTGTTGGTGGGAATGTAAGCTGGTACAACCACTATGGAAAGCAATATGGAGACTCCTAAGATGGATGACTATAGAGGTTCCTACAGACCCAGTTATCCTTTTTCTAGGCATTTACCCTAAAAGATCCAAGCCTAAATTCAGAGATATTTGCTCAACAATGTTTATGACTGCTCAATTCATAATAGCTAAGAGCTGGAATCAACCCAGATGTCCATCATGAATGGATAACTAAGAGGTGGTATATCTACACAATGGTATTCTACACAGCAGTAAGGAAAAATGACACAAAGCAATTTGAAGAAAAATGGTCAAACTTGGAACAGATCATTGTTATCACCCAATCACAGAAAAATAAGGGTTGCATGGTCTCACTTATCTGTGGCTACTGATTTGTATTTTCCCTAAGATGCTGACACACCTAATAGACATCTCCAGGACTGGACGATAGGGATGGTGGGGTTGGAGGGCAGGGAAAGGATAGGTAGTGAGGACAAAACACTGGACTCAAATGGAAATGGTACCATAAAATCCTATATTCTGAAGGACAGACTAAAAGGCCGAATCTGCATTAGGTGCTTGGAGAGAACACCTGAATCACAGGGGCCTGTTTCTTCTTCTCCTGTTTCTCTTTCTATCACTCCCTCTTCTCTCTCTTCTCTCTTTCTATTCCATATTACCTATACTTTTTCTTCCTTCCTTTCCCTTGGCACTGACCTGTAACTCCCAGTACCAGCATGTGGTTAACATCCACAAGGAGCTGTTGATCAGTGAGACCTACAATGTTCCCAAAAGAAGACAGATTTTTGTCAGAGTACTTAATGACTCACCAAATGTTATTGGTAAGACCCTAATGCCGAAGACACCATATTCTGTTCAGACGTAACATGGAGAGACCTGGCTGGAATGTGGAAGAGAGTCAGTCCCCAGACAGCTAGCTTGTCTGGTGCCAGAAGGCACTACATAAATGACTGGGGGAAAATGACCAACATCTGTCTAAGCAACTGCTCGTCTAAGATACTCAGCAGCAAACAACTTGACGTGATGTTCATACAATTGCAGTAGTGGCACACAGCCATGGTTGGTTATCAACTCCTGTAGATTTGGCTAATGGATACACTCAGTGGAATGGAACCCATACCTGGAAACAGGAAACAAATCAGAACCATATCCAAAAACGAGCCTGCTCTCCAATATCAAGCTCCCAGCAATAGTGGGATACAAGAGGGCCTACACCTATTAAATTCTCTCTAAATAATAATGGTTATCCATGTATCTTGCACTGACCTCACTCTCCATTGGAGAATCTGCTTCTTTCTTTCAGATGGACGCAGATGCTGAGGAGAGAATCAGCCAATCACACCTCAACTGGGTACCAGCTGAAGCTATAGAGTCATAGGGGAAATGAGCAAGAGTGTTGCTTTATTGTTGGATCTGGTACCAGCACAAGGGCAAAGGAGATAGACACAAAGAACTCTCAACCCCTACCAAATCAGATATCCAGAGACATAGAGACTCACAAAACCTCATCACTGAAAGAGACCTAAAGTGCACCCAACATGGCTCAGGGAAATTCACAGAAGAGGGAGCAGAAAGATTGTTAGAGCTATGAGTTGGGTCATTATACATGGAGTCATTGCCTATCCTGCATAACTGATGGCTGCCCACATAAGGCAAGACCCACATTACCCATGTGGGGGATACAGGGATAAGGCTAACAATGGTACCATCATGGCTGTATATATACTATGTACATAACTAATAAAAATATATTTTAAAAAGTGACACAACTAGTATTTCTTTAGGGTGGATGTCAATTTGGAGCTCTACATATTGCATTTGAAAATTGTCAGGTGACATATTTGTATCAGTTACTTTCTCATTGCTGTGACAAATTACTCAACCAGAAGTCACTGAAGGAAAGAAAAGGTTTATTTTTATCCTGTAGTTGTGAGGGGAAGTTTATTATGGCAGGAAAATCATAGTAGGAACAGAGGGCATAACATCATCACAGGGAGGAAGTGGAGAGATATAAATGGTGAATACCCAGCTAGCATTTACCTTGCCCATGGGATGGTGCTGCTTACAGTTAGGGTGGGTCCCTTCATCCCAAATAATCCAATCTAGAAAATCCCTCACAGACTCTGTTAAATTTGTTTTCCTGGTGATTGTCATACAATCCTGGCAAGTTGACAACCAGAGGTTAATCATCACATTATTCATGTCAATAAAATGGAATTGCAAATATACCAAAATATTGATGAATATGAAATCTGTTTTCAAATTCTTATATCAAATCAAAAAGCAAACCATTTTTTTTTCACTTTTGCTGTTCACAGGACTGTGCTTAGCCATTGTGTCAAAATGTATGAAAATTGTCTTAATGTGAGCTTGACATAATTTCTGTTTCATGTGTATTAATGGTGTTATAATTTGAGTTACTGTATTAACATGTTAGTTTTCCCTTTGAAGGTAAAATGTTTAACTCATTTAAATGAATGATTAAATCAAGGAGAAATGCTAAATATATAAGTCAGCTTTTACTATTGACTTCTGGCACAATTTTAAAACATAATTATTTATTTATTTGTGTGTTTGCATGTGTGCATGTGTGAGTCTGAGTGTGAGTGTGTGTGTGTGTGTGTGTGTGTGTGTGTGAGAGAGAGAGAGAGAGCGCGAGAGAGAAGGAAAGAGTGAAATAAATCATATGAGTAAATGAAGGTCTCTTTTCACTGCAAACAAATTAATTCCAGACACATATGCTACTATGTACATGTAGGTTTACATGGGTACTGGGGAACTGAACCATAGCTTGCAGGCTTTGACAATAATCACCCTTAACTGCTGAGACATCTTCCTAAACCTGCACACAAATTTTGATAGCATTAATTACTTAATAATATGTCACAAATAAAAAAAAATATTTTTAGCATATAGCATTGACTTAGCCACCTCCCCAAAAGTCAATGATATCACCATAGTTAGCATCAACACTTTTAAGAAGTTCTTGGACTTGGCAATGACTTAATTCTTTGGCCCTTATGAAATTAATTGTCTTGATGATTTTCATGATGGTATTCATTTTTAATGCTTTTGTACATAAATTTTCTTGACATATTTTGCAATATTTCATTAAATATGAGCTTTGTGTGGTAATTGTATTGTCTTTTAATTTTACTAGTGGATCACTTTTAGCTTTCATAATCAGAATGAGAAAGGGGATAGAGTTAGAGTGACTGGATCCCTGAAGTTGAAAATCATAGGAACATTTGCACTTGCTAGAAATCAAAGATGATCTGAATTCTTATCTCTTACCTAGTTCCCTAGACCTGTTTTTTTCACACACAACCAGGACCCCTCCTGGGAGGGAGGTCTTTCATAGGATTTAAACATTGTGGTTGGTCAAGTTCAGCCCCAAGAACTTGGTTTCATGGCTAGCCTCTTCCTGAGACAGCCCCTAGCCCTAACCAAACAGCTTTCTCTCTGGTTCACCTGAGCTGGAAGATAGCCCATCACCCTAAGTCCGTAAATACCTTTGCAAGGGGAGGGCTGACTCTCGGACCACTTGGGAACTTCCAGCTGTGGGTAAGTTTTTCCCTTGGTTGGGCCTGGACTGGCTTGGCCTAGGCCCAGACCCAGCCTGGAGGATCTGCTAACCCTTACTCTTCATATGGGCTCCTTTATTCCCTGCAACTCCCCACATGGCAGGAGCT
This sequence comes from Orientallactaga sibirica, assembly GCA_036365145.1. Lineage (NCBI taxonomy): Eukaryota > Metazoa > Chordata > Mammalia > Rodentia > Dipodidae > Orientallactaga > Orientallactaga sibirica. The sequence continues at coordinate 12,122,961 of JAEOAD010000024.1, read as the reverse complement.
CCTTGAACTTTCTTTTCTCTTTCTTTCTTTTTTTTTTTAAATATATTTTATTTATGTGAGAGAAGGAAGGAGAGAGAGAGAGAGAAAGAATGGGTATGCCAAGGCTTCCAGCCACTGCAAATGAACTCAAGATACATCCACCACCTTGTGCATCTGTCTTATGTGGGTCCTGGGGAATTGAACAGAGGTCCTTCGGCTTTGCAGGCAAGCACCTTTATTGTGAAGCCATCTCACCAGCCCATCTTTTCTCTTTTCTTTCCATTTTTTTTTTTCCAGGCCCTCCATGTGGGCTCTCTAGCAATGTGGATACCTTTCCTTGGCTCTGTACTTCCCTCAATAAATATAATAATTTAATATTTAACCTCCTCAGTTTTCTCTTTATTAAATTATTTGACTAACATGAGAAACAAACCTAGGATTTGGGGTTCAAGGACTTTCCTGGACCCCTAGCACCCCATTACAAGAATATCATGAATAGTATATCAAGACCAGTATGTTGACAATGGTTAAAAAAAAAAAATCACCTTAGCATTTTTATTGACTGCATCACATAAGTCTTTTGATTAAGGTATCTAAAGACAACTTGTTCTGAAGAAGGCTCTTCTTCAGTGGCAAATTAATCATCAGTATCTCTCATAAAAATGCCAAGTTGACCCATATTTGTAGTATAAGTGAGTGCTGTCATCCATTACTAAAGACTAAAATTTATAATTAGCTGCTCTACGAACTTTGCATAGATATTCCATCTATTAAATTTTCCTGGCTATAGTATAGTGAGACAGTTTGGTGAACATAGGATATACATTTAGCCAGACAGCAGTAGACATTACAACTCTAGGGCTCATGACTACCCCTGTTGTAGGTTTTCAGTATCAGGGATGTATTCCCTTCCATGTAGTGGGCCTCCAGTCCAATTAGAGAGCAGTTGGTTTCCACCATAAGAGATATGCTACTATTGCACCCGTTGGCTCATTTGGCCTGGCTGGCCAAATATAAGACCTGTAAATTCCACTGTTGAGTATCTACAATGGTGATTTATCTTTCTCCCATTGAACTAAATGCAGTGTAGCTTTTTCCAGCTTTTTGTCAGCTGGTGTACATGGAAGAAGTTTTCAGCTCAGCTCCTGCAGGATTTCTCAGTGTCCTGGCTGCCCAAATATGTGTCATCTTCAGCAGTAGGGTCTTACCAAACCAAGAGCCTTGGCAATGGCCAATAATGTTTTGGGAGCATCAGTGACTTCCCTGGTCAACAGCTCAATGGAAAGTATCTCATCCCTGGCACTGAAAATTTTCTAGTAACAATATATATCTTCCGGGTGTTCCATTGTCCAAAAAAGTAGGTTTCCATATGGCTTATTTATGTCCTTTTAGATTTTGATTAGCTATACCTCCACCTTTACTTTATTCAGTCTCTTCCCCTGATATCACTTAAGCCTTTTCACCACCAGTAATCAGTTCTTCTACTTACATATATACAATAATAGCCTATGAGTATTTTTGTCTTGTTCCTGATTTTAGTGGAAAAGCTTCAAGATTTTCACTAGTTAATATTATGTTGGCTGTAGGTTTGTTATAAATAACCTTTATTATGTTGAAATATGTTCCTTCTATTTTCAGTTTCTGTAGGACTTTTATCATGAAAGGATGTTGGATTTTGTCAAATGCTTTTTCTACATCTAATGAGATGATCATGTGATGATCATGTCCTTCAGTCCATTTATATAATGTATTACATTTACTGATTTGCTTATGTTGAACCATCCCTGCATCTCTGGGATAAAGCCTACTTGGTCGGTATGGATGATCTTTATGATATATTCTTGTATTCTATTTGCCAATATATTGTTGAGAATTTTTGCATCTATGTTCATAAGAGATATTGGTCTGTAATTTTTTTTTTTCTATCTTTGTCTGGTTTTTCATCAGATGATGCTGGCTTCATAGAAGGTGTGTGGTAGGACTTCTTCCTTTTCTACTTTTTGGAAATGTTTGAGGAGCAATCTTTTAGTTCTTCCATGAATGCCTGGTGAAATTCACCAGTGAATCCATCTGGGCCTGAACTTTTTTTAGTTGGGAGATTGTTTTTAATAACTGCTTAGATCTCCATACTTGTTATAGGTATATTTAATTTGTTATTTTCATCTTGTTAATTTGGTAGGTCATATAAATCAATGAAATCATCCATTTCTTTCAGATTTTCAAACATAGTGGATTATATGTTGTTATAGTATGTCCCTATTTTTTTTTAAATTTCTCTAGTAACTGTTGTGATGGTGCCTTTTTCACCTCTAATTTTATTAATTTGTGTCTCTTCTCTCTTTCTTTTGGTCAAATTTGCTAAGGGTTTATTAATCTTGCTTATCCTTCCAAAGAAACAAGTCTTTGTTTGTTTTGTGGTTTCTATTTCATTAAGTTTTGCTCTAATCTTTTTTTTTCTTCCCATCTACTGATTTTTGTTTACCTTGTTCTTCTTTGTCCAAGGCCTTAATGTGAAGCATTAAGTTGTTTACTTGTGAACTCTCTAATTTCTTAATATAGGCACTTTAAGCTATAAATTTCCTTCTTAGGAGACTGCCTTCATGGTGTCCCAGAGGTTTTGGTATGTTGTGTTCTCATTACCATTTGACTTCTGGTTAAGATGGTGGCATAGGAAGCACACCAAAGCAGCCTAGGGGAGAAAAAATAAAACAAACAAAAAACAAACAAACAAAAAATCAGCAACATACCCTCTTCTACTAAAACGTGAATGTGTATAAGAAATTATCAACCACGGCAAAGAAGTAGGCAAGATCCATAGCATCTAGAGACCAAAAATGCAGGCCGAAGCAGCTCCAGCAGCAGCAGTACCAGGTCCCCATGGCCATGGCAGCCAGAGTCAGCAAAATCAGGTGAGGGAATTTTCCACTCATACCAACCTCCTACACACACAAGAAACATGAAGTGGAGGACAGTAGGCACCCGTGGAGTATCTCATGAGGAAAAGGATTTAGAGGACCAGTGGGAGAACTTCAGCCACGATCCACAGCCTCCCTCCCCGCACTGCAAGCACCAACAAGCACTAGAGACCTGCGGAAGGGAGCTCACCTACAGAGCACCTGGCCCAGGTTTATCAGAGCAGCAACCCACTGACCCAGCCAGCCTACCTGAGCCCACAGCATAGCAAAGAGGGACCCAAGAGGGCACACAGAATAACTCAAACCAAAGCCATCCCAAAAGGTAACTGGGCTTACACCAGGTCAGGACCTGCCCAAAAAAAAAAAAAAAAAAAAAAAAAAAAAAAAGCCTGGTATATAGGCTTGCCACAGAAGTGCTAACTGTACCTTCCATGTTAGGATAAATTACATATTAAATGTGACAGATGGTCAGATTTGCCTTCTTAAATAAGCTATATTTTGGGCTTGTCATTTGTTGCTTCCTGATTTATAGTCCTTTTTCTCCTCTTCTGCCATTCATTGGGGCAGGGTCTAACTAGGTCACAAGCTGACCTTGGAACCCTCTACAGACCATAAATCTCAGCCCCACAGTTGACAGGATTAAGGGTGTGGGGCAACACACATCCTTAGGGACTTTGACTTTGTTAGAGGATCTGTTTGTCATAATAGCTACTCTTGCATCAATACTCTGTGCTGGTTTTCATTTAATGTGTGTATTTTTCAGTTAAATTTTAGAATTCGCCTATATTTTGTTCCACCCAGCCTACTCCAATACTCTCACAGCAGGCAAACCCAACACCCAGGATCACTTTTGTGGTTACTTTGAGAATATTTTAAGAGCCACACCTAGCACCTTAATCTCCTACCCTGAAGATATATAATGTCAGATTTATTGATATATTTAATAATAGTGCAGATAATTAGACAACCCAAACATTAAATTAATCCAACATGCAAAACTTTGCATTATAATACAAGAGACGCAGAGTATCAAAACAATATAAATCCACCAAAAATTATAAATCCATCAGAAATGACCTCCAGTGAGACTGATTTGGCAGAAATTCCTGAGAAAGATTTCAAAAGAATGATCATAAATATGCTCAAAGAAATAAAAGAGTAAGTCAAAGGAATCAAAGTAGACACAGGAAACCAATTTAATGAAATAAGGAGGTCAATACAAGACATGAATTAGGAAATAGAAATAATAATGAAAAAACAATCTGAAATACTAGCAATGCAAAACAGTAAGTCAAATTAAAAAAAAAAAAAAAAAAAGCCCCAACAAAAAGACATAGGTTTGCAGACTGGGTTATAAAGGAAGATCCTTCAATTTGTTGCCTCTAAGAAACACACCTTTCTACAAAGGATGGCCACTATCTTAGGGTGAAAGGTTGGAAAATGGTGTTTCAAGCCAATGGGCCAAGAAAACAAGCAAGGATCACTAACCTAATATCTGACAGGGGATACTTCAGGCCATCATTATTCAGGAAATAGAATAAGGTCACTTTATATTAATTAAAGGAACACTCCAACAGGAGGACATTACAATTCTAAATATATATGCACTTAACATGGGTGCTCCCAATTTCATCAAACAAAAACTATTAGAATTAAGGTCATAGGTAACACCAAACACAGTTGTAGTGGGTGATTTCAAAACCTCACTCTGGAGGGAGGATTACAGGTCTAGTGGCCAGCCAAGGCATTTATCTGGCCTGTAAATGGACTGAGCTGGGAGGTACACAAAACAGTCATCTTTCTCTGACCTTTGAATCTAAGTGGTTGGAATGGCTCATAGGTGCAATGATGTAAACAAAGATGCCTGGACTAAAGGTAAATGAAATAACAAATAAAATATCAAGAGCTTTGTGGACCTTGAGGGAAACTGACAGAGAAACACCTCCTCACGTGGTCATCTCAGGGACTAGGAAGGACAGTGACCATCATCCTTCTAAGCACAAGAACAAGCTTTGTTCCAGAAATTGGGGGACAGAATGAAACAGAGGACTGGGAGGAGGACACAGTCATGCCTGAGCCTTGGTGACATGGACAAAGAAGACAGTGCTGTTAGGGGTTCTTGGATGGAAGGATGAGTGGATAACCACAGGTTCTGTCAGTCTGGGAATACTAAGTGACAAGGAGTAAAGAGTAGAGATGACAGAACTGAGGAGGGACATGTCACAGCCTCATGTACTGAGCTTCAGCTGGGCTCAGGCCTGTCCACATTCTGACCCCACATCCTCTCCATCCCCACCTGCCATGCTCAGTACATAGAAGAAGGATTCTGGAAGGTTCTTGATGCTGACATTTATTTCCTCCATTAAACTTTGAGAAAAGTTAAAAAGAGGTGATCTAAAGTCTAGGAGCAAAAGGTGGAAAATGACATGGAGTGTCATGTTGGTTCAAACCCCTAATGTGTTCATAATACCAGTATTTGAGAGTTTGAGGCAAGGGGGTTTTATGTTCAAAATCAGTTTTTTTTTTTTTTAATCTACTTACTTTTTAATCTTTTTATGAAAGAGAGAGAATTGGAATACTTTGACCTCCAGCCACTGCAATCAAACTCCAGACACATGCACCACCTTGTTCACATGTGTCATCTTGCACACTTATGTTACCATGTGCATCTGGCTTATGTGGGACCCAGAGAGTCAAACATTGGTCCTTACGCTTCATAGGTAAGTGTCTTAACCACTAACCCATCTCTCCTGCCCAGGTTTTTAATTTTTTTTTAAAGCTGGAAATACTTTTTTTTTTTTAATTTGCATTTGTTTATTCTTTATAGAGGTTAGAATGCTGTAAACTATAAAGTATGATAAATGTTGGGGAATCTTGGCCAATCCAAAATTCATGCTTGGAAAATACCCAAAGAGACTTCAAGCATTTATGTGTGGCTGATGGTTTAACTTGGCACAATTCTGGTGAATGTCTGAGTGCCCAGAAGAAAGCCAGTGTGTAAACACTGGAATAATTGGCATTTTTTTTTTTTTTGGTTTAGTTTCTTTTGTTTCTCTTTTATTGGTTCTTAACCTTTAAGGACTTCTTATTATAATCTTAACAGGTATACATGCTTAGCTAAAAAGCAGAGATATTGGCACTATTCATGACAAAGAATTCAGCTTTTGGGAGTAGTTTGTAAAGGTCACAGGTCAAAAAACTACTAATAATAACTGGAAAAGTAAAATATCCTGTGGAAGGGAAAGAATTTTATAATATAAGATATCATGAGATTTAATGCCTAGTCCAACAGAAGTATCACAAAGCACAGAAAGGAATGAAAGTATGACGATTGAAATGAGCAAAGTAAAATGAAAGACACAATTTCAGCGTAAACTAAGTTATAAGTCTTATAAGCAGAAAAATCTTTTGTCAAATTACAGTCAAAAAATTATAGTCAAAGAGATAAAGAAAAAAGTTTAAAAGGAAATTAAAAGAAAATACACTAATAGGGCTGGAGAGATGACTTAGTTGTTAAGGCGCTTACCTACAAAGACTAACTACCCTGTTTTGATCCCCCGGTACCCATGAAATTCCAGATGCACAGAGTGGGACATGCATCTGGGTTGGTTTGCAGCAGCTAGAGGCCCTGACATGCCAATTCTCACTCCCTCCTCTCCTTTCCTCTCTTCTCCTCTCCCCCAAAATAAATAAAAATATTAAAAGAAATAAAAAATACATTAATAAAACTAGAATCCCAGTAAAATATATGGAAATGAAGAAGAACCAATTCAAAGTTCTGTATTTGGAAAGTATAACTGAGGTGGGAAATTTAGTAGAAAAGTTCAACAGGAAATTTGAGCAGACAGGATGAACTTGAATGTAATACAACTAAAATTATGGAGTTGTGTTTGTAAAGAGACAGGATGAAGAAAAGTAAATGAACCTAGAAAAATAAGCTCTTGCTTCACAGTATACACACAAAATTAATTCAAAATGTACTCTAGATTCAAAAAAGATAGTGGAGAATTACAGAAGCATTGGGTGAGAATATTTACAGATTTGATTTGTAAAATTTTAGAGTTAATAAAATCATTTAAAATAAAAGAATTTACTTGTGTATTTTGGGTTAATATTTAACTATATATGTTTCTGAGTTTTGGTTTTTTGTATGTGTATGTTAGTGTGAGATATGGGCACATGTATTTGGGTGTTTGTGTGGAGGCCAGAGGTTAACAATGGGGTGTTTATGTCTACATATCTGCTATACTATCTAATGGTGTATTCCTCTCCATTTTATTTACTGAGGCAGGCTCTCTCACTTAAACCCAGAGCTTGCTAGCTGGACTAGTAAAGTAGGAGTTACCTCACCTCCTGAATGCTGGTGTAACAGACAGGTCCCAAAGCACACTTGGCATTTACATGGGTGCTACAGATCAGAACCCCCACACTCACATTTGCGTGGCAAATTCTTTACTCACTGAACCATCTCTGCAGCCCAGATTTCTTTATTTTTTAACTAACTTCTGACAGTAATATTCCAGATAAACCTTAGATATTGATCATGAACTAGTGCAACAAGTACAGGTTCACATGAAGTAAGAAAAGGGAAGCAAACCATTAAGATGTGGTATATATTATTAATCAAAAATGTAGTAAGATTTTTAAAAATAATGAATACAAGGGTGTATATATGTGTGGTTAGTGAGTTTGCTTTTTAAACCCAGGTATGTTTTCAAGTGGTCAAATGATTAAAGTAAAAACTAATTTTATGTGTGATTTAAGGCAACAAAATGTGAATTTAATATTGGAAATCGGCATGAGAAACTTAGACATCATGCATCTGTGTCCATGCAAAGGATTATCAAATATTTCAGGGTTCTCATAAATACTAAGGGAGGGTCAGACTAACTTAAAACTTCAATAATCTACAGAGACACAGTTGAATATACTTCTTTAGAAAATATTTCTTTTGTGCAAAAGACATTTAACAGTGCCCCTCTTCTGCAATCTCAACACAATGTTTGTAAATTAGTTTTGCATTGTAGCAGAAAGTGTGCATTTTAAAGGCACGCTTTCTATTTTCTCAGTGTCTAGTCCTGAATCCAAACATTCAATGCTTTCCTGGTTTTATGGCCGGGTTTTGTTGACTCTTTTCTCTGGGGTCTCACTCGGATCCCGAAACTGCCAAGTAACTTAGATGCTTGAGATGGAAAAGGCATTGTTTAAGCTTTATTTAAGCTACTCAGCTCGCCAGAGTTCGATAGGCATTTCTCAAACGCTCTTTTCAATAAACTCAATAAAAGGGTTATAGAGCCCTCAAGCAATTAATGGTAGCTTTATGCCAGCCTGCATAAGCATCCAATAGAGAACTTTCTAATGTTATGTCTCTATTGGGATTTTTTTTTTTTTACACATGTTCCCATCCACTATATTGTTTCAAATGCACAGAATCATTCTTAGACATGGCTTTGTAGTGTTTCAGGATACATTTTGTTAGGAACTAAAATCACATGCAATGTTATCTATTTGTCTCATTATAAGTTAACATTTTTCCCTTTGATTGGTATTTCAAAAAGTGATAGCTCATAGACATCGTAAAACTTAAAGTAGTCTTGGATACTCTCCTCGGTGTGGTCAAAAATGTCCTTTGTGTTTCATTGGTAGTCATCTGGGCATCAAACCAAGTCACTTCAGAAAAATCCAGTGAGGCTAGGAATTCAGTAATTCAGGTCTGCAAACTTAACACTTAGGAAGATGAGACAAAAGGATTGCAAGATTAGGGACAACTTGGACACCTTTGTGAATTTCTGGCCAACCTTGACTCCATAGAGAGAGCCTGTTCATCATCCTACACCCTTCCAAAGAAAAAGAATTCCAACAACAAAATTATATCTCAAATTCAATAATTATGTAGAGCTGTTTGTGAAATGGATTCTGGGATCTTCTGTTACATGATATCTAGGTTCATTTTGGTTAAACAAACTGCTACAAACAACCCTATGGGAGACATTTTACATTCCAACTAACACAGTGGGTAACTTTTGAAAATGAACACATTTGAATAAATCTCTCTCCGTTTTATCATGAAGATGATTAATACTCTCCATTGAACTCAGAACTTGACAAGGAGAACACTTTGACAGAAGATAAAAACACCTTCAGGAGAGCGGCAGAGAATGGGAAAGAAAGAAGGAAATAGGAGTCAGGTGGAAATAGACAGGAGTGCTTCAGTCAGTGAGAAATCTGGCAGGTGAGATAAGAAAGCATGTCTACAGTTTATAACTTTGCTATTTACTCTGTAGCAATGAAATTCCTTTTCATCCTCTCAAGCATTTTGTAAAGGCGTCGGTGAGCGGTATTACCCAATCATTATAGAGTGCACCTTTCTCCATAGCTGGGTCATGGTGAGAGAAGTGAACAGATCTTCAAGAGGCAAGATAGAAGTTCCACAAAGTTTAACAAGACTAGGACAGAGCAAGATATGAAAATTTCAGATAAATTTGGAAACTTATAGACATCTTGGGAGAGAAGAATTAGTAGAGCTAGGATAGAGAATAATCTTATTTAAACATGAGGGTGCTAAAAATAAGCCAAAATTGTGTAGAGAATTATATTAATAAAAATAATATAGGGCTGAGGAGATGGCTCATTGGGTAAAGTAGCTGCTGACCACTTGCATTTGTGTCCCCAGAACTCAATAAAGTCAGATGCAATGGCATTAGAGTTTGTGCTCCCAGCATGCCTAGGGCAAGATGGGAGGCAGATATATGAGAATTCCTAGAAGCTCATGGGCCAGCTAGTCTGGGAACGCAGTGGTGAATGACAAGGAATACCCTGCCTCAAAGAAGGTGGTTGGTAAGGACTGACAGCTAAGATTATCCTTTGACCTCCACACATAATATCATGATACCTACACACTCACACTCACATACACACAATAAAAAATAAACTTGCTTAACCCCCCCCTAATCCTATAGATGTGACTGATCTTTGGCAGTTAACAATTTAAAAAAAAAGGAAATTCCAAATAAGTAAAAATAATCCATGTTTATTATTGCAATTGAGAAGTCTACATGTTAAGGGCCCAATACAAGAAAAGTCAATGGTTTACTTTCAGTCTTTCAGCACAGGTCAAAGTGGGTTTCCAGGCTCTGTAGGTGGCCCCCTTGCAATCTGTGGCACAAGCCTGTTCCATGGGTTGTCTCTGTACCTCAGCATCTTGAAGTCCAGCCATGCAAATTGGAGACAGACTAGAGGATGACATGGACCATTTGATCCACAGGCCTGGAAGGCTGTCATTTAGCTTTCCTTACGATTCATTGGCCAAAATCCAATTATAGAACACCTAACTAAGTGAAAGCAGACAAATGCCGTTCTTGGTGTTGGTGTGCATTGGTCCAGTTTCTGCCAACAGGTGCATGGCATCTGTTCTAACCAGTTGGAATAAGAAAAAGATGAGCTGACATTTGAAATCTAAATAGACCTGAAGCTGTTCTTGCTATAATTTTATTATACTCTTACTTTTAAAATGTCTATGTTATGGGAACTGCATGGTCTTTTTTTATTTTTAGTATTTCTGTTTGTAGTATTATTTCCATATCATACTTTTATCTTAAAATAATAAAGATTTATAAAAAGTTGACATAATTCCTACCCACCACCCTCATTTGTATTTCATACCCCTATTCCTCCACTAAACTTCCTCTTTTTTCCTACCGTTCATATATATATATGCCCTCTTTTATATTTATGACTCCTCCTTTGTTCTTTTTCCTCCATAATGGCAACCTGTTGATAGACCCAATATTATGCAGGTCTTTTGTGGTGGTAAAGATAGCCAAAGTGAAGTGATGATTACAATAACCATCTTGTGCATGGAAGAAAGCATTTTGTAGCATTCTGCTCTATCCTTTGGCTCTTATATTCTTTTACCTCCTGTTCTGTTATAGTCCCTGAGCCACTGGAGGGTGTGACGGAGATGTGTCATGAATTGCTGAATATACTACTTTCACTTTTTCTCAGCACTTGGATGAGTTGTAGCAGCCACTACAATCTGAAAATAGAAGCTTCTCTAACAAAAAAAGGTGAATAGCACTATTATATATGCATAAAATAAGTACTTAGAAGGCAATTTTGGGCATAATATGTCCATGCAGCCACAGTACATTAATAAATTCCCTCCTAATCCCTGTGATTTCTCAGTCACTGGTTTTAAAAAATATATATTCTTATTTATTTGTAATAACAGAGAGAAGAGAAGAGAAGAGAAGAGAAGAGAAGAGAAGAGAAGAGAAGAGAAGAGAAGAGAAGAGAAGAGAAGAGAAGAGAAGAGAAGAGAAGAGAAGGAGAATGGGAGTGCCAGGGCCTCTAGCTGCTACAAACTAACTCCAGATACATGCACCATTTTGTGCATCTAGCTTTATGTGGATGCTAGGGACTCAAACCTTGGTCATTAGGCTTTGCAGGCAAGTGACTTAACCATTTAATCATCTCTCCAACCCCCAGCCACAGATTTTTGATTAGGATTTCAATATTATGCATGAATTCCTTCTCATGGAGTATGCCTCGAATCCATACCAAAAACTGCTGGCTACCCCCACATAAGAGACATGTTACTATTGCACTAGTGGACACATCTTTCCTAAGTGGCCAGTTGTGTAGCTTGCAGGGTCTACTGCTACTACCAGAGACTTTTTTCCCCAGTAGGCTGCAGAGCACTTTCAATCACAATGATCACTAGTCAGCAGGGAACAGGTTTCCAGCTCAGCTCTTGCTTGATTTCTCAATGTCCTACAACTGAAGCATGTGATATCTTTAGTAATATGGCCTTACCTTCTAGTTCCATTTGGAGAATCCCTTACAAGGGAAGTATACATAGTTTCTCTTGAATGATCAGAAGTCATGAAGAACCAGTAATGTTGCACAAGCCATTAATTTCAGCACTTGGGAGGCAGAGGTAGGAGGATTGTTGTGAGCTCAAGGCTACCCTGAGTCTATATAGTGAATTCCAGGTCAGACTGGGCTAGAATGAAACTCTATATCGAAAAACGAAAGAAAACAAAAAGTCATGAAGAAAGTATTGTGACAATTTGTGAGCCAGGAAATAAGTAGGTCACCATTATTCCATTGAGGCTAGCCCTGATTCCAGTGCTTTCCAAAAGCTCAGGGTAATAGAACAGTGCAAGTTTAGGCAGGAGTAATTCTATCAAACCAGATGGCTTCAAACTAAGTTTCTGTGGGCCACAGCAGAAAGCTGCATGAAATGTCTAGCAAATACCAATATTTTGAATTTTCCATGATGCTATTGATTTAAGGGCTATTAGTATCCTGAGACATATCAGGAATCGGTTTAATCAAATGCAAACTGCTTCATTAACCCCACAACTTTTCCAGCCTGGATAGTTAAGTTTCTCAATTTTATATCCTCCACTCTGCCATTCCTTATTTAGGATCTCTTAATTGCATGAACTCACTTCCTATTTTCAAATTACTTATCAGTTAGGATGCTTTCTATTGTAAGTAACAGAACTAATGTGTCTAAAATGGCTTTTCAAAGTTTTCCTCACATAAAAAGCATTCCAGGGAGAAGTGGTTTCAAGGCCACCATAGGTCTGAGTTAATTGGTCTAGAATTAACTTTTACTTCTTCTTAAAACTCTTAAATGCCATTGTGCTGAGCACACTTTCTGATTACAATACCAACATAGAATTTGATTTAAAAAAAGTGTTTGAGAAATTTTGTGTAGAACTTTTATTATTGCTATAATATAATACCTACAACAGTAATGTAGGTAACTAAAACACAACTTTGACTTTTTGATGTTTTGAGAGAATGCCTTCCATCATAGCAGGGAAGGCACCATGGTTGGGGTATGAGGCAGCTGGTCCCATTGTTTCCATACTTATGTAGCTGTGAATAACCACAGCCCATGGGATGGTGCCACTCACAGTCATTGTGGTTGTTCCCTCATCAGCTAAATCTCTCTGAAAACACACCCACACATACATGTCCAAAAGTATGTTTGCTAGGTGATCTAGACAAAATAGATGAACCACCAGTTTGTCTAAAATAAGTGTGTTCGAGTGAGATTCTGAGCGAATACGATTTAGTTAAGCAAAGTGGGTCTTTGTCATTTTGACTGTTTTTAGTAGCCAATAAGGCACCATTCTAAGCTGCCCTTCTTGGTACCAGACCTGGTAGGAGACTGTGGCTGTCTAAATAATGAATGCCATCTAGTCTAACTGATTACTCTTCTAAGAAATAGTTTCAAACACTGTGCTAGAGCTTGTTGCATGTTGATTCACCTATACTTAATATATTGAAGGTATTTGTGGTGTTATAAATCAGAATTCCCCTTAGCATCATGTATTGTGAATATTGACACCCTGTTGGTGTCAGTCTGGGAGGTGGAACCTTGCTAGAGGCGGTATGTTAGTCAGGGCAGCCTTCAGAGTGTTATAGCCCAGCTTTCCCCTTGCCAGCATTCAGTTCACTCTTACTTCTTCCTGCCAGCAACCATGGCAAGATGTGATGTCCAGCCTGTGTTCTACCCATCCTTTCCTGGCCATGATATAACATCCCCTCACAACTGTAAGTTGAAATAAATGCTTTGTTCTTCTCACATGGTTTTATCACAGAAATGAGAAGGTAACTACAATAGCATCTTAGGGAAAATTTTTGAAAATGCAAATTTATAAAATAGATAATTGAGACTCAGGGAAGGTTAACCACATGTCCAATGTGTTCTTCCAATTTAATAAGTGGCAGCTTGTGAACTAAAGCACTTATCTGTATATTCTGGGCATTGTATTTTTTTGTTTGTTTGTTTGTTTGTTTTTTGCCAAAGTCCATGTAATTTATTTTAAAATAGTTGTTAATGTACTATTTATAAGAAGAAAGAAAGATGATAAGACCTTTTGCTCCAAAAAAGGCCAAATCCTGTCAAGATGATATAAATGGATTAAATTATTTTTTAATGATTATAATTCACAGAGACTAAAATATGTTTTTTTTTAAATTAACTTTACATGTAGAGAAATTAGAGAAATTTTGTTCATAAATAATCAAGGCTTTTTAGAAACAGTATTAATTGTAATAAAGCTCCATAAATGTGAAGTAATTAATAGAGTCTTTATAGCTGGGTCATGGAACAAAATGTCAGAGCAGATGGAGGATATGGATACTTTAAACAGAGCATAATTGGCAAGCAGAGAAGTTAGTAACAACAGGGAAAAATATAAACAGTGGCCCTTAATCATATTAAGATTGAAAGTATACCAAACAATCTTATTGATGTGTCAATGTACACTGGCCTAAAAGAAATGTAAAGGGTTTATTCTAAGGACAGGATACCAAAAAATGTTAAAGTTTTATTATTATTATTTTAACAGGACTTTAGAGAGGAAAGAACAAATGAATATTTATAGAGGGTGCTTGAGAAAACATTTCAAAGGACAAGCCATATTTTAATAATAAATACACTGTATGTAGTAATGTAAATACACTATGCAGCTGCATGTCCTATACTTGTTGAGACTCTATTTCAAATGTATTGTATAGCTTTCTAAGCCCAAATATGGATTTTACTAAAAAATTCTACTCAAGGAGATTGAATCTTAAGCATATAAAGTTATATAAGATACACAGCAGTTCTTAAAGCAGAAGTTTATAGTCCATCATTTCTAAACAGCTGTTTACACAGATTATTTACTAAGCACTACTTAACACATACTACATCCATCATTTAAGCCTCAGAACAACCTTACAAGACAGGTAGTATATTATTATCTTATTGTAAAAGTGAAAGCCATAAAGATTACAAAAGTGTCCCAAGATTATTATAGATTTAACACTATGAGTTCAATCTGATACACTTTTGTATGACATAAATATTATAGTACTTCAATATAGAAATTAACTTATTTTTAATAATTCAAATATAGAAAATTCTGTAAACATACATACATATATGTACATATATATTCTTACTGTGTTTTATGCATTATATATAAATATAATGCATAATACATATTTGCAAATGTAAATGTTAAAATATGTAAATGTTAAAATAAATATATTCTATTTATGTAAAGTATAAATGCTAAAATAAATATATTCTATTTATAAGGAGTTGTACAAGTTTCTTTTTTCTGGAACAAACACCTGACCAGAACCATCTTATAATGTGATTTTCATACTATAGTAGTTATTACATTCACCTCATGCCAGGTTATCTTATGGTAAGAAAGGGATCATTTCCAGCTTACAGTTTCAAGAGGTTATATCCTGGAAGGGAAAACACAACAGGAGAAGACAACTGGGCATTATATCTTTTCACAAGCAGAGAGGAAATAGAAAAAGTGAGCTAAGTGCAGTAAGTGGGGCTGAGCTGTAACACTCCAAGGCTTACAGTCAGTGATGTGCATCCTCCAGCAATTCACTCCCAAAGGCTCCATCTGCTAGGATTAAGTATGAGACTTAATTACAAACACATGAGGCTATGGGGAACTTTTTATATTTAAACCATTACATTTGCCCATGGACCACATAAACTCATGGATATCTCATGATGCAAAATAGATCCAGTCCAGCTTTAAAGAGTCTCCATAGTCTTTACCAGTCCCAACATTGTTCAATTTCTGAGACTCTAGACAGTCTCTTAACTATGAGCACTGTAAATTCAAAACACAGGTTACTTTCTTCTTCTTCTTCCTTTTTTTTTTTTTTTTTTTTTTTTTTGTTTTTTTGAGGTAGGGTCTCACTCTGGTCCTTGCTGACCTGGAATTCACTATGTAGTCTCAGGGTGGCCTCAAACTCACAGCTATCCTCCTACCCCTACCTCTGCCTCCCGAGTGCTGGGATTAAAGGCATGCACCACCACACCCAGCTCCAGGTTACACTCTTTTAACACATAATGACACAGAGTAAAATTTTTCCAAAAGGAGGAATGGGGTCACAACTAGAAAATATTTTACCAGTTCAAGACAAAAAACAAGAAGGGCAAACACAAAATTCTGCAGTTTTCTATCCTGTACCTGGGACTTGTAATAAAATTCTCTGGGTTCCAAAAGGCTTAGAAAACTCTTTTCCTCCATCAGTGCTGCTTGATTCCCCAGGCAAACTCCATTTGAAGTCAGAAGCTCACAGTCCTGGCATCTCCAAAATCCTGGGATCTCCACCACAATCTACAGTTCATCTTCATAACTTCATACAGTGGCTTCATAGGGGCTACTTGCAGGGCCTTCATCCCTACCTCACACTGCTTAGCCTCAGTGCCTCTCTGGAAGGTTCTCATACTCCATGTCCTTCTATGTCCTGCAACTTCATGCTTCCAAAGTATAATCAGGTGGGAGAACATTAACAACATTTATTTCAGGGAGGAATTGTGATCCTTATTGAGCAGGAAACTCCTGCAACATTCTGTTCAGGTCCCCTTCCTCCAAAACAATCAGCTGTCCAGCAGTACCAATGCAGAGCAGCTGGCCTATCCCTAGTGCTGTCAATTCCTTAAACAATTGCAGCTGGCTTGGGTATCTTGGCCGAAAGCCCCATTCACATTTCCTCTTGTGCCAGACTTTGCATTGTACTTTCTTCCACCCAGAACATTCAGTCCATTCTTTCTTAATTCAACTTTGCTTAAATTCTCAGGACATGGACAGAACACAGCCAGTCTCCACCACAACATCACACATACTGCCTTGTAACCCAGTCCACGGCAGAATCTTCCTCATTCTTAAGAAATATCATAAGTCAAGCCTCCACCCTGTGCAGGTAACTGCAGTTGCTGTGATTTCATGAGTACAAAAGCCATGCCATGTCCGGATGACAAAACCCCATAGAACTCCTCTCTAGTCTCCAGTTCTGGTATCTTTTCTGCTCCCTTGTTCATGTTTCCTGAGCATTGGAAGAGGATATATATAGACGTTTTGCATAAGGATGACAATTTTTTTTTAGTATACATTCTTGACAGTGTCTCTAAGACAGTGCAGAATAGATATATAGGTAGTAGTGGTTATCCTTGTATTTCTGAATTTAAGTTGTATTTACATTTTACTGGCAATTATGATGTTTCCTGTACCTTTCCACTCTCTTTTTTATTTATTAAGTAGAAAATTTATATGGACACAGCCTCAGTGGGATTGTAGATATTCACAGTGGGGTTGTGGGTTAAGAGTTGTGAGAGCAGCAAGTCCACCATTGTGGCAGAGAGAAATGCCACTGAATATTCTCTCCCACTCTGTGGCTCTTACTTTCCAACCCCTCTTCCACAAAATTCCCTGAGCCGAGAAGGCTGTGTTTTCTTCTCTGGTACATTTTGAGTATACTCAGTGTCTGTCTCCATCATCCTGATGCAGGTCCCCTGTTCTTATTTCTGTGACATCAAGCTACCATTCTTTCATTCCAAGATCCCAGATAATCAATATACATGAAGGACCTTGGAAGTGATGGTGCTTTTGTATAGATTTTGGTAATAGGTTAACTGACAAGTTTAACATTTTCTCTATTATAAATCTTTTGCCTCTTTTGTTTTCAAGGATATGTATATGCTTAGAAAACTCAGAAAATCTGTTGGTGATTAATAGCAAGAAAACATTAAAATAAAAGATTGATTTGGATATAAATGATAACAAGACAATATCATAAAATATAAAAGCAGAATAGCTCACTAAGTTTTTCAAAGTGATATGATTCTGCCTTTTGCTCAATTATTTTAAACAGATTCAAATTCCATTTTAATAAAACACTAATATTGTGGTATTTATTTTATATAGATATCCATTAGCATTACATTTATAAAATAATATTTATCTTTCACATTCATACCATTTGTAAGCCACGTCTGAACCATCAGTGAATTTTATACTTTTTCCAGACAAAAAAGTTTGTTAAACAAAATTATTACAAACAACTAGAAGCATAACTAACAGAATAAAACCAGTGCCATTTCATTTTTCAATGCTTCTTTTCTACGTGCTATGTCATTGTTTCCCAGAATATTATCAATACTATTTATTCAATTAAAATTAGATACTGAATTGTCCTATTTTAAGATGTACTATTGAGCCAGGCGTGGTAATGCATGTCTTTAATGCCAGCACTTGTGAGGCAGAGGTAGTAGGATCACTGTAAGTTTGAGCCCAGCCTGACACTATATAGTGAAGTCCAGATCAGCCTGGGCTACAGTGAGACCCTACCTCAAAAAATCAAAAGAAGAGCTTCAGGGATGGTATAGTGATTAAGGTGCTTGCCTGTGAAATCTAAGGAACCACACTTAATTATCCAGGTCCCACATAAGCCGGATGCAATGTGATGCAAGTGCACAAGGTCATACATGTGCAATAGGTGGCACATGCATCTGGAGTTTGATGACAGTGGCTGGAGGCCCTGGCATGCCAATTCTCTCTGTTTCTCCCTCTTGCTGTTGGGCTTGCCACAAAAATAAAATAAAATAAAATAAAATAAAATAAAATAAAATAAAATAAAATAAAATAAAATAAAATAAAATAAAATAAAATGATGTACACTTGTTTCTTTTATGCATTGTTTATATTTCCCTGTTGAGATTTTTCTGTATTGTCGGTTTATATATCATTGACTACTATTATCATGACTATTTAAAAATCCTTGTCTGGTCAGTGTGGAGGTGCTTGTTTGGTCTTCATTCATTTTCTTTTTTGTAACAATGGCTCACATTTTCCTGTTTCCTTTCCTGATAGTTTAAAGAGTTATGCCTCATGGTTAGGATGTGATATAAACTATATATTCAAAAGTGAACAAAGCTAAATTACATTTAATTTCTTTCAACCTTAGTGGAGGTACTGGAATCTGCCTGTCACATGTGTGGCTCCGTGGTTAAGCAGATATTTCGAGAGAATCTGTATTCATAGTGTGGAGTTCCTTCCATTTAACTGCCTCCTATGTGGCCCTGACACGCTCAATCCCCAGTGGCTGTAGTTGTTCTAAACTCTACCTTCTGAGCAAGGTAGTTGCTTAACATTACAATCTTAACCCCAGAAATTTAATGTGCTATTAGCCAATAATCTGCTTTGACATAAAACTAGATAGAGGCATTCAAGTTCACCATGTACCTCCTTTTCTCCTTGTGACGACTACTCAATTTTACTGCTTTTCTTCTTCTGCCTCAAGTGACCTATGTTGTCCCTTATTATAAATGATATTTCCAGATTATATAGCTGCTGTTTTGTTTTATTAAGATTAGTTACCTATTTCAAAAACAAATCCCTTACAGCATTTTTAATGTTTCAAACTTCATTATAAGCTAATAAGCATGAGCAATGCTTAAGCTATTGTTTTTCTTTGTGGAAGTGCGCATGTGTGCATGTGTGGGGGGAGGGGGTTACATGATACTTTGTGTGTGTTGTGTATACAAGCAAGTGTGCAGGTACTTATACCCTATGTATATGTGGATGCCAAAAAGGGACCTTGAGGCATCCACCATTTTTTAATCATATATCATTTTCCTAATCAGAACTTCTTCAACCCAGAACTTCTATTTTGCCATTTTTCAGGCCTTCTCAGATCCTATCGCTTGTTCAGCAAGTAAATGCTCTTATGACTTACCCAGCACCCCAGCCCAATGAAGTTATATTAGCACATTCATTGAAACTCATAAGAAGTTTCTAGAATACAAGCATTTACTCAGTATTGTTTGTCAGAGGAAAGGTTCTTATGTAAGTGGCTAAGCTTGTTCAAGTTACCTTATGTCTCTGATTTTCTGAACAGCAAAGCCATTTAGAAAAAATGGCAGTGGCCTTCTGTACACTAGGTATCTTTATAGAACTATAATTTAAGTGTTGTTTGTATGCAGAAAAACTAGACAATGAATTGTATTTTACAGTGGTTCCTCATGAGTATTCATTCTTTGGATTGCTAAGTGTTGAGCATTCTAACTAAGCATGTGCTATACCACTGAGCTTACTCCTCAGCCTGAGATCTAGTTCTTGTATACATTATCTATAAAACATTTGCCTTCATATATAATTTCCATTTTTTATTTATTTATTTATTTATTTATTTATTTATTTGAGAGAGAGAGAGAGAGAGAGAGAGAGAGAGAGAAACTGGCATATGGCATATCAGGGCCTTCAGCTGCTGCAAACAAACTCCAGATGCATATGCCACCTTGTGCATCTGGCTTATATGGGTCCTGGGGGAATCAAACCTGGGTCTTTTGGCTTTGAAAGTATACTCCTTAACTGCTAAGCTATCCCTCTATCCCCTATACTTTCCGTTTTCTTGCTTGAAATTTTGCTGTAATATCTGAAATATTGAGCAGCTTAGTTTCTAGATGGGCTTAAACTGCAACTTGAAAGCAGCATGAGGATGAGTATCACATAGAAGTGAAGCATAAAGATTGGACGAGTATGCACATGCTGGCACAATTGATGTAGCTGCCATTCTTGTGCATGTAGCTCTGCTCATGTGAGGACCAGGAGTCATAGCTATGATGTTCTATATTAATTATTACAAAACTGATCTATCAATGTATTAGTTTCATGCATTTATGTAAAATAGTTTGATATTGTTTCTATATTATTTTGTTATTGCTAATAATTAAAATAGCAATATTTTAAAGAATGATTATTTATACTATTGTTGCATTTACCTTTTCTTTGCTGGGAGGAAACACCCAACCAGAAGCAGCTTATAGGAGGAAAGGGTTGATTTCAGGCTTACAGTTTTGAGCAGAAACTTCACCATGGCAGAGGAAGCTAGCTCACTTCATCTTACATTTGCAGCAGAGACAGAACAAACAGCCAGAGCTCAAGCAGGATCTGAACACACAGTAGGCTGGAATCAAAGCCCAATGACACACCTCCTCTAGCAGGGCTCCACCTTCTGGAGGCTAAGTAGGAAGCTTAATCAAAACTACTGAGGCTACTCAGGGACCATTGCGGAAGAGGGGGCGGATAGAATGGAAGAGCAAAAGGAAGGGTATGACTTCTTACAATGCAACCGCCCAGACAGAAATTGGCCTCGATATCCATGACCTTGCAGTGCCTCGCAATACCTTCACAAGACCCTCAAAAATAGAAAAAACAAGATGATGACATCAAATTAAAAGATAGACTAATGGAGAGAGGGAGGGGATATGATGGAGATTGGCATTCTAAAGTGGAATGGGGGAGGGGAGGGAAATATCATGTGTTTTTTGTATGTAAGTATAGAAGTTGTCAATAAAAAAATAATAATTAATAAAAAAAAACAACTTCCAAAACAATACTGAGGCTATGGGAGACATTCACATTCAAACTGCCACAGCTATAAAGAATTCCAGGTTACATATAAAATATGATTATGCTAACAGATTTATATGTCACTATACTTCCTATTTAAAGGGTGTATATTTTCTTTAAAATTTTTCATTTAAAATTTTTATTTATTTGTAAGCATAGGGAAATAGAGAGAAGAGAGACAGACAGAAAGAAGGGCATTCCAGGGCCTGCAGCCACTGCAAGTGACTCCTCGTGCATGCACATCTTTATGTATCTGGCTTTAAGTGGGTACTAGGGAATCAAACCCCAACTGTTAGGCTTTGTAGGCAAGGGCCTTAACTGCAGAGACACTTCACCACCCTCTAAATGGTCTTTTTGAAAAATAATTTTACTTATTTATTTTTAAAGGGAGAGAAAGAGAGAATGAATGAATGAATGAATGAATGATAGAATGAGAATGGGCACACCAGGGCATCTTGCCACTATAAACAAGCTCCCGACTCATTTGCCACTTTGTGCATCTGGCTTTATGTGAGTGCTGGAAATCAAACCCAGGCCATCAGGCTTTGCAAACGAGCACCTTTAACTGCTGAACCCTCTCTCCAGCCACAAGAAAGGGGTACTTCCTGTACTTGAGGCTCCCTTGCCTCAGTCTCCTGTGTGCTGGTGCTACATAAATACATCACGATAGCTAGCATATTTCACTACACTTTTGCAAAGAAAAGATTATGACTGAAAAACAAGTAGATCAAAACATAAAGCCTATCAGCAAGGAGCAGAAAGAGCAAAGAAAGGTTAAGCCACTGTCTTAATTGAAGCTTAAATTTCATATAAAATTTAAAAGATTCCTTTTAAATGTTCAAGAAGGAAACAGATTAAGCTGCTTATATTTTCTGTTGCTAATTTTAGGAAGTCTTGTCTCTCACTTAGGGACATTAGTTGTGTCCATCTGGTAGAGAATGATGTAAAGTATGAGCTGTTGCCCATTGTGTTTTGAAGATCTGGCCTATGTAAACACATTGCACACTTTTCACTAACAGTATGCTTTTGTAAATTTTAGCTCATGCATTTATTGTTGCCAAATCTCAACATTTAACTTAGCGTATTTTAATTTCAAAATAAGTTGTTATGGGTCCATAAAAGGATCAAATAATGTATAACTTTAAATATTTCAATTATTTTTGGGTTTGAGAATACAGAAAGCCATGATACTCATCCTCATGCTAGTTTCCTCAGATTGCAGTTTACCATGTCTACAAACCTAGGTGCTCAGTATTTCAGACACTATGACAGAAGTCCAGGCTCTGCAATCTACAAGGGAGGCACACATGATGACAAATGGGCCCAGTGAAGAAAAACCTTTCAATATACTGATTTCTTTTTCTTTAACATTTTAAAATTAGAATTTATAAATATGTAACATAAGAAACAAGGGTGAGTATGTTAAAATACCATCCATATGGTGATTAGTGCTATAAAGATAACAGAGTAAAATAAAATAATATAATGTATCTAGAAGAATCTGTTTTTAATATCCTGTTCAGGATTTGCCTATAGTAATATTGAGCTGTTTTCTTAGGACATACGTGTAGCTCCTCAAACAAAGGTATAACTGAGTGGTCATATCATTAACTTCTTTGTCAAGTAAATCTTTTGATTAGCTGTCTGTGTACTTGAGACCCATGCTTTTTCAGTGCTCTGTCTCCTTCTCACCTCCTCCATCACAACATCCTTGGACAGGTCTTCCTCTTTCATGTGAGTATGTGTTCAAAACTAGATCTTAAATGCTCCCACTTGAGATGCAGGGAAAGGTAACAGAAGGAAGATTCACATGTCATTTCAGGGACATAACCAGGAAATAACACAGTTCATGAGTGTCTGCCTACACCATTGGACAGCAAGATACTAACCATTTCATCTGGTGCAGCTGAAGCTAAGAATGACATCTGCACTTGGCCATATAAAATCTGAGAGTCTATTGAAAGGAGACAATGGAGATACTGATATTGTCAGATAAACTCAGTCTTCTTGCCATGGATATAAGTGAAAAGAGGAAGAAAACTATTAAAATATTGGCAGATAGCCCCTCCCCCTTTTTAAATTCTTCTTGTTATATGTTTGGTATTTGTGAAGTGCATGTGTGTGTGTGTGTTGATGCCGTTCCCCTTGTGCTAACCTGCAGCTCCTCAGTGTGCTAGCCTGCAGTGGCAAGAGAAAAATGGGTATCCTCATCCCTCATTCACCTACCTGTTTTCATTGCTACAGAGTCTTGTACTGATCATGGAGTTGGCCTTTGGGAACCACAGCTATTCTTTCTCTGTCTACTCACAGTTACTAGGGTAATATATATATATATGTTTGTGTAGTCACTCTCAGCTGTACACATGGATTCTGGAGATTTGAACTTACCTGTGTAAAGGCCCCTTCAGACCCTCATGTTTGCACAGAAGTGCACGTAACAGCTGAGTCACTTCTCTTGTCTCATTTTCTCCTGTTTGTAAAGTTAGAAAATATCTATCTTTATTTATCTGAGTTGATATTTTCCCCTTTCCTTTTCTTGTTGGCTATTGAGCCTAGGCAGTTAATATTTTATTTCAGATGTTGCTTTATCACTTCTCAAATTCATAGTTGGCACCTGATTTTTTAAAACAGCTTCTATTTATCTGTGGAGAACTTTCTTTTGCTTTCATTTGGGGTAATTAACTTTAGTTCATGGAGCATCATGATAAGTGCTTGTCTTTGCTCTATAATTTCAGTATCCCAGTCAACTTGGGGTTGACATTTAAACTATCTTTTTTCTGCAAATTGACAGCTTTTCCAAACTGATTCTGAGTCAAGTGATTTTAGATTATGTTATGGATTTTTTTTTTTTTGATTTTCAGTTTTCAAGGTAGGGTTTCACTCTAGCTTAGGCTGACCTGGAATTCACTATGTAGTGTCAGGGTAGCCTTGAACTCATGGCCATCCTCTTACCTATGCCTCCCAAGTTTGAGATTAAAGGCATGTACCACCACACCTTCCCTGTTATGGATTTTTAATAGCATGTTTCAACATATTAAAATTTAGTATTCTGTGAACATCCTTTGAGAATTATTGAATTATTGTGTGTTTGATTTTTTTCTTGTTTTTTTATTGGTCAATGGATATGTTTGAGGGTAGATCAGATGTTTTATCTTTTGTGATAGTCCTTTAAATGTCAGCTCAAGTTAAATCTGTTATCCTCTTTGAATCCCTTTGTGCATGGCTACTTCAGGATTTGTTGAAGATTTAGGATTAGTAAATACTCTAGTTAAAATATAAATTACTAATATTTTTCAATTATCATTATGCATATATCATCTCATAAAATAGACAAGAAAAGTGTAATATTGCAAAGTACCCCACATCAAATTTTTAAAACAGTGAATTAATGTCTTATGATAAAAATCCATCTTAGTTTGTTGATGCTTTCAAAGCAAGCCTTTCTTTTTTTTTCAATCTATTTTGTAACTATGTGTGAAATATTTTGATACAATGAGGAGGAACATTGTCTAAACAATTACTTTTTCCTGTTAGTAAACTTTGTATGACTCTATTAGTCAGAATCTAAATTTGGACAAGCAATGGATGTAGCAGATATTCAATACTATGCTAGATTGATATAACCAATCTATACAGCAATATATTTCCTGGAATTGTTTTCAAGATAAATCATGCATTTTTCCATGAACAGTAGTTCTCATATACAAGACTAACCCCTGATTTTACAGGTCAAACATTCCTATCCTCTCATGTCATTAACACTGGTCAAAATCACAGATTGGATTAAATTCAACAACCATCTGGTGGAAAAATACAAGTTTAAAACATGATGTAAATGTCTAACATTAGCTATTGTATAGATTACTAAATGAAAATATTTTAATTTGCTAAATTAAATTAAGTAAATATACTTGGTAATGACCTATAAAAGAAATATAAATATGAGATACATGTAAGAATGTCAAAATTAGAAGGTACAATTTTTCAAGGGTATGTAAAATATTTAGAAAGATTGTTTAAATGCCCATAATCCTGTGAGAAACTTGAGTGAGAATTTTCCATTTTCATGACGCTGTTTTCTATACTTCAAACGAGTGTTTTTCTGTATCTTATGAAGTAATATTTTCCTCATAATATAAATGTAGATACATTTATAAAGTGTGACAAATTTATAAAATAAAATTAATACTAAAATGCCTGGTTAAAGATAAAATATTGACCACATATTCCAGCAGTAACTTGGGCTAATTGCCAGGAAAGTTTAAAATAAATGAAACAACATTGTGTGAAAAGGAGAGATCTGCCTGATGGGTTGCTTACAAGTAGTTTGGGAACATGGTGGCATTTGATGCTGTTTGAATTCCTGTTGTGAATATAAGGGAGAGACAGAGAAAGCATTTTATTTAGAAAGTTTAGGATAAGCTCTACCCCAGAAATTGAAAAGCTCATGCTTTATTTAAGATAGTACCAGTACAGAGTTGTTTCTTCTCCATGCTGTGGCAGTATATAAGAAAGAGATAGGCTTAGGTTTGGGTCTCTTTGTCACTCAAAATGTAGTTGATAACAACTAAAAAAGCTCACAGATGACATGGAAAAGAAAGGTTGAAGAAAATTTCTGGCATAACACTAACAGGAAGGTTCAGGAAAGAGGAAATTAATGAGTAGGCCAATATGAGTGTCACATGTGTTTTTTAGTGTGAAGAGAGGAAAACAGTCAATAAATAAAACTTAAGTTACAATAGCACAGAAGTAACCTTGGGAAGAAAGATAAAATAATATAGCAGGTTGTGAGAAGATGGTATTTTTTTTCACTGAGTACTCTCAGTTTGAGATGAAGAGGGGATACTCCTATAAGCCACAGTTGGCTCTGTTACCCAAAGAGAGTGAAGGCAATAGCTTAAGAATTCATTAAGAGCATATCAGAAGGAGCTTCCTTGGCACACCCATCACTAGAGAGGGCAAGTGTCAACTGATTTAGGAGCTACATCCATAAGAGATACTTGGATATTTCTCAAAGGAGTTTTGATTTCTGTACATTAGAAAACTCTTGCTCTATCACACTGAAAGAAGATTATGTGCATTTTAAAGTAATTTACTCTCTATCTCAAATAAATAGATAAATATATATTTTTTAATTAATATGATTGTCTTTTACTCCTCTCTTCAGGTAATTAAAAAAAAATTGTTTTAAGGAATATCTAGAGAGAATGTTAGAAGCCTAGAATCATAATGAGGGGAAATTATATATATATATCTACATGTTTATGTGTTTTTTGTTTGTTTGTTTTTTGAGGTAGGGTCTCACTCTAGCACAGGCTGACCTGGAACTCACTAGATAGTCTCAGGGTGGCCTTGAACTCAAAGGGATCCTCCTACCTCTGCCTCCCCAGTTCTCCACCATGCCTGCCCCTATATGTAATTTTTAGATTGATCCAAAAAAGTGTTGTAAGTTCAATAAATAAATACAATGACAAGAATGCTAGAAATAGGAGTACATAAAACCTCTAAAAGAATATCTAAAGAAATGATAATACAACTTGGTAAACATATTTACTTGAGAGAGATAGAGAGAGGGAGAGAAAGGGCGATAATGGGCATACCAGGACCTCCTGTCACTGTAAACAAACTCCAGATGCACGTACCACTTTGTGCATGGATAGTTGAGAATTGTACGTTGTCCATCAGGCTTTGTAAACAAGAATCTTTAGCTGCAGAGCCATCTCCCCAGCCCATAAGTATTGAGTAGAGAATCATAAAAATATTATCAGGGTTTTTGCATCAGATATATATATATATATATATATATATATATATATATATATGTGTGTGTGTGTGTGTGTGTGTGTGTGTGTGTGTGTGTGTGTTGTGTGTGTGTGTGTTTGTTTTCACATACAAATCATAGTTTAGTAAATGTTGAAATGTGCTTTTATATTTATAGTGTCTCCAAAATTAGATGTTTACTGGAATAACAAAATAAAAACAAATTTGGAAACCCAAATCTTTCCTTTGCAAATTTTTATGATGTTCTTTCTCCTTGTGGTGACAGAATGTCATGATTTATCTAGGCGTGGGACTTTCCTGTTAGTCCTGAGTAGTATTTAAATCTTTTTTTCAAGAGAAAACCTACAAAAATCTTTCTTTGGTGTATCATTAATGACTTCTCCTCTAGCTTATGTTTTCTTTTGAAACCTTTGAAACCTAAGATGCAGATGTTGAAATATCTAGTCTGACATCATCCATCTCTTTTTCTTTTGTAATGATTCTAAAATTATTCAAAGTTCACATATATCGTCAAACATGCATGCTAAGACAGCACACTCTGGTTTCAGAATCTTTGAGATAAATTGTCAATTCTCTCACTTTATAGCCCCAGGAACTAAGTATTACTTGCCCGCTCTGAGCAAATATTTTAAAAATAGAGAAATATTTACAGTTCTCTATTATTATGGAGATAAAATTTAATAATACTTACAAATTATACATACAAATAATATATGTAAATTATATATATATATATATGACTATACCTTATATTAAAACGCCTATCACATAAATTATTGCTATGTATGCAATGTTATTATTTTCAATGAATTTTCCTGAAATTTTGGGGATTTGATTTTCTTTAGCCAGGAGTGTCATTCATTTTTTTTTTGTGTGTGTGTGTGTGTGTGTGTGTGTGTGTGTATTCCATTCTGGGGATTGGTTCCTACCTTTTTTTCCCTCAATCCCCAGGTCTACTTCTATAATGAGATGCAATATATCACAATCTATGACAATCTGAGGAAAAACAAGTGTCTAGACCCCTTGATTTCTACAAATACAATGCTTAGGTTCTTCCCTTTCTAATCATTTCTCCCAAAGTCTCATTCAATAGTTTACCTTTCATATCTTCAGGGTTCAGATATTATTGTTTCTTTATATATTTGAACTCATTTTCTAATCTTCCAAAATTTACAGTATCTATTGGCTACTGATGCAATGTACTAAATGTGTTTTTAGAGCCACTGTGAATTTACTTTTATCAAGACATGTTTTCTTCTTATGTCATAGAAGTTGGGGCTAGAAGGAAGATGTAGACTTTTTTTTTTTTTTTTTTTTTTTTACAAAAAATGAGAGCATATGTACATTTATTCTGCATGAAATTGAAACTTGTTGTCACCTACAAAGTTCATGCTTGAGAACCACTCAGTTAAGGTGTTTGGAGAAATCTCATGATGTTTTACAATAAGTTTACAGTTGTGTTGAACCATATGAACCACATTCATAGCCACCTTGTTCAGCACATGCTCCATGGGACACAGGGTGAATATTCCACCTTATCTACTTTTCTGTTTCCTCTCCTCAAACTAGAAAAGTACAAGCTGGAACAATGGCAACACAGGGCCATCCTTGACAAAGCTAAGTATAAATCAAGTGAGTCTATTTGAGTTAGATAGTAAAAGAATTAAACTAGAAAACTACATTACACAAGAATATCTGAGAAATGTTTAAATATTTAAACAACACACTTCAAAATACTTAACGGTCACAAAGAAAACAAGGAATTTTTTTAAATGAAAGACAAGAAAATAAAACAAATCCAGCCAATCATGGTGGCACATGCCTTTAATCCCAGCACTCAGGAGGCCGAGGTAAGAGGAGCGCCTTGAATTCGAGGCCAGCCTAAGACTACAGGTCAGCCTGGACTAGAGTGAGACCCTACCTCGGAAAACCAAAAAAAAAAAAAAAAAAAAAAAAAAAAATCCAAATTACTGACTGATAACTAAGCCAGTGCTTAGGAGGAAAGGTATATTACCAAATGGATGTAATAGTAAAAAAGTAGCCTCAAATCAATTCTCTAAATATCTACCAGGAATCACAAGAAAACAAATATAATAGCAGAAAACAGAAAATAAAGGAAACCAACAAAAGGAAAGTTGTTACTTTGACAAAAGTTAAAAATGATGAATCTCTAGCAAGACTGAGAAAAAAAAGAAAATATAGATTATTGATATTAGAAATGATAAAAGGGACATTAATACTGATGTTACAGTCATGATGGGTGACCAAATGGTACTATGAATAACTCTATGGCATAAATGCAAAATATTAGGAGAAATGGATAAACTCTTTTAAAGTTAATTTTTAAGTTAGTATATTATCATCTCCCCTATGGTATTTCCCATCCTTCCTGTCTCTTCTTAAAAAAAAAAAAAAAAAAAAAAAACCAGGAAGGGCTCCAAAGGAAATAAGTCAAAACCATGTACAAAAAAATGAGCCCAGTCTCCAAGATCAAGCTCCCACAAATGTGGGCTAGGCCTACACATATAAAATTCTCTCTAAAATAACTATGGCCATCCCATCTATCTAGTACTAACTTCTCTCTCTGTTGGAGAATTTGCTTATCTTTTTCAGATGGACAATAAACCCAAAGGAAAGATCAGCCAATCACACCTCACCAGGGCCTGAGCTGAAACCATAATGTGGGGGAAGGACAAGAGTACAGTGTTCTTGGAGGCTGAAGGAGATAAACACAGAGAACATCCAACTCCTACTAAGCCAGATATCCTGAGACACAGAGGCTCCCAAAACCTCATCACTGAAGTAGAACTAAAATGACCCCATTGTGGCTCAGGGAAATTCACGGAAGAGGGGGCGGAAAGAGTTTCAGAGCCACAAGTTGGGGCATTATGCATAGAGACTTGGTCTATCCTCCATAAGTCTTGACTATCCCCACAATGGATGACCCACATTCCCCATTGATGAGGTTCCCTTTGGAAGGGGGAGGACACTCTCTTGTTTGAATGCAAACCTCTTTCAGGATTCAAGCAATTATACACATTCCCAAATTGCTCCCCTGGTTTATATATCTTATATTGGTTCATAAATTCTAACATGGACATTTGAAATTTATTATTATTAACCGCAGGTCAGTAGGCACTAGATGTTTCCTACCACTCTGAATTTTAGCTTATTTTCTCTCCTTTAATCTTGAAAAGAATATAAAAGACCACCTTTCTTTATATATTTAAATATTTTTAATGTATTTGAGAGTGAGACAAAGATAGAAAGTTGAGAAAGAGAGAAAGAGTATGATGTGCCAGGGCTTCTTGCCATAGCAAATGAACTCCAGATGCATGCACCACTTTGTGCCTCTGGCATTACGTGGGTTCTGGGGAATCAAACTCAGGCTTTTAGGCCTTACAAACAAGCACCTCCTTTAACCACTGAGCTATTTCTCTAGCTCCTATATTTAACAATATAAACATTTTCTAAATAATCAGTAATTATAACAATAGAATCATTTACTTTATTTTGCAGCTGTAATACTAATAAAAGCCAATTTCTATTTTTCTATTTTTGGCTTTGAAATGTACAAAAAAGGGAATTATCAAGTATAAGCTAATCGAATAAATAAAATTTTATTAAGCAAAATATATTTCTTGTTTTTGAGATTAACATGAATGTCAATATATTGTAATATATTATATGTATATAGTATATAATATAATGTATATATTCAAAATAGATAGAAAGTAGAAATCATTATGGGATATGAACTGTCCACATAATAGGAGAAGCCTATTGAATATATGCATAGTTTTATTTAACTAAATAAACTAAAGAAACTAAAGAAAATTGTGTAATTAATCTAATGCATCAATCCTTTAGTTGCCCTCAGAAAGGAAAGTGTAATGTATTATTTTGTTTATACTTTTATTTGTTTATGATCTTTATGTATTTATTTTAATACTTTTGTTTATTTGCAAGGGGTCATTAGCATGCTAATGCCTCCTTCCACTGCAAATGGACTTCAGATGCATGCATCACTTTATTCATTTGGCTATATATGGATATTGGGGAATCAAACTCAGGCTATCAGGTTTTTCAAACAAGTGCCTTTAATTGCTGAACCATCTCTCTAGTCATAATTTTTATTATTTAAAGTATTTGTATTTATTTATCTTTAGAGAGTGTAAGAGAGAGACAGAGAGAGAGAGAGTCTGAGTGAGTATGGGCCTTGCCACTGCAAATAGATTCCAGATGCATATGCCACCTTGTGCATCTGGCTTTAAATGGGTACCTGAGCCAGTAAACTTTGCAAGCAAGCACCTTCATCCACTGAGCCATCTCCCCAGCTCCTTTTAAAATTGAAAAATATAAAACTTAAGCTTAAATGTACAATATTTGGATTTCCTCACTGTTCTAAGTAAAAATAAAAATCAGACCATTAGTGTTAAAAATAAAATGTCTGCAGAATTAATTTGTGTAATTTTTTAATGTTAATACGTGCAAATTCATTTCATAATATTTATAGCAAACACAGTTGAGCATAGATACAAAGAGGGAAATGAGATTCCCAGATCAATTCCACACTATTGTATTGTTTGAGTTCATTTTGCATGCTTCCTTTGGGACTTTTCATGTTATGGGGTTCAGGGGAACTATGCTTTCAATATGCATGGAAATTTTCATGATGTAATCATTAGTAAATATAGCTCATGTGATTTATCATACTTAAGAATAAAACATTGGAAAATCAATTAATGAGTTTGTCTTATTTTGTTAAAACTTCTAAGTACTGATTGCTGAATTTTGAAGCAATTACATACCTGAACTAAGAGTGATAGAAGCCAAGCAAGGCTATTACTCTTTAAAAATTGCCATAATGAGCCAGGCATGGTGGCACACGCCTTTAATCCCAGCTCTGGGAAGGCAGAGGTAGGAGTTTTGCTGTGAGTTTGAGGCTATCCTGAAGCTACATAGTGAATTCCAGGTGAGCCTGAGCTACAGTGAGACCCTGACTCAAAAAACAAAACAAACAAAAAAAAATTGGCATAATGTGCTTGATAGGGTCAAAATATAATTGAATGAATTTAATCTCTAAATAACTTTTGGTGGCATATTCCTTGAAAATCAACCTACTTTATTTGTTAAAATATATTTTTTTAATAAGTGAACAGATATGAATATATCATCTTCCTTTCATATAAATTCTGGTTTATATATAATATGTATGATAAGAAACATATGCACTATCATAATCCAAAATATTAATATTAATCTCACAAGACAGAACATAGAAATGTTTACTTAAAGATTTCATTGAGAAAATGATTGAATGAGATGGTATAGGTGACATACTTTGAGGTAAAGGTAAGATTTATCACAACTTTAATTAATTTACTTAATTTTCCAAGAATTTGAAAGAATTAGAAATACTGAATGTTTTTACTCAAAAGATATTTTTGCTTCAGGCTAACTTCAACTTGTGAAACTTGGGTGATCTGAAACCTTAACTGAGCTGAAGCCCTCACTGTAAGGTGTATCCCAAACTGTTGAAGGAATGCTTTTTAGTTAAACCAACTAGTGGTTACCTAAAAAACTAAGGGAAGTGAAAGCATTCCCAACAGTCCTGTTTTCAGAGCCTAAACTGTTAACTTGTGTTTTAGCTGGCAGATCCTGTATTGCATTGTTCTCAGGGCACTAATGTCTGATTGTGTAACTGCTTTCCCTCTGGAACTTCTGTAAAAATAGATTCATATCTTTAAAAACTCTTTAAGGAAGTCAAGTTTTAAGTAAACAATATATTCACTGGTCTTGGGGCTAATTAAGAGTTTTTAAATATCAAAGAAACAAGAGAAACTAGGACTGAATTTTTAGTTATGACTTCTTTAAGCAAATCAAACAAATAGTACTGAAATCCTTTAAGATGTAAAATAACATGGCTAATTTTAAATTATCATCATGATAATGAGTTGGGATTTTATGCCCATTTCCTGGTTCTCTGTGTAAGTGCCTCTCACACTTTAAGCTTAGGAACAATGTGTGTGTGTGTGTGTATGTATATATATATATATATACACATACACATATACAAGTGAGATTTAAACACACACACATTCAAAAGATATTTTTGAAGAACATAAATATACATGATACATAGATAATGGCTCATTTCAGTTGAGAGTTAGCAATAGTTATCTTCTAAGCAATGTGTAAAGCTTGATTGAACAAAAGATAAAGTTAATACTCTTTAATAAGAACAGACTATTATAGATCAGTGAAACTGCAAAGCAGAATCATAAGACAAGGGGCAACCCACATTATCTAAATTAACATTTTTCCAGCATGAACAAGAAGGGCCACTGTAGGAAAGCAAGAGCTAAATAGTTTGGCCTGCATTTAGTCAACCTGAAGTAATTATTAATTTATGGTTGTCTGTGATTTTAATGAAAATGAAAGCTGTGAGGAAAGCATTGAAAGAGATAATGTGCCATGAAATTGAGTTTCATTTATTTAGGGGCCACCTTTTCCTTTTTTTGTTGTTGTTAAAGGGAAGAAAGTTAATGCAAGATGTCCACATTAAAATTTCACTAGGATTATGTAACCACTAAGTTAAATGGTCATGATTATATTTGAGGAGAGTTAATACAAAAGAAACTGAAGTCTGTATTTTTAAGGCCTACTGTCAAGGGCAACAATAAAAATAAACATCAATTGGGCAAAATTAAGATCAAAAGAGTGATTACTGTCTTTATTCATACAATGAATCCAGTGGGCATTTTGTCAGGTATTTCATTTTCACTGTCGTTTATGAACATGTCCTTTGATACTATTGTTGGAAAGAATGAATTTCAAGAAGGAGGGAGCCACAAGGAGCATGCCGAATCATCATAATGTACCCCCTTTTTTTTTTTATCTCAACAAAATGTTTCCCTTAATAGTGATAAGCTGTAGGAAATAAGTAGTTTCTAGTGTGGGAAAAGCAGTAGTTCATGCAGCTTCTCTCTAAAAAAGAGGAAGTTTGCTCCAGAATCATTTCTAAACCAGAAGTCAAGCAATCTAGATTCTTCTCACTAGTTAAAATAAAAGGAAGAGCTGGGTGCGGTGGCGCACACCTTTAATCCCAGTACTAGGAGGCAGAGGAAGGAGGATTGCCATGAGTTTGAGGACACCCTGAGACTACAGAGTGAATTCCAGGTCAGCCTGAGTCAGAGTGAGACCTTACCTTAAAAAGCAAAATAAATAAATAAATAAATAAAAAATATAATAAAACAAAGGGACGAACACTCAATGATATTTTTCCTCTTTCATAAAGTAAAAATTCATGTTTTGTTGAATTCTCATTGCTAGAAATAATTTAAAAAATAGGATGGAGAGATGACTCAGCATTTAACACCATTTGCTTCCCATGCCTGATGGCCCAGGTTTGATACTCTAGTACCCACAGTACCCACATAAAGCCAGATGCACAAAGTGACAAATGCATCTGGAGTTCATTTACAATGGCAAGATGCCCTGGCATTCCCATTCTCTGTCTCTATTTCTCTGCTTGCAAATGAATAATAAACAAAATAGTTAGAAAACAATAATATAATGTGGGCATGGTGGCACGTGGCTTTAATCCCAGCACTCAGGAGGCAGAGTTAGGAGGATCGCCATGAGTTGGAGTCCACCCTGAAACTACATAGAGAATTCCAGGTCATCCCGGGCTAGAGTGAAAAGAAAAAGATATATATGTGTGTGTGTGAGTGTTCGCACGTGTGCGTGCGCACGTGCTCATGCTTTTGTATTGCTGGTACCTTTACAAATATCATCTGACATTTTTGTTAACTTTGCTTTAGAAAAGCATTTGTCTATAAAATGGATGCTTAAAGCAAAACAACAGATTTTTCCTGAAAATATTATAAAGCCTATTTTTGACATTGCAGTGGAGTGTTGGAAACACAGAGTTAAGTAAGCATTATCGCTATGATGAAGAAACCTACATGCATATGTGAATGAGTCAACGCTTTTTGGGATGTTTCTGCAAGAGAGCAAAGTTCTAAGTGCAACTAAGAGTGGAGATGATTGTTTAAGGAGGTAAGATAGGATTCCTGTTGGTGTTGGTGGTTGAATTGCACCTTGCAGGTCAAAAGGTCTGTATCAACTGAGGAGGATTAGAGAAGGTAATGTTGAGCAGATGTTCACTGCTAAACCAGATCCAGGGAGCAATGCTTAGAAGAAATTGCCATGATATGCACAGTAGCGACTGAAACTCCGAGTTCAAGAAACTATTGTATGGCCAACATGTGCTGCCTGAGGTAGTCAAGCTTAAAGCCACAGGGTAATAATGGAAAGGTGAGTAAGGATGGGATAAAGTGAATCCCTTTGAGGAAGAAAAATAAATAATAGCATTTAATTTGGGTTGTGTTAAGAGTCCACTTTGGCATGCAAGACAAACAGTGTGGAAGCAAATGCAGGAAAGTAAGACAATGACAATCAGATTCCTCAGGTGGCCTGGGGAGTTGTCTATAGGAGCAGTGCCTGACACCTGCTTACTGATCTACTCCACAGAGGAAAGTTAGATTGTATTCACGTGCCTTTAGGAGTAAATTCCCCACATGTGTTATACATTTGAACAACACTTTACAGAGGAGTAATATTTAAACTCCTGCATTGAAAAACAGTATTCCAACTACTTCTGAAATTTCAGGTATTAAAATTTTCTGAGGACAGGGAGGAGGATAATGGAGTCAACACTATGAATGTAAAATCAGAATAATATAAATAAAAAATAAATTATATTACAAAAAATGTGTGATTTAATGACTTTCATCTCATAGAAAAAAATGTCATATATGATACAAGGTTAGAAGCATGTAAGAGCCTAGTGGGATGAAATGTGCTGTTTGCTGGCTTAGTTCAAAGAAAGGGGAAATAAATCCTGAATCACAATAATGATTTACAATAATGAATAGATTTTTTTAAATTCCTCCTGAGTTGATCTTAACTATAAAGTTTATTTATTAAAAAACCAAATTAAACAGATAAAGAAAAATTGAGAAACTCTGATAGTAACACGACAAAGCAAAATATGTTCCCACATTGTTGTTCTGTTTACTTTTTGTCTCCTTATCACCTCGTAACTTAGCATATTGCTGAAAAGGACAGCTCCCGATTTCCTGAACATATAGTGCCATCATAGATTTCTCTGCCTGTCAATTCTTCACTGGATGCTCTTTCTCCATCTGTTCTGTGACCTGGCAATGTTCCTATAAAGACCGTCTTTCCATCGCTTCCCTAACTAGTCACTGTCTGTCCTTTCCTCTTTCTACTAACATTACCTTGTCACTTTGTGCCCAGGTTAGTATTTTTCATGGCCCTTTGGGGTTTGAACCATATTTAACTCATTAAAATAGGCAACCAATAAATATTGAGTGAATGTTGAAAAATAAAGAAGCCAGGACCCTAAATGGAATGTGGAAACTCAAAACTTCTATTACCCTGATAACACTAGTGATTTGAAGGTTCAGAGTTCATCTAAAATAAACATTAAGCATTACCAGGGATAGGGGGAAGGCTCAGTGGGTAAACGGACTGCTGTTCAAGCATGAGGTCCTGAGTTTTCATCCCCAGCAATGTAAACGCCAGGCATTGTCATGTGCACCTGTAATACCAATGATGGTAAAGCAGAGGCAGGACATCCTTATAACTTGGTGACTTGATGATTAGCCAGTGGCGCCAAACCAATGAACTCTCAGTTCAGTGAGATACCTTGTTGAAAGACAGAGAGACAGAGAGAGAAAGAGAGAGAAAGTGAGGAAGGCAACTAATTTCAGCCCCTGGCATTCATTGCAATATACCCCCACAAAGGTATCAACATGCAAACACATACAAACACCAAACATGCATAAATATGCAACAGAAAAGAATTACCATCATTCCCATAAAAAGTGCATGAAGACTGACTAAATTGCCTATCTATGAAGGCATCATAGGCTAGGAAAGGCAAATAATTCTAAGAAGAATCCATTCAGCAAAATATCCTATGTCCATTGTTCTCTCTATTATGTCATTATGATTTTGAAAGCAATAGGAAACTAAAACTTTTCAAAGAAAATAG
Organism: Orientallactaga sibirica; assembly: GCA_036365145.1. Lineage (NCBI taxonomy): Eukaryota > Metazoa > Chordata > Mammalia > Rodentia > Dipodidae > Orientallactaga > Orientallactaga sibirica. Next base: position 12,085,960 of record JAEOAD010000024.1, on the reverse strand, counting down.
TGACTAAAAATATTATTAAAGATAATTTAAAACATTTATTGGAAAAGTATAAAATTGGTTTTTAATAATGCCACACATTCTATTCAAAATATTTTCTTAGTGTGTAGAAATGAGTCTGTGTTATTATAACTTCAATGGCTGATATCTTAATACAATTTTAATTTTTATATTCACACAATGATGAATGGGAATTTCTTATACTATTAGCTATTTGGACCCAAGAGAAGATCTTTTTCATATTCTTGAGTTAAAGTGCAGAAATTTGATGTATCTGCAGAGACCAGAAAAAAAAAATGTAGTTCACAGCAATAATTTTGTTTTTCATCTCTCTACTCCATTATGAATACTTTCAAATGAATTTTCCCTCTGGATTTTCCTACCTGCTAGAGTTCAAACACCTCTTTAAGCAAAGTGGCAATAAAAGGCTTTAATAAGTGCAAGCCTTGCTGAGTGAGGAATCATTAGTGTAGATGTGCAGGAAAACATGCTTTCTTATTTGAGAGAAAGTGTTAGGAAAGCAGAGTGTGGAAATAAGAGTCATCAAAATGCAAATATAATAAGCTATTTAAATAAACAAATTTCATGTTAATTTTGTGGAATCCATCCTCTTCTCACATGCTCCCCTCCAAGTAATATTTTCATTTCTTTTCTTTTCCAATCTAAAAGTTGTTTGCTTTACCTTGTTGGAGTGCTTCCTTCCACCTTACCAAGGTTCATATGTGAATAAAATGCAGTTTGAACCCCTAAAGGTGAGAATTTCCCATTTCTTCTATAGATCACTATTTAAGAGGGATGTGGAACCACTGCCATTGTCATTAGTAGCACATTTTTATCTTAAAGATTCCTCCAGGAAAAAAAAATAGTGCTTTCAAAGCAGAGGAATTAACTAAGAAAATTAATTTTACTAGCTACCAAAGTCAATGGGCTGAGAGATATAAGTGAAAGAATAGCTCTAAGTCCTTCTGGATACAATGAAACTAAGGAAATTTCCTTGGTTGAATTACTAGCTTTCTTGCTTGATAGTAATAATCAGTTAAGTATAATTTTATATAATGTTTAGATGCCTTGAGAATGGTGCTGAAGTCATAATCTGCAAAGGTGGCTACATAAATTCATTTGGAAAGTCTTCTTTTTATAAGAACTTACTGAAAATACATATTAAGGGATTTTGATATTGGTTGAAAACCATCTTAATACCCAAATAAAGAGATATCATTCATCACATCAATGCAAAAGACTGAGAGACCTGAAAGTAAACAGTGGTGTTGGAAACAGATTAGATATTTCATATTTTTCAACTGAGTTACAAATGTCCTGAGTCCATGAGTGGTGAAATTGATGAAATTAAGTACCAATAGAATGTATACACTTTAAAAAGAATGTATGCATAAAACTTATAAATATATAAAAAAAGGTTAGGAGCTAATTTATAATCTCTTATCACTCAATTTATAACTCGCATTACAATTCAGTTTTTGTAGTATATAATGTTAAAAGAGTACATATTTAGATAGTATGGTCTGTCAGGGACCTAATTTTCAACATTCATGATTTTTATGACATATATATATATATATATATATATATATATATATATATATATATATATAAAATTACCCCTCTCCATTATAGAGGTAAAATTTATGATTTTGTTTCTCTTAATTTTCCTCTTGCATGAATAATGCATATTAAAAGTTCAACATGTATTTTTCAAAAGTGACTAGACTATGGAGTAGGATTGCATAAATGCAATCTAACAACTTTTTTTTTTTTTTTTTTAGAAAACTGGAATTGCATCTCCTGCATTGTAGTCTGGTGCCGCCATTTGTATGTGTATATTATTTCTAATTATAACTATCATCTCTTGCATACTATGAATGTTTCTGATATAGTGAATAGTACTTGTGACTCTCAGAGCAATGCTTTTTTGTTTCATTGATATCAGGGCACTTTACAAGCATGTGTGATGTCATAAAATTATTGAATGAAATTTGGATGTATACCTATATGGCCTGACATGAAATCTAGTTCTTAACAGAAGTTCTATATCTATTTCTATTTAAAAAAGAACAAATTTAAGAACAATAACATTGTAGCATTTCTGTTGTTAAATAGTTAAGCAGAAATGAAAGTATAGAGTAACAAAAATGATCAAGACACATTAGTGAATGTATCTCCTATGAATTGAACTGAGCATTAAACATGGGTGTGAAACACAGTGGTTTTAAAGTTAGGTCTCTTATTTTTTCTTTAATAAAATAAACCCAGAAGTAGAAAATCCAAGACTTATATCGAAGCTGATGCAGATGAATTTCATGATTATTCTAAGCTTTTCAGGCTTTTCACTTCATTATACTAGCAGCCTAGATTTCATACTAAATCTGTGACTCTAAGAGGCTAGGGAAGTCTAAGCAATTGAATTAATATTTCAAAGCAAGAAGAAAGATTAAAAACAAAAAAGGAAATATACAGGCTAAAGCCTCATGCTAATTGAATCAGATCCTTTAATAAGAAATCACTTTGGAAGATTCTACCGAATCCCAGGAGCAAGAAGTTAGTCGTATGACCACTGCTATCTGTAATCATTGATGGCACATGAAGGTTTTTTCTTTCTTTCTTTCTTTCTTTTTTTCAGAACAGTACATTGCTCCTCATTCCTCATAATAACCAAAGTGTGTTGAGAAAAAAGAAAGGGTGAATGTTCATTCAATCAGTGTCCAAGGGACTCAACAGGCTTCCTTCAATGACTAAATTAAAAAAAAAAATATTTTAGAAATTTTGTGTAATTGTGTATGCACGCATATGTTTATTAGTATATTTTGTCCCTTTTTTTATCATATATGGACACAATAGTAAATGATTTTTTAAATTATTTATTTATTAGAAAGAAAGAAAGTGGTAGAGAGAGAGAGAGACAGAGAGAGAGAGTGGGAGAGAGAGAATGGGCACACCAGGGCCTCTAGCCACTGCAAATGAACTCCTGATGCATGAACCACCTTGTGTATCTGTCTTATATGGATACTGGAGAATCAAACCTAGGTCCTTAGGCTTCACAGGCAAGTTAACCACTAAGTTATTTCTCCAGCACAGTAAAAGAATTTTTGTATGTCAATATAAAATAAGAATTATGGTGGAATCCCTTCTCTAATTTAAAAAAAAAATAATAATGTAGGTCAGATTTAGTGGTTCACTCCTATAATCCCAGAACATGGAGGCAAACTAAGGAGGATTGGGCGTTCAAGGACAGATTGTGCTACATGAGACTCTTTTTCAAATAGACAAAGAGAGGGAGAGCAAATAAGTTGTGAGGGCTATACTTTGTCTTGACAAACAAAATTTTACTCAAAAGTAACCAGTTAAAACACAACCTTATTCTGTCTGAGATGTCAGGAGATTTTAAGTAGGTCAGTGCCAACCAAAAGTAGTGTGTATAAGTGTATAAAGATACAATAACTTTCATATTATACTGAAAAATGATTGCTAATTTCCTGAGGGAACACTAAACTTCTGATAGAATAAACATACTCAATTTATAAGGAAATCATTCTGCTTCTAATTAATAAAATTAACACTGTCATTTTGCCAATGAACAAAAAACTAGCCATTTTATGTCATTTTGGGTTCTTTGCATTTAAAAGAACTTACCTCTGCGTTACTTAAGCCCACAGAAGTATTTAGAGACTATTGTAAACTGTGAAAGTAGAGGAAGAAGATTCCTCATGTCCTGAAATTAGGGCAGCATATACAGGCCCCAAGTTCACAGAAGGGCCACCATAGGGGTAGTTTTTAAAGAATAAGCCTGTCCTAAATTCTCCAGTCATATTATCCCATAGAGATTGCCCAGTTCCAGGCCGAGAGATGCCAGTTGAAGATCCTTTCTCTGTGGGGGCGGGGGGTTGAACTGGAAGAAGGAGCTGACTGCAAGCAAACTCAGAAACTTTCTCCCAATATCTCCACTGTTTCTGCCTGACGAGGTAAGTCCACTTCACACTCAGGCTATGTGCTGGAGATTTTGTCCATTCTCAAGCTCACATACTAAGTTTCAGGGACTCAACAACATGACTCTCAGGAATCCTCCAAACAATAATACTTAGGTCCATATTGGTGGGGGGGAAGCACGTTGTCCTTACAGCTTCCTTGATGTTGACATTCCAGGTGCTGTGGAAAACTTTTATTTGTTTGATTGTGAATCAAGATGAAGGTCACATTTTTATGACCATTGATGTCACCCTGTTTTCCACCTCATTCCTTTGTGAAATTTTCATGTAAGGTGGCCAGAAATGAAGTGTGCTTCCCTTTGTTTTCCTCCGGGATCCGATGGCATTCTCACACCACCGCGGTTGCAGAGGAGCCAAATGACTTTTTCCTACTGTTAATCTGGCACCAGGAACTATTCCATCTCTACAAAAGCAATTGCAATCTAAATTGCTTTTTGATCCAGAGATACATTTATTTTCCTGTTTTCTTTTTGCTATTGTTTTAGTTTCTTTCCAAATAGACACATGTAATATAGATTTTAAAATTCATCTCTGTAGAGCAGGGAGACAAATATGTCTTTTTATATATACTGGGTTATCATTTACATTTACAAATCAATTTCTTTATTTAAAATTTCTATTTTACTGAGAATGGATGGGCAGAAACTAACAATATAACCAATAGCAATAGTGTCCAACATTGTGCCTTTCAATTTTAATGTAATTTTTACTTTATGTCAATACATGGAAACTGAGGTTTTAAAGAACAATCTTTCTTTTGACATCTGCTTCAGAAAGTGTTTTTCACACAAGAAAATTTCATGCTGTCACAGTCTAGTCTAACAAACATGAAAATCAAAGGAAAGCTAAAGTAATTTCAATGACTTAGAAGTAGAGAGGAAGAGGATGGCTCCTAGATTCTGGACATGTTACACAACCAGTGCTTGCTAAGAGTTTCATCTACTGAGATGTATGAAAGGTATTCATAACTAAAGACACAGATGACACTTTATCAGCACTTCTATTTATTAATACTGTTGATATTGTACAGTTTATTTTGCTGAAGATGCTTCACTCATATGATTGATAGACAGCCTCCCAGGATGACTGGTATATTTGTCTTAACTATCAAGAAACAAACTATCAGGAAAATGAGCTGGAAAGAAAACAAACAAACAAACAAACAACAACAACAACGATTTCTGTGAATTTATTTTTGTAATCTTTCTTTACTAGTGGCTATACTTCAAATCACGGAGACACAATGTCTGTTGTATATATGTCTGAAAATAAGCACACATTACTTTCCTGATATAGAAATGATGATTGTAGAATCTAAGGCTAAACTCATAACAAATGACATAAGATGGTTCACAATTTGAGTGAGATAATAATCCCAAATATTTTCTCAGATATTTTCATCAACAGTAGTTAAAAGCTAAGTACTGAATACTTACTTTCACAAACAGTCTATGTATAAGAATTGTAATGTACAATAAAATGGTACGTATATACATAACCTTCCTTTATATTGGTATAAAAGCAAGGTTACTTCATAAAGTCATTGGATCTGCTCTTGAGCTCAGAAAAGAGGCCAAGCTGCAGAGGAAATATTTGGGTGTTAGACTATGCTCTGGACTATTTGAGTGAAAACTATCTGAAAGGAGGCATGAGTGGAGTGATAAACATGTTTAAGAGGCACTGAAAAGAGTCATTGTCCTTTCTCAGGCTCAGGCTCTTGTCAGAAGGAAAATGTTAGAAGTAAAATCAGACCAGTTTCCCACAGTGGACAAGTTTCTTTTCTGTCACCTTCTTAGTCATTTTTCCTAAGATTTGGGGTAGACTGTTGTCAGTTTCAGAATTTGCAGTGAAAACACAAGAATCTGGGATGTGCCTGTTATGTTTAAGGTCGGAGTGAAATGTCCAGCTTAGGGTCTCCCAAGCCATATTTTACTTTTGTCAGGAGTGGCGCAGGGCCTTGTGAGCATGTGGAAAACGGTGTCAACAGAGAAGCTCCCAGTGCCGATTAATTCAGTGCCCAGCTGGGGCTGGGACGAAAAGCCCATTCTAGGGAATGAAGAATGGCCGATCAAGGGTGGAGCTGCCCGCCTCCCTCTCCACAATGTACTAATCCTCAATTTGGCACTGCTGTAAAAGAAAAGAAATCTAAATTGAGGCCAGCTGATTTCTTACTGAATCAGCCAGCTGGACGTGGAGCCAATTTCCGCAGCTTCCACGCTGTGGTAGCCAAGAAATATTTTAATTGAAAGAACGCTATGTTGACAAATACCAAAGACAAACTATTTATAACTTTTTACCAATATTTATGGAATTCCCTGATTTAATAACATTTCCCTTTAAGCTCATTTGCAGAATAGGATAAAGAAAAGGTCAGGCTAGAACCAAACCTAAATGATGTGGAGGAAAATAAAATCAGAGGAAAGGGAAGGAAAGAATCAGATAATATTACCCACAAATCAACAGACAAATATAAATGAGGCAAATTATATAAATATACTCAACAAAAGTAATTTCAAATCGCAAGGTAAAGTTATGTTTCTTAAAGTCTTACAATTTAAAAGTGACTTATAAAATCAATGATAATATGTTGTTAGCATTTAATTTTAAGCATTGTGTCTAAATATGCATATTAGGTGGACATTTATTATGCTAGCCACTCTGAATGTTTTCTTTTTTTTTCCTTTTTAAAATGAAACAAATTTAAAATGATCTTTAAACTCAAATAAAATGCAACACAGATATTTCCCCTTAACATTAGTATAGTAATTAAAAACATCAACCTTGATTACAAAAAAAAAAAAATCATTTTTAAACTATATACTCTTTTAAAAATTGTGACATATTACTGACCTTGCATCATAATTAAAACTATTGGTGTTTTTTGCAGTTATTGTCATATCAATAAACATTAATTTTTAGAAAGCAATATTTTATGTTTTATGCAAATTTTTATGTTTCTCTAACTTAGCTTTTCACAATAGTGTGATTTTTAATAAGGAAGGATATCATCAGAAGTTACTGCGACTTGGCCAAAGAGAAGTGATGAATTGGGGAGCAAAAGTGGTCTGTCATATGTTTCTTTCCATGTAGCAGTTATAGTAAAGCTCAAAATTGATGACTTATATAGTTTTATTACTTGGAAATTATAAATATAATGAGTTGACTACATTTGATGTTGGGAAGATATTGCAGTTAAATGGAACTTCTTTGGAAGAGCTGCTAGTGCCGTTGTTTTTCCTTTACTGTTACTAGTGGTGATGGGGAATGACCTACCACATGTGCCAATGCCTGTAGTTGTCGTGAGCTATGAGGCAGCTCTCCCTAGTGGACACTGCTATAACACTGCTTAACCCATGCTTCCAAAATCAAGCATCTGCATGTACTTTCTGCCTATGGACACAGATAAATAAATGTCCAGATGTTGAGTATACTATGCATTCATTTTAAGAATCTCACATGATAAATAATTTAAGGTGACCATGATGCAGGATTTTGGGGTTCAGGAGAGGTCCCCAAATGTATGAACCCCAGGTTTGGGATTCTGTCCTACTTTTAACAAGGAATTGATAAAGGCAAAACAAATAAGGATAAATTATGAATTATGAATTGAGTTTAGTTAAGGGAGAAATCACAAAGTGTGGGGTTTAGGAAGCACTCTCATGTGGAAACATTGAGTAGTCTATAAGTTTTTTTTTTTTTTTTTTTTTTAAGAGGAATTGGAGTTTGGAGGGAAATGGAGTAGAGTTGTAAGCATGTGGACTTAACAAAAATTGAGGCTTTTAAAGAGAAATTAAAGTGCTGGCATGTGAAAAGTAAAATCTAGGAGCTTGTGTAGGAAAACTTGAGAAGACCCTGCACATGGTAGATTCAGAAACAAGAGGAAAACCGTGCATGTAATCAAAGACAGAAGTTACCCCAAACTATAAAGCAGAGACAAACAGAAAAGCCATCCAAACCAGGAAACAGTCTTGTATTTCACACCCCACCCCCCGCAACCCCACCCAGCCAGGCTGAGTGAGTGGGGGGCTGGACTCACATTGTGGCCCTAGGAAAGACAGTTAGGCAAGCCAAACAGAAAAGCAGAAATGAGCAAGGTGTTGTTGCAGAGTTAAGGAAGTAAGAAGACAGAAGCCTTTATAAGGAAGAGGAAGACACCACTGGTCAGTGAATTTAGAGGGCAGATCCATGGGTCGGCCCATCAGGGCCGTCTGTCTAGGTAGTTGCTAGACTGGGCAGCAAGGGGCCCTTTAGATCAGTCTCCATCAGACAGCAGAGTTCCTTTTTTAAAATTTATTTATTTATTTATTTATTTATTTATTTGAGAGAGAGGAAGAAGCGGAGAGAAAGATAGAATGGGTGTGCCAGGGACTACAGCCGCTGCAAACGAACTCCAGATGCGTGCACCTCCTTGTGCATCTGGCTAACGTGGGTCCTGGGGAATCAAACCTGGGTCCTTAGGCTTTGCCTTAACCGCTAAGCCATTTTCCCAGCCCCAGGAGTTCCATTTTTGGGGTGGCATCTCCTGGTTCTCTTTGAGCCTCAATACCTGAGACTGTCTAAAAAAAGCTAGCTTTCTCCTATTCTTCTTCAACAATATTCAAGATTCTATGTTACATATAACTCAAAATAAGGTAGTATTTTTGAGCATGGAGAGATGGTTAAAGATTGGTTAAAGGTACTTGCTTACAAAACCTGATAGCCCAGGTTTGATTCCCCAGTACCTATGTAAAGTCAGATGCACAAAGTGGCACGTGTGTCTGGAATTTGTTTGCAGTGGCAGGAGGCCCTATTGTGCCCTTTCTCTCTGTTCTTATTTCTTATAAATAAGTAAGCAATAACAATATTAAAAGAAACAAACAAAAATAAAAGATAAAGTAAGTATGTGACAAGAAAGAGAAATATTTTACATTGATAAGGAGGAGATAACAGGAATATTTTTGACTCCAGTATAAATTAAAAATATATTTTTGTCTGTGAACTGTTTAGTATTATTTAATCATAGGGGAAAATGTCTGTCACCGAACTTCATAAGTGATCATATTGGAGAAATAGATGCATCTCATTACTCACTTTCCATTTTTATGAAAGTTTCAGCCACATGTGCAATGAAGCATTTATAGGCTTACACCCTCTTTGGAAAAAAAAAAAAAAAAAAAAAAAAAGACACTTTGCATTTAAATTGCCCTCCTATCCTGAGATCAGCTCCAAGAAGGGGAATGTAAACACAAAAGTATCTAGAGGTTATTCAAACATTGAGAATAGGGCTGTAGAGATGGCTTAGTGGTTAAGGTGCCTGCCTCCTAAGCCTAAGAACACTGGTTCCAATCTCCAGCGGTTCCAATCTCCAGGTCCCACGTTTAGCCAGATGCAAAGTGACGCAAGGGCGCAATGCCGCACTTGACCATAAGGGGGTGCACGCATCTGGATTTCGTTCGCAGCAGATGAGACACTGCTGGCGCACCCATCTCTGTCTTCCTCTCTCTCTCTCTCTCTCTCTCTGTGTGTGTGTGTCTCTCTCTCCAAAAAAAATAAATTTGGAATAATACTGAATGTACTTGAAACAGCAAATTATATTCAATGTGTGATAATAACTTTGTGCTTATCAACTTATTTTTGGCAACATGAGGTTGTAGATAACAATGAAAGAAGTGTCTATATGGTACTTGAAGCAAACTGTTGGACTTCTTTGTGGGAGTACATTTAGTCAGGGAGGAGGGCACCTAGAGTTGTCATTTAATATATCAGAAGAGAGTCACAAAAAAACAGAATTATTTTGTGTTCAACATAAGTGCCTCCCCCACCTGTTTGGCATCCAAGAAGTGCCTTGACCTTCCTTCTGCCAAGACATAGTGAAAGCAATTATCTAGATATGTTTCCATGGCAAGGGGAATAGAGGTGGTACTAATGTTGCTCTGAGGATGTAAACAGATCCACCAGTTGCTGACAGTATCTGACAGTGTTCAGTTGGAAGCTCTTCTTTATTGGCTGCTTTCCTACCGAACTACATCAATGAATATGTACTATATAATGATAAGAAAAAAAAATAGATTTCCAAAGTAGCTTCCATTTCTGTACGTTTGGTGGCCAATTTTGCTTAAACAATACACAGGAATGGCAAGAAACATTGAAGATGCTGCCTCTCATCCCTCCTCTTAGTATATCAAGAAAAACAAATGTTGATGTTCTCACTTATGTGTGGAAATTAACAAGTTGAGTTTATGCATTTAGGAAGACAGATAAAGGTTCAGAGAGCTGGGAAAGGCTCCGAGGGAGGGTGGCATGGGAAGGACGATAGTTAAGTGGGTACAGGGGTGCAGCTGCATAGGAGGAAAAACTTATAATGCTTTATAGAACAGAAGTGATATGGCAGTTTGGGGTGTCTTTGAGAGCACCAGAGGTTTTCTCAGTTCTTGATGGTATAAAATCCAGAAATTAGGGTACTGAACTGTCAGTCACACAAAATATCCAATAAGTCAGTGGCCTTCAGGCTTTTGTCTTATGAATTTAAAGAATTAGACCTGGGCATGGTCACGCATGCCTTTAATCCCATCACACAGGAGGAAGAGGTTCAAGGCCACCCTGAGACTACATAGTTAATTCCAGATCAGCATAGCCCAGAGTGAGAACCTACCATTAGAAGAAGAAGAGGAGGAGGAGGAGGAGGAGGAGGAGGAAGAGGAGGAGGAGGAGGAAGAAGATTTGAAATCCACAGAGTAGAGGGTAAATTTAGATAGATTTTATTATAGGAATAATAGAGCTTAAAATACTTTAAAGAAGTAATGAATAAACAACACAGAGAACCCTTGCCCAACAGAAGATAGGAGCCAAGGAGCCAAGTTCCTGGAAATGAGAAGGCCCACATAGAGATGCACACTGGGGTCTGTTGTAGGTTCTGGATGGAGCTGGAACTGACCATCCCTGATGCCAAGTTTCTCACAATTCTGTGTATGGAATCAGGTTTAATTCTTGCACAAATCCTGGAAGGGGAACTCATTTCTAGGGAGGAATTCAGGTGGAGTTAGGGAAAGTAACCTTTAGGTAGTAAGAGATAAGGAGAAGTCAGATCCTTCTCTGACCTCTAGCAAAGTAGAGACTTCAAGGACAGGCTAGAAGTCAGAAAAGGCCTCTACCTTCTATTGAACCTGCCTCAAAAGGCAAGGAGACTTAACAACAACTAATTGTATATTTCAAAATACCTAATAGAGAAGATTTTGAAGGTTCCCACCACAAGGAAATGCTCATATTTGAGATAATAAATAGGTCAGTTACCACAATCTGTCCTTCTGAGCATTGCACATTGTATACTTATATAGAAATTTCACACTGGCTACAGAAACATGTACAATTATGTGTCGATTAGAAATGTAAAACAATATATTTTTAAGCTACCAGGTAGAATAATATCCATACTGCAAAATAATGCTTATTTCTGCATTTAAAAATCTCAGGATACTGAGTTTATAATGAATTACACAATATAAAATACAGATGAAAAGAAAGGTGAAGTAAAGATTTCAAAAGGAAGAAGCTGTGGTTCTCACTCCCTTGCAGAGGGCTCACTGAGACTTGAGGCTTTCATGGATTTCTGAGATTACAATCTTATGCAGGCAAGCCAGATGGTATATCTGAGGAGTTACACTGGCATAACTAAGGTGACTTCCATGCTGGCACTGCTTAAAATATGAGTTTTAAAAAATTCCTCATTTAATTATATGAGCTGAAGCAAAATTCTATAAAAGAGCTGTGTAAATATGGAATATAGACTTTGAAATACATAGTGCACTACTCAGTCACATTAGTCAAATGGTGACTACTGTCCCTGTGAACTGTGAAGGTGCCTCTCAGTTCAGAAACCATACTGACATCCACAAATAAGGTATGACCCGGGTGGATGTGTGTGCATAAGCAGCTTGACTTCCTCATTTTCACTGTGTTTACTTAGCATGGTGTTTGAAATGTTAGCATGTGATATTTATGTTCAATTTCCTCATCAGTGTGTATTTAATTTGAATGGTTTTTGATATCAGATGTGATGCAGTATGTAACTTTGTTCTGTGTTAATTTATATGCAGACCAGTAATTATCTATGTTGCTATTGTCTGGAAATTTAGGATTGTTCAATATTTTCTAGGCCTTATGTATATTGGCTACCTGTATGCTTTCCCCAATATTTAAAGAAATTATTGATTTTTTTTATAAAAGTTGCACACATAGATCCCCTCTCCCTCACCCCAGTTCTGCTTAGGGTCTTCAGTGGGGCTATTGGTATTTATTGTGGAGGCCAAGAGGCCTCAGTCAGTCTCTGCAGGGATGGGGAAAACATGGTGTCTCAGGCTATCCCTGCCCACCCTGAGGCTCTTACAGTCTTTCCACCCACTCTTCTGTGGTGCTCCCTGAACCTTGGTGGGCAAGATAGAGATCTGATTTAGTGTTGCTTTCTCTGTACACTCTGGATCTCTGTTTGTATGAAGTTTGAGTGACCACAGTGTCTGTTGCTATTTCCCTGAAACTGGTTTTCAGACTAGCCATGAGAGCAGCATTTGTGTGACCACTTCACATGTAATGACTTCTAGGATCTGGCAGATGAGGTGGAGTTGACCCATCTCCTGGTAGACAATAGGCGCTCTCTTCTTGATGTATCCTTCCTCTCACTAGTATTGTCCTCCATTTGGAAAATAGACCACATTTTCCAAGCACAAGTGAGAATAGTTTGAATAAAAGCGATAAGCCTCCACTGCTCTGTAACTAAGAAGAATGAATATTCACGTCAATATATCTTCCTAATGACTAGGCACATCACTAGCTTTTTAAAGCATTTGACACAATTACAAATATAGGATTATAGCATTATTGAAGTGTAGCTATTCACTTATAACTGAAGTACTAGAGGAGATGGTAGATAGGTAGGAAGAAGGGGCCCTTGTTAGATGACTGACATTCTAACCCCAGGTGGCAAAGAAGGCAATCCTACTTCCTTCTTCTTCCTGGCCTCAAGGTGGGCCAACTAGTGCTTTCACTTTCATTTAGCTGATCAGTCATAGACACTGATAGGTGGGATTCCCTCTGATAAAAGTTCACCTCCCTCTACGGCTGGTGGATTTTCCAGCTCGAGGTTCCAGTCCACCCAGAGGAACCTGTTTTTTCTGTCTTCTTTATACCTCACTTTGATATAAACTTCATTCATTTAAACACTTTCTTGCCTCTTCAGTCTTGAATTGACAGGAAAAATGAGCCCAACGCCTCCAGACAGTATGAACATTTAAACTCTCCATACTTCAGTGTTTTTTCACTCATTATTTTGAGCCCAGTGGATAGAAGCCAAGGCCCTTGTGGATGCATGATAAACACTCTGCCACTACTAACTTACAGCTTCATATTTGATTTTTGTTTCATTTTTGTAATTTAGAGATAGGGTCTCACTATGTAGCCCAGTCTGACCTCAAACTTGCCATCCTCCTGCCTTATCTTGGATCATCTTTGTTTTAATAATTTGTCTGCTTTTCCTAGATAGTCATTTTCTGTGAATAGCAAATGTTATAATGAAATTGACCAATATATCATCTTCCTTCAGGAGGGTTACATTCACTTATGATGGCTATATACTTCTGTTCATGATTCAGAGAAATTAGTTTTTAAAAATGTTTATTTTTGTCTTAAAAAGTACTGCTCATGAAAATGGAAACATTATAATATTTAGTGCTATAGTCATGATGTATGCCCAATTATGCATCCTGAATATCTTGGCAGTAGAGCCAAAATCCTTTTGGCTCACAGGGAAGCAAATATTGCTCTCAAAAGCCAGCGATATTATAACCTACGGTATTATACTTTAACTCCCATGAAAAACATTGCATGTTGCTTTCTCAATCAACTATATCTTTTCTCACCATGTTTTTAGAGTTTAGCATTTTAGGACAAAAGGCCAGCTCTAGTAACCCTAAGCTAGTTTGGGTGAGTAATGATGACAAGCAGAGAAAGGAGATTTATTCAATGTGGTTACATTAGAACAGCAACAGATAAAGGTGATTTCAGGTCAGTTTTTGGTGTACTGATAGAAGTTTTAAATTTAATTAAAGAAAGCATTGGGATAGGAGAAAAGGAATATGCATAATAAAGCAGTCCTGGTCAAGGTGTGTTCCTGCCCATCCTTACCTCAGCTCCAGTCTGCAAGGTGGACTGAAGTCCTTCTAGCTGGAGCTAACAAGAGCTTGTGCAGAAATGATCACTTCTGCTCCAGCTTCCATTACTCCTTCATGGGATGATCACACTCCTTTAGGGAAGCAGGGGCAGAGGTTCTGCCCTGAGAGGATTCTCTTTTCCTGAAATCCCAGGTGATTGCAGGTTTAGGAAAATGACATTATCTCTGTGTCCCCAGACTTCAAGAAAGAAGATCTAGAGACAAGCGAGGAAGACCTAGTCAAGTGGGACTGTGAGCCAAAGTAAAAGAGACAGGCAGAATGAAAGCCTTTATTCTGCTTTATTTACCTTGTGGGTCTAGGTGAGGAGTAAATGCTCTATAGCCAATCAGTACATTTCAGTAGTATATCCCTATGTGCTGTATCATGACAAATCCTCATATGTATCCATAATACTTGTCATTGCTCAATGATTGGAGAAAAAATGCATTTAGCTAACGATGTAAGCAATTGCTCTTTTCAGATGTGAAAATTAAATTTCTTCTCATGTCACCCACAGGTAATAGTTTTTCCTATTGCATATATATTTTAAATATCTTGAAGTTTTTCTATATCATTATGGGAAAATTTTAAGAAAGAAAGAAAATGTAAAAAGCTCCTTCAATTATGGCAATTTTATAAGAATGACTTTGTTTTGACTATTACTAATACTGGCCCTTTAAAGGCCAATAACACATAATCAGCCATTCTTTGACCATTCAAACAGAAATCTAAGGATGTTTTACAGTTGAATAGTTGCATTGCAATGTGAAATGGGGTGTATCAACAGAAATAACCCTTTTCATTTTACCTAATCCCAGGAAATAAAAGCTTTAGCTAATAATAACCCATCCATACATTAGAAATATAATTCTAGTAACGGGGGGGGGGAGCAGCTGAAATAGGTGGCCACATACCATTCATCAGGGAATGTCAAACAGCCATCATTTCAAGAATAGAATCAAGTTGTGGATATGATAGTAGTTTATTTTCAGGTTCTCTTCCTATGAGAAAAAACAATAGGGGACCTCTTGTTTACATATCTTTAAAATGTTGTCCTTGCTATTGGATTCAGATATATTGAGCACTCTTATATTTTACTTCTTCAATTTGTCATTTAAAAATACTTTACCTCAGAGGACAATATACAAAAATAGAAAAGAGTTGTGCTAAAATTTATCAGCTACTTTTTTGAAAAGGTGATAACTATTATGTATCATGGAAAAGCAAATTTTCTCAGAAAGTAAATATAAGTATGATAACATTTCCAAACGACTAATACAACCATCAAGTTGACAGATTTTCTTTATTTTGTGTATATTGAAATGTCATTTTAATAGTTTATTTTCCAGTATGTATTTGAAGCAATTGATTAGAGAGTACTGGGGCCTGTATCTCTATCTGACTAGTAAATATCACTAGTTTATTAAGCACACAGAAAGCTACTGAAATAATAGCCATTCATTCTCTATAAAGCAATATCTTAATATAAATTTATAGCTATAACAAAAGACTGTAAGAGATCTTACCAATTTCTTCCAATTTAAAGTAAATTTCTAAGGTTCAATTTTGTCCACATAGTAAGTATAATATATAGTTTGGACACAGAGAATCTAGTTTTGGTTATTTTTCTAGTGATTTTTTTTTTTTTTTTTTAAATGAATGCTTCACTCATATATGTATGTAAATGAATAGATGTATATATGTATGTGTCTCTATATATTCTTAATATTGATTAGAGTAGAAACATGGACAAAAAATCAAATGGGAAAGATGGATTCCAGTTAGATGTTTCTTTTTTTATTTAAAATATTTAATTCTGGGCCTGGAGAGATGGCTTAGCTATTAAGGTGTTTGGCTACAAAGCCAAAGGATCCTGGTCCAATTCCCCAGTACGCACATAAGCCAGATGCAGATCTGGAGTTCATTTGTAGTGGCTGGAGGCCCTGGCACACCTATTCTCTCTCTGTCTCTTTCTCTCTCTCAAATAAATAAATAAATAAAATATATTAAAATATATAATTTGTTTTTTTTATTATTTCAGAGAGAAAATGAAGAGAGAAAGAGGTGGATAGACACAAAGAGAATGGGTATTCCAGGGCCTCCAGCCACCTTGTGCCACCTTGTGCATCTGGCTTGCATAGGCACTGCGGAATAAAATCAGGGTCGTTAGGCTTCACAGACAAGAGCCTTAACTGCTAATCCATCTCTCCAACACCCTGGAAGGTTCTTGATTGCAAGTTGGTCCAGAGTCATAGACAGTGACACTGAAACAAAATAATTACTTATTCTATGTTTGAAACAAAATTAACAGATCATGGCAAATGGAATTTGAATGAAAGAATATAGTCTTACTTTCTTCATGATTTTTGATACAATATTATATGACAATGTCATTTATGAAAATATAACAGTACACAGAGGAGCAACATATATCAAGGATAAGATAAAGAATTTATGTTTATCTTTAACAAATCAAAATGCTTGGAAAGGAGATACAAAATCATTATGTAGTGTTGCAGTCAGGTTTGCATTGCTGGCAGAAATCACCCCATCAAGAGCAGCTTGTGGTAAAAAAGGGTTTATTTGGCTTATAGACTCGAGGGGAAGCTCCATGATGGCAGGTGGAAATGATGGAAATAGCAGAGGGTGGACATCACATCCTGGGCAACATCAGATGGATGACAGCAACAGAAGAGCATGCCAAACGCTGGCAAAGTGAAACTGGCTATACTACCCACAAGCCTGCCTCCAACAATACACTGTCTTCAGGAGGCGTTAGTATCCAAATATCTAGCAGTTGGGAACCTAGCATTCAGAACACCTAAGCTTGTGAGGGACAGCTGAATCAAATCACCACATTCTGCCCCTGGCCACCATAAACTGATAACCATACATGATATAAAGTAAAATGCATTCAATCCAACTTTGAAAGCACCCATAGTTTTTATCATTTCCAATGATATTCTAACATCCCCATAGTCCAAGGTCTTTTAACTGTGCTGTACTACCAAAAAACCCATAATGGCACAGAATAAACATTCACAGTGGAAAAGATGGCATTGGGCATTAGGCATAGCAGAGAAATATTCAACCAATAGAAGACTTAAAACAGGGCAAATATCAAACTCTGTAGCTACAAGTCCAACACCTCTAGTCAGTGAAAAGTCTCCAAGTTTGATAATTGTAACCAGCAACAGGTCTCTGCAGTTCCAATTCCACCCTTCCAGCTAGGCTACTCACAGTCTTGAAAAACTTCATCCAGGTAGGTAGCTCTCCTTAGTAGCCATCTTGTGGTCCAGGCATCTCGGTCTCTGTTGCAACCCATGGTTCACCCACATGGCTCCATTGGTTCTCCATACAGGCATCCAAAAAACTTGCTTCACACTGCCTATGTCTTTTGCCAAAACACAAGATCAAGACCACATTGCAAATTCAATGGCCCACTCTTTCCTGCATTTCTTATATTCCATAATACCAGGTGGGGTGCCTATTTCTTAATCCGGGGATGAAGCACATTTTGAAGCACAGGACACTTTTTCAGCATTTGGTCTTCTTTAAAAGAATACATTCTTTCTGTTTTCCCAATGCAGGTAAGCTGGCCCAGTCTCAATGGTTGTAATCTCTCATACAATTGCAACTGAACAGACAACAGTTTTGGCTGAAAGATTTCATTTTTTCTGTGTCATATCCCTCTGCTCACATCAGTCTGTTTCTACACAAAGCAACCCTGCACAAGTTATCAGGACACAGGCATAACAGCAAGCTTCTCACACAAACTGCTTCTAGCCCAGTCCAGTCAAAGCTCTTTTTCACTCTCACAAGCCAAACCTCACAGTCCATAGTTCTTACTTCATTCAGGTCTTTCAACTCTGACCAGAATAGTCCATCAACTTGTACTTAAAGTACTGCAAGGCATCTATTAGGCTGCCCTTTCAAATCCTTCCACATTCCACTTGAAAATCTGCTCCAAAAGACCAAAGCTACACAGTCAAGTGTCTATCAGCAAGCCTACGCCTCTGGAACCAATTTTACTATTGCAGTCAAGTTCATATTGCTAGCAGAAATTGCCCAACCAAGAGAAGCTTGTGGGACAAATAGGGTTTATTTGGCTTATAGACGCCAGGGGAAGCTACATGATGGCAGGAGCAGGGGTTAGATATCACCACCTGGATAACATCACATGGATGACAGCAATGGGAGAATGTGCCAAAGACTGGCAAGGAAAACTGGCCTAATACCCATAAGCCTGCCTGCAACAATATACTACTTCCAGGAGGCATTAATTCCCCAATCTCCATCATCTGGGAACCTACCATTCAGAACACTTAATTTTATGGTACACACCTGAATCAAGCCATCACATATAATTTTCAAATTTAAAGAGGGAATTTTAGCCTGGAAGTGATACATTTGAGTTTTTATGTTGTTGTTGTATAGATAATATACAAAGGTGGGTATTAATCAGTGCAGCTGGGAGTTTATTAAAAGAAGAATCATTCTAAGAGCATAAAAGTACAGGAAAGTAAATAGTGATGGAGACTGACTTAGATAGCAAACACAAGAACATTTTTGTTGCTGAACCATCAGGTCAAAAGAAGAATAAGGAATCTTGTCACTGATTTGGTTACAGCTGCCTGTGTTGATTAAAGACACAACAAGTTTTAGGAATATGCCAGGAATCAAATAAACATTTATTGAAAAAACAATAGGAAATAAAGGCTAGAAAGTGTGAATAGCAAACTGGTTGAAAGTTTATAATGAAAATAGAGCAATAATAACCCTTATGGGAATACGTAAAATGGCATGCAAATGACAAGAATGATATTCTAAAAATGAGAAATCAAAAATACAGAAGATTAAATGGATAAAATGAATTAGATCTTGAAGATGGTGAAGGTTCTAGGAACCAGAGTAAATAAGCTTCCTTTAGGAAGAGGAATACTTCTTATAACAGGGGCAGATGAGAGATAGAAAGAGAAAGATAAAGAGATAAAAGACATATTAGTACAACTGCAGATGGGTTTGTAGCTTGTGAGAGGGGAAAATAAAGCCATACTTATCTGATAGTTTCTCCTCTAACCCCAGACAAATCTTCTTTTGCCAGGCTTGCCTAGAACTTTTGATCCTTCTGCCTCTCACTCTGGAGTGCTGAGGTTTCAGATACGAGCAACCCTACCAGGTACCTGATGGCTTCTTAATTCACAGAACTTGGAAAGAGTTGGCAACAGGTTATTTGAAGAAATACAGTCTGTGTTGGAATCACCAATTGTGAGCCACTCTATTTATGGACCTTAAAAGCAAAAAGATGTGATACTGTAATGACTGTTAAGTTTCTGAGAGCAGATAATGACAAGGAACTCAATGCTTGGGCCAGAATGCAAGCATTAGACTGTGGCCTTGGTGGTCTTCCAGTTGATAGGAAGACATGCAGTATAAACCACTATCTACCTCAGTGAATAAGGTATGGCTGATGTGGCCTACTGTTAAGAGCTATTAGCAGGAGAACCTATAAGAGAGCCTAAGAAAGCTCAGATTTTTATCAGATTCTAAAAGGTTCACTCTTCCAGGGTAACAAGTAGAAAAAATCACATTGATGCTATCCTCAGACCATTTCCACTATAGAATGATGGCAGGATGCTAACTTTATTTTAGGTAAGAGTGTTCGGAGAAAAGTTTTAAAATGTGGCAAAGTAAGAATATGATTCTAGAGTCCAGGCGATACAGTAGAAGACTTGAAGAAGCTTAATGTGCCTAAGTCAAGTCAATGTCACAGAGCACACACAAGCATTATGGAATAGATAAGTGTGGTTTATTACAGGGAGGAGGCCTTTCTTTTGTCAGTGATGCTTGTGAATATGTAGATGAGGCTGAGTTCAGAGGATATAAGGTCTCAGAAGTTTTTTGCAGACACAAGGTTGTTCTAAGTTTTGTTTTATTATATTGTTGTATGCTTAAGAGTTTTTCACTAATAATATTGGAAAGGATGACTGGGATTGATAAACACTGATGGGGATGAAAAGGATTTTCAGGAATTAACAACGGGTCTTTGTAACAGATGTGGTGTTCATTCCATAGGATAGTTTTTGATATGCTGTCTGGGATTGGCTTGTGATTGATGCTTTGTCTTTCTCAATGCAAATGGAAGGACTAGATTAGAAAAAGACAGGATACTCATTATAGAAGATAGATGCTAATTCATGGAAGCAACTTTCTCCTCAGAGGGTGAAATCATGTGATCACATCAGAGATATGAGGGTGACCTAGATTCCACCTCAATCTGCTGGAGGTCTCAAGGAAAAAAAAATCTGTTCTCTAACATTTTGCTGTTTTAGTGTAAAGGAGTATTTCTAAGTATATATCTTAAAGGAAGATGATTTATACTTACATTCACAACTCAGAAACCCAAATAAATGAGAAAAGTATACTATTTAAATTCTAAACACTGATCCAAATCAGATACTTTTTTTTTTTCTCCAGTACCTCTTTAGTATATGTGAGTCTGACAGTGAAAGGACAGTCTAATTCCTATGTAATGCCCTAGAGAGTGACATTTGCGTGGAATGTCAAGTTCTGAGGACTAGCTGTTAATTACTGTGCTCTCTGAGATACATTTAATTTAATTTGAATCTGTAGATTTGTGTCAGTATCTTCGTCTTCCTTCCTTCTTTGATACCGTATTGTTTCTGTCCTTCCTCATGCTATAGCCCCCATCACATTTCAAAGTGACCTTTTGTTACTGGCAGATCTAAAATGATATCAATTATGAATCACAATGTCTTATCAATCAAAATGTGACTCATGCAGCAGTGTTTCTGCTCAGATCAGATACATCCTCACAAGTTATAAGCCTATATTTGAAAAAAAAATGATATAAAGACTGTTGTTCTCTCACTAAAGTATGCATATGCATTTTATTTCCATTGATATGAACAGTAAAGCTACATGTATGTGTTAAACTGAGAAAAGGTTTAAACAGAATAGTAGATAAATATTTATCCTTAAAACTACTAAAAGAGAATTAAAAGATAAAATAAATTCCTTAACATGGAATTAATAATATATGATTTAAAAAGTCATAACTAAAAATATTTATAGTTATGAGAATGAAACTTTGAATTTTATAACTATTCTAATTCAGGTCAAAATTTGATGGCTCAAAGAGATAGCTTAGCAGTGAAAGCATTTGTCTGTGAAACCAAAGGACCCAGGTTCATTTCCCCAGTACCCATGTAAGCCAAATGCACAAAGTGGCACATGTGTCTGGAGTTCATTTTCAGTGGCTGGAGGCACTGGTGTGCCCATTCTCTCTCTCTCTCAAATAAATAATTAATTAATTAAAAATAAGTTAACCACTATTATTGATTTACAGTTTCCTGGCCATAACTAATCACTCTTATGGTAACTTACAAATAAATCTCGCATATGAAGAGAACATGTGGTGTTCATTTTCTTGAATGCATTACCTCACTTAGTACAATCTTTTCCAGATCCATTTTCTTGCTAGTTTTATGACTTAATTTTTTAAATTTATAGGTAAGTAGAACACTACTGTGCATAAATACCACATCTTCTACCCAGTCATCATTTGAGGGCATATAGGCTGATCCTATTTCCTAACCAAAAACTTTAGTTTCCATACAAAGCAGGCAAGATTACCAACATGAAAGTTGGGGTCACGGGATGGAAGCACATCTCAGTGTAGAGAAAAATAAATATAATGGTAAATATTTGTGTTTATTTTGTTAAATTTACAACATCTTCCATATAATTTGATGTTTTCTGTAGTTTGATGTGTATTAGCCGTTGATGTATGCTTTGCTGGAAAGATCAAGAACTACAATCCCATTCCACCAGTGAGTGTGTGTCACTGATAGCCAACACATTCTAAGAGTAATTACCCTAAAGAGCAACCATTTGATATAACTTCAATATTCTTTGCATTAAAATAAAAACATATTTGATATGACATTATTAGTGCTTTTCTGTTGCCTCAACCATTTAAACTAACAAATTTATTTATTTATTTATTTATTTATTTATTTATTTATTTATTATTTATCTATTTGAATGTTTGGGGGCTGGGATTGGGGACATGCCAAGGCCTCTTGCCACTGCAGATTTTCACCAGATATCTGGCATGTTTGTGTCTTGTTTATTATACAGGTGGCTTGAAAACTGGACCTGGACCCTCAGGCTTTGCAAGAAAGCACCTATAACCACTGGGCAACTTTCCTAGCCCAAGTCCTGACTGCACTGAAACCCATCTTCGATTCTATCCTCTGGTTCAGAAGAATCTAGTCTGAGGAAGCACACAAGGAAACACCACATCCACACCTTACAATACTGTTAGGTAGCTTCCTTGGACACAATCCACTTATTGAGAGGAAGATTTTGTGTCAGGAACAGTGTCAGAGGCTTCAGACCTGTTTCTCTGGGCATGTGGTGGGGCATCATGCTGGTTATTTGAGCCACAACCAACTTCTCATTGCCCCACCAAGGAGCAAAAGAGAAAGGGGAAGGAACTGTGATCCCACCACTCTATGCCCAGGACATGGTCTCTAGGAGAAAAGACCGTTCCCAAGGACATGCTGTCAAGGACAGGAACACCTTTCTGAAAGCCCCAACATTTTTTTCTTTTTTAAATAGAAAGTTTGTATGGATATATCAGGTGTTGGTACCATCATTTCCCTCCTCTCTGCCCCCATTCCACTGGGGCCTTCATAAGTAAGACTTTTGGTATTCACCATGGGGTTCATGGTTATAAGATGTGAGAACATCAGTCAGTCATTGTTGGGTGAAAGTGAGGGGGAATGCCTCTGGACATTGCCTTCCAGTCTGTGGCCCTTACCATCTTACCACCCTAACTCTTAAATGATTTAATACCTCTTAGTAAGATCAGGTTGGGGTGAGCCTGTGGTATACACCTATGAACAGCATATCCAGGACTTCACTTAAAGTCTTTGTGAATGAAATGCTATCTCCTGAAAGAATCTTGCAGCCTGCTCTCTTTTTCCCCTAATGTTTCCTTTCAGGCTACACTACCATTTGTCTGTTGAAGAATTAAAAAGTGGGTACATTTGGTAAAAATATCATCTGTCCTTAAGTTTTGTTATCAGATATTTAAAACCCAAAGTAGTTTGTAAATGTAAGTTTCCTTATCTTCCTTTTCCTTTTCCTGATAAATTGTTCTTCCTAAAGAAAGGTAGGTTTCCATTATTTTCTTCTTTCAGAGAGTGATCTGTTGTGGTGGTTGTGGCTATTAAAGGGTGAAAGCGGCACAAAAC